>QEPC01012435.1:748769-793123 GCA_003113815.1 Sphenodon punctatus
GGGGGGGGGGGGGCTCTGCCCCAAACGCCCTGGGTGGCCAGCTGCCACTGCCAGGAACTGTAACGGGTCCACATACAAAAAAACCCAACCTTGCTACAGGCTTTAGCAAAGGAAGTCATGCCTCACTAATCTATTAGAATTTTAGGAGTCAACAAGCATGCAGATAGGGATGATCCGGTTGATATAGTACATTTGGATTTTCAAAAACCTTTGACAAGGTCTCTCGCTAGAGATCCTTGAGCAAGCTATGTACTCATGGGATAAGAGAAGAGTTGTGTCATAGATTGGTAGGTGGTTAAAAAAAATAGGAAACAAAGGGTAGGAATAAATAGTAATTTTTCAAGTTGGAGGGAGGTCAATAGTGGAGTTGGTCTGTACTGGGTCCAGTACTGTTTAACATTTATTAATGATCTGAGAAAAGGGGTAGAGAGTGAGGTGGCTAAATTTGCAGAGGACACCAAATTATTCAAGATAGTCAAGACCCAGGCAGGACTGAGGAACTACAGAGGGATCTTGCACAACTAGGTGAATGGGCAATAAATGGGAAATGAAATTCAATGTTAAGTGCAAGGGGATGCACATTGGAAAAAATAATCCTCGCTATACATACACAATGCTAGGTTCAAATTTGGGTGTAACCACTCAGGACAAGGATGTTGGAATCATTGGAGAGAGTTCCTTGAAAACAGCTCAGTGTGCAGCAGCATGCAAAAAGGCAAATAATGCTAGGCATTATTGCAAAAGGAAGAGAGAATAATAGGGAAAATATAATGCCACTGTATAAACCTTTGGTACAACCCCACCTTGAATCTTGTGTGCCATTCTGGTCACCCCATTTCAAGATATAACAGAACTGGGAAAGATTCAGAGAAGGGCAGCAAAGATGAAAGAAGGGTGCGTATGCGTAGAATGGTCCAGCAGCCATCTACACAGTTGAGTGGTTAGGTCACACTTCCATGACCTATACATGTACTTAGACAGTGGCCAGCTCCTGTAGCTCAAGCGGAGCTAGGATGCTGGGCTAGATGGATCACTGGTCTGATCCGGTGTGACAGTGCCTAGTGGGCAATCCTCCCTCAGCAACCTTGTATGGGGAATTAGCTGGCTTACTATCACAAAATACTCTTGAGCCCCTCAGACCTGAACCCAACCCCTCTTTGGCTTGGGCAGGTTGGTTCTTTATATGCTGGCCTCCCAACACCCCTTACAGCCAGTCCTCTGAGGTTAGAGGCTTTTCCCACGAACAGGTGGGCCCCCATGAGTTTCCTCTCCAAACAGCTCTCGCCCACCCAAGCCAAATCCTCCCCAGTTGCACAGTTAGATCATACCTGTGGTCCAGGCTCTGTCTCCAAGTTGGGTTTGCTGGGAATAGCTGTTCCATCTCTTGGTTCTCCGGCAGCCCTTACTCCAAGGTGGCCAGAGCTCTCATGCTGGCATGGCACAGTGTGCAAGCTTCACTGCCTTCTCACTAACCAGCTCCTAAGTCTCTGGCTTCTGGGCCTTTCACTGTCTTGGCCCAGGTGCGTATCAGGTGCCTCATTAGCTCCTGCACTTCAGGTTCTTGAAGGGCCCATGCTTCATTCCACTAGAGGCCATTCTCAGGGTACTTGTCCTGCCAGCATGTTACATACCTCCCTGCTTTGGAAGAGGGGATCTCACAAGGAAACCGTCTTAAATTCCCCCTCTTGGAGACAGCTCATACAATTATTCTACAGCTTGTACAAGGGGTATCCCTACCCCTCTGAGGAAAGGGGTAGGGTCTGGTCCCTCCCACTCACCAGACCCCAGTCCTAGGCCCTGATCAGCCTGTTAACTGCACAGGCAGCCAATATTTGATCTAAAACTTATTCCCAAGACTGACAGTATGTGCCTCAGTTTACCCAACTGATTTATAAGTCCAATGTCTCTGGTGAACCCCAGTTCACCTCACTGGCAGTTACAGTCCCATTAATATTCTGTATGCATTTCTTTCTCCACTTGGTGGGGGTATCCAGGAATACGAGCACACCCTATAGACACAATTCCAGTCTTTGGGCAGTGGCCATCCCGATTCCCAGATCGCCCAATAAGCATCAGCATCACACCATTCACAACTGGCTTGCGTGTTTCTTGTCCCTTAGTAGCACAGTTTCCTTTCACTGCACTTGCAAGGACTTCAACTGACTCAGTGTTTCCTTCCCTTTTCCCTTGCCCTTCTTTCTGGAAGCTTGGGGTGTCTTTCTCCTCATACCTCTGCATCCTCCTCCTGCTGGGTAGTTCTACCGTTGACCGCTAGGAGGCAGATGATCAATTTTCTTTCACTGCGCCTGTGTCATCGGAGCTATCCGGCTCTCGCCAGTCCGTCATCTGCCTCAAGACCATTAGGACGCACCTTCGGGATCCTCAGGACCTTTTAAAAAAAAAAAAGGAGCCTTTAGAAAAGACTCGGAAAAATCAGCGGGGCACTGAGGGGACAGCGATCCCGGACGCGGCCTCGGGATCGCCAGACCAGGCCACTTTAAATATAATCCCTGCCAGCTCCTTTGCATGACGCCTGGGAGCAGGGGAGGCCGTTCATTTCCCGCTTAGCGGACAGACAGGGTTAGCGTAGCTTGGCCCTGTTCAAGCTCAAATTACCTCAGGACAAGCTTTAAAATTAAAATTGATAAAATGAGCGCAACCGGCAAAGATCCGGTTCACCAACCCCGCTGGCAGGTCGGAGGCGGCGGCAGCAGAAGGAGGGAGCCAGGACACCCATTACCGCCCCTCGCTTCGATAGCCCAAACAATGGGGGAGATAATGGCCTCGTTAAAGGAGCTTTCCCAGGCCAAAGCAAGTGGGAAGAGAAAAAGCCCCCCTCCCCGCAAGGCCCGCCAGCAACTTGCTGAGGGTGGGAAAGCCCAGGGCGGCAAGTAAAAAGGGAAAAGCTCTACTAGGGGGAGCCAGAGTCCAGATTTTGCAATCCCCACAGGGATCTGAGGAGGAAGATCAGCATGGGGAGAGCAGTCAGGGCTTCAGAGCCCAGCTGCTGGCACAGTCAGACTCAGACTCCACTTCCACTGGGGAGAGGTCTGACATAGAGGAAGGGGAATGCGTGGAGTCCACGGCAGACCCCAAAGACAGAGAGAGGCAGTTCCCTATCCATTGTAAAGAGGAGCTGCTGGGGCATGTGATTAAAACTCTCCAGCTCAGGGAGAAGCCCTCTAAGGAGGACTCTTCCGACTCACAAGATGAGGAGACTAGGGATTATATCCCTACAGTACATGGCAGGGATCAGGGTCTGCCCCTAGACAAAGCCTTTGAGAGGATAGTGCTTGAGGAATGGAAGCACTCCGACAAGGCTTACAAGATGAACAGGGCACAGGACTCCCTATACTCTTTTTCCAGGAGGAAGGAGCCACTGTTCAAAAGCCCCAAAATAGATGCAGCGGCTGCCTCTCTGGCCCGTCAGACAGTTTTTCCCACTGAGGGGAATTGCCACCACCGGAACTCGACAGATCGAGGAGTGGACTCCGCCCTTAGGAGGACACTTGATTCCACGGCAGCCTCCCTTAAGATCAATATCATGTCACCAAACTAGGGCACAGGCCTCGCTCCACTGACATCCCATGGCTCAGCGCCCATTGACTTTAATGGATGGAGAATGCGCCTTTAGTTTGTACGCTGAGTTCTGCTGCCATACCCTTGTAAGCATCATGGTTCCAAGCCTCTGCCATTGTAAATAGGAATAGTTCCATTGACTTCTGGGGAGCTATCTTGCTCTGCTCTAGCAGAGGAGCTGTTTCAGTAGCTCCATCAAAGTTACCCTGGTTAGGGTTACTGACATGTAATCACAGAATTTGGCCGCTTCTATACTGGTCATTTTTAGATGGACCTGCCAGGGGGCGGGGCTGGGTGTGCTGCTGTGCACTGCTGGTGTGTGTGTGGGGAATGGGTGTGCAGTTGGTGTGTGCCTGCACCCATACACCACCCCTTCATGCCCCTTTATGGAGCAACCAGGAAAAACCCAGGTTGCTCCGTGCGGGGGCATTGTTGGGCGATGCGTGGGTCGTGGGAGCATGCCTTCACCCACGCTGCCTTCAGACAGGTGCCCGGGTCCATGGGGGATTGGTGGACCCCCGTGGGTGCATCCTGTCTAAAAATGGCAATAGTTGTGCTGGTAATCCTATATAAACTGTAACTCAGCATTGCACGTAAGCAACCATTCACATCTACCATTTGCCCCACACAGTAATGCCCTTTTTAAAATCTAACCCACCACAAAAAGAATTTAATGCTGCTTTAAACTGTTCATCTCAAGGGAAACTAGGGGAAAGGGCTGGACCCTTGTACAGAAAATCGGGTGTATTGATTTGAGGCATGATACACGGTGTTAGGTATTAGTGGCATCGGGGAGCTGTCCAAAGGACTATGTAAAATTAGTTCAACATTATACTCAACAGAATGCAGCTCCACTAGGATTCGGCTAGTGCTTATAGTTGAAGAGGTGTCGGGGTGATATTCAGAATCTGAGTTTGCTTTCCCCTGTATTCATGAGAGAATTCAGATTGAATTGCTGCCTTTAAAGCATTAAAAAAGCAAATGATGAAAGTAAATAAAAGAGACATGCTCACACCATTCACCATGAGAGGTGCGCTACCTACATACTGTGCACATGGGCAGCACGGGAGTGTTTTGCAGCAGTAGGGATGAATACTTGATTCCATATTCGCAATTATTATTCATTTTGGGGACATCGCCCATATCCGCACTGAAACAAATATTTGCTAACTTCCGTTTTTCTGGGTTGCTGCAGTCATCTACCAATCAGTTATCTACCAAATATATGAAAAGCAAGGATTGAATTCAGTGGTGAAACCAACTAGAAAACATAAAATGAATATCCAAACAAAGCGGGTGTAAATTTGGCAAATACAGTATTTGCTGGAGACTGGGTTGGCCTTCGATAGACCCCATAGAGGCCATGGCCACAGGTCCTGTGCCTTCCTGCTCTTCGGGGGTCACAACAAACACTTTCCCCTGTATCTCCCCACCTGACCCTTCAGAACATTGGTGACAGGCCTCCCTCCTACAAGCCCCCCAAGTGGGAGCTATAGCCACTTATACTGGCATTTGTGTTTGTTTGTAAGACAGCACCCAATTGCCAAACGTTACAAGGGGCGAGGCCGGCCCTAAATTCTTGACAGGCTTTTGAATGATTCGGTTTGTAGCTCCTCCTCTTACCAGCAGTCCAGATAACTTGCAAATGTGGAAACCGGCTCGGAGCCACCTCTCCACTCTAGAGGGCGCTGCTGTGGCTGGGCTCGACTGGCGCATGCGGTGCTCGCTACAGCCCCTAGAGGACGCTAGTCCTCGCAGACACTGACAGCTGCTGTGCTGTTTCCGGACGCTGGGGGGCGCAGGGCTCCCTGCGGGCGCTGGGCGGCGGCTCCACAAGAAACTGAACTCATAGCCCAGAATAGGGAACCAAACGGTTTAGCTGCCCGCACCATTGCCTGACTGATATAGCGCGCTGCCCGGGAACGGGCTCTTCCCCGCCGCTTCCCTGCCGGCGCGGGAAACTCTGTGAGGTTGTCAGCGCGGGAGGAGCGCCTCTGGGGAGCGGCAGGGAAGCGTCCCAGCGGGGGGAGGCGGAGTCTGGGCAGCCCGTCCGGGAGGGGTCCTCGCTGGGCCGAGAGGAGGGGGCGGGGTCCTCGGCGAGCCGCGGGTGAGGTCACTCTTTGTGGCTGTAGTTGGCAAGATGGCGCCGGTGGAGAAGAAGCTGCTGGGGCCGGACGGGGCTGCGGCTACGGGGCTCCCCAGCGAGGAGGAGGAGGGGCAGAATCTGTGGTGAGTGCGCGAGACACGCGGGGTGAGAGACGCCGCCCCCCCCCCGTTTCCATCTTCCTCCATCCCCCCTTAGAGCTGCCAACCCAGCGGCCAGAAGAAGCCGGGGGCGGGGGAGCAGCCTGGGATTCCTGCTCCGCCTCCTCCCGGTCTCTCCTCCGAGCGGGGAAGGGGCTGTCAGTCCCTTATGGGCGAGCACCGTAGCTTTCTCGGGCTGCTCCTGCCTCCATGGAAGCCTCGCTCTGAGTCTCCTGCACGCACTGACTTGCCTGTAGCGCTGCCACCTAGGCAGGTGTTTAAGGAACACTTATGAAAAATACATGTTGCAGGGCCTAAGGCGCCAGTGCAGGCCCTGCAACGTGCATTTTTCATAAGTGTTCCTTAAACACCTGCCTAGGTGGCAGCCCTGCTTGCCTATGGGCTCTCGCCAACTTCTGCAGCTGAACCTGGAAACAGTCTCCTCTTTTCTCCCTGCCTCTCTCCCTTGGGTGTATAATAAGAGGCATATTATGGGGGGGCCCTTAAACAGCCCTATGTAGGTGTATTTATTTTCTAGGCAATGTTCCCCCCTGTGACTTAGGGAAAGGAGGGGATATACATTTTCTAAATAAGCAAGTACTTCCTAGCTTCAGGCTTCGATTTAAAAGCTAAAATTAGCAATTAAGTCTCCAATGGGGTGCCAGCTGCATCTTCTACGCCATGACCTGCCTGGAGCCTTAGGAAAAAGGTGGTATATACATTGTAAACAAATGAGCACCTGCTAATTTCAAGTCCAGATTTTGAAGCCAAAATCTGTAGTTAAGCCAATTCCCAATAGGGTTGCTCTTATTTTAAAGGCATAACTGCATCTCTTATTCTGAACCCCACAGCTTCATGGAAAATAATGGATGTCCCTGTGCCCCTCAGCTTTGTAATATCCTTTATTTTGATCTGACAACCCTACATTGGGGTTACTGTAGCTGCTGGCTCTAGACTGCACTGCCAGCCAGTACAGCTGACAGAGGGAGTTTGATACCCTGCTTGGCAGGGATTATGGGAGGGTTAATGCTTGTAAATTGCTGAGGCACCACAGTGACCAGTGGTTGAGAAGCACCTGTACAGAATAGACTAGAAGGAGCCTGTTTTCTGTTCGCTTTCTATTTCTATAAACCTTCAGTGTTTATAGTGGTTTGCAATCCTTATTTAGTTCACTCTTGCCACAATCCTGTGTGACAAGGATGTAGCTCACTCTAAACTAAACTGCCTGACTGAGTCAGACCGATGGTCCATCTTAGCCCAATATTGTCACAACCTGATACGGCAGCAGGGGTTTCAAATTCGGGTCCAAATCCAGTTCTTCCAGGGTCTCCGGCAGAGGCCATCCCAGTGTGCTACCTGAGACCCCTCCAAGCTCCCAGCAGAGGCCTTCCCCAGGCGTGCTACCAGGAATCCTGAAGTGGAGATGCCGGGGATTGAACCTGGGACCTTATACATGCAAAGCACACGCTCTTACCACTTGAGCTATGCTCTCCCCTCTGCCCCCCCCCATCTGTAATTGTTTTTAAGGATGAAGTTCTTTTAGATATGCAATGACCACTGGTCAGGCTTATGTCTTGGCATTCCCAGGCTATGTTCACACACAACTGTAGCCCTACATAAAGTGACTGCCTAAGTCTTTGCACAACAGCACTTGGTGTATGTTGCCCTTTAAATGCAGCTTGCTTCTGCAGCACAGACCAGCTACCCAGTTAGAATTGTGAATTATTTCAGAAACAGCTACTCCCAAAACACAGCTGGTTGTGTGACTGCTCCTGGGGTAATTTACCCCAACATAGTTTACTGCATGGTAATATAGTGGGCATCTTTTTGAGCACATAGTTTCAGCAAATCAAGTTTTTCCAAAGTTTGGAGTTCTAAAATTATAGCTTCTGCCCCCTGGACTTATCACATGGAAATATTTTTGTAATGTCTTTTTTAAAAATGAAAGCAAACTTTCAAACCCTCATGACCATCTTAGAAAAAGTGGCATAAGTGTGACTGAGAAGGTTCAGCAAACAAGACACAACAGAACCCTCCATTTACTTTTATTTTTATTTTTTTAATTTTATTTTTGAAGAAAAACATCTTAGCGTTAAAACCAGTCTTATGATTTTGGTGGGGTGGAGAGACTTATGATTTTTGAGTGCTTAATGCTGGCAGTATGGTTCTTTTTATTTGTAGCTCTTCTAACTTTTAGTGAATAATCTCTTGAAATCACAGTGAGGGAGTTTGGTGTTAGCACTATTGAGGGGGGAGGAATATCACTTTGGGGGTGTTAAACTATTCATCTTGGGGTATACCAAAAGAGTGTGGTAGAGCTGGGAATGGAGTTCTGATATGGGACCTCGCCGCCTTTTTCTACTAAGCAAGCTTGTTGGATAACAACGGAGTAATGGATTTCAAAATACGCCGGTACCATTTAAATGATATAACACAGAATATTCCGTTTAAATTACCAGTCAGCAGTTAGTGTCAGCTCTTCTTACACTAACAGGATTCATGAGGGTCAAGTTTATTTCAAAAAAACAACTTTTGCTGCTAAGTGTCATTGAAACGCAATGAAGCGGGGAGGTGCTTGAGAAACTGCTACATCTTAAGGAAGGATCTTTGATTTCTTTGTTTTTATAAAACTATCAATAGCACTGTAGGGTGATTCTCCTGAAGAGATGGCTCTTTGCAGGCCTTCACATATGATCTTTGCTCACAGGAGTTTTGGAGCTGAGGTATAGGCATACCTTTTTTCTTTCTTGCAGAATGTCTTGCAGCCAACGTAACATAAGTATTTGCTCCTGCAGGTCTTCAATATTGAGTGAAGTTTCTACCCGTTCCAGGTCTAAATTACCATGTGGCAAAAATGTTCTTGTCTTTGGTGAGTAATAGCTGCAAACAATGGAAAAGTTTTAATCTGACAGAAATTTTAGAACCTGATGTAAAGGTAGAGATTCACTTGTCTGTCTAAAGGTATGTGTTTTTAATTGGTGGAAAACCTGTGTGGACATGTTTAATTAGCTATAAATAGTGTTTGAGTTACAGGCACAAAGTAAGCCAGTATAGCTAATTTTAATCCAGTATAATTCTGACCATTCAGGATTGACAGTGGTTTAGTGATATATTTTTTGTGTGTAGGTAAAGCCAAGTGTGTTAGTACTGGGTTGTAGTGAGTGAGTTGTAATGAGTGACTGTGGGTTTAATCGCTACTGTAGTTTGGCAGAGGCAGAAATGGGAAAACCCAGGTTTGGGATGGCACTTGTAGGTACTGTGCAAGTCCTTTGCAACACAACATGGATTTGTTTATAGAGGAAAGGGAGGTGTATCATGCCAGTATGAGGTTGCTATGTGTGTGGTTTTACTTGAAAGCTTCTCATATTAAGAGTTGAAGACAAAATATCAAGATGTTCCATCAGCTGTTCTAAGGCTACAAGAAATGACAAACCACTTGGGTTTCTGAGTTGAAATTTAAAAGGGGTTGTCAATTCTTTTTTATAATTTGGATTTTTATACGTAGGAACCTTACCTGGCTTTGATGCTTATATTCGTCAACCTTTTAAAAGCTGGGAATAACATAAATAGCAGTTGGGATGAAAACAGACTCCTTAAACACATGAGGGGCTGTATAGTGTTCTTGTCCCCAGACTGGTAAACTGTTTGGTTCATTTTTTAATCTTCTATTACATCATTAATATATGTTGGACTATACTTTGAATAATAGAGCTACTTCTCTCATTTTCTACTTTATGAATTGATAAACTCAACCCTAATATCTATAGGCAGAGAGACACTCTCTTCTGTTAGGCATGTTGATGATTTCTTGCAAAGGCCAAACCTCTTAATGTATCCTATTTTGCCATGCAAACTTATTGGCAGGTGATGATGGTTCTGGCAAAACAACACTTATGACTAAACTGCAAGGAGCAGAGCATGGCAAGAAAGGAAGAGGCCTGGAATATCTATACCTAAATGTTCATGATGAAGACAGAGATGGTAAGTTATCCGTTCTACATGTAAATTCTTGTCTCATGTGGTTATCACGCTTCTATCATCATTATGAATGTCACTGCTGCATTACTGACCAACATCCAGGTAGGTGACTTCAGATTTCCCTTCTTGTTTATATTGTGAAAAACTGATAGCTAGAACTCCTAAAAGGGGAGATGCATTTTGTGTATACAGTAGTATTGTCTTTTTCTCTGCCTTTCTCCCTACTGACTTCTTAGTCAAAAATACCCTAGAACAGCTTGTTCCCAGAATATCTGCTTACTTATAGGCTGATTTAAATAAATAAATAAATAAAAGTGCTCTTTGCTGATGGCCACTTACTAAGATACCTCCTCTGCTTGCACTCGCATACAAAACACAGCTAAGGCTGCTTGCTGACGTTACAGGAGTGGTGGTGGGGACTTCCATTAGCAAAACGAATGAGAGGGAGATCACTTGAGACCCTGATTGTGGGCACGGGGATTCTGGTGTTTTTCCCCTTCTCCCATTAAAATCAATAATGCGATGCAGGGCTGGATTTTGAGGCCTGCATTCTGTGCATTTTAACAGGAGAAGGGGTAAATAATGATAGAATCCTTATCCTCACATGATCTCCCTCTCGTTAGTTTTGCTAATGAAGTTTCCTCCCCCCCCCCCCCCCGGGGAACATCGGCAAGCAGTCTCAGTTTTGTTTTGTACATTCTAGACTTAGCTACTAACTATTGTCTATGCAGTAGGAGAATTTCTAAAAAGCATGGTTTAGATCAGTGCTTCTCAAACTTTTTTGAGCTACCTCCCCCCCAGTCCATTGCAGTTCAGGCCCTTCCTCACACACACACGCTCCTTTTCTTCCTCTCCCCTTCCTCCTATTGCTTCCCCCTCTCTTCTCCTTGCAACTTCATTATTTTGGAGAATCACCCTAGCTCAGGAAGTCTGACTCTAGGTGTATGCCGCTTGGGGTCCTTCTTGTCCCCATGCTCCCAGAACACCTTCTGTGCCACCTCCCAGTTGGGAACCTAGGGTTTAGATCAGTTAGAGGAAACTTCAGGCAAATAGTGGATCTGCAGCACTGTTTCTATAAAAGGCTTTATCTTCATGGATTTATTTTTGGACTATTTAGATCTAGAGTGACTTGCTGCATTTCTTCCAAGCTCGCTAGTCTTGGCAAAAGGATATCTTGTTAGAGATTTGTTTAGTCTGCAGGTGGGTGAATCCACCACCACTTCCTTGTTCCAGTGGTTAGTCTTGCTTCCAAACTCTTTAAAACTGTTACATACTGCTTTTTTCTGCAGAGTTCTGAGCAGAAAAGGCAGCTTGAAGACCTAGTACTGCTCAATGGCTAGGGTATCGGTGTGGCTGTTGAGTTTTCCACTGACCTCTTATGTGATTTAAGGCAAGCCACTTTACTCTTCTGTTCCTTAATCTCCCCCTCTATAAAATGGAGTTGCTTCACTAACTTTGTGAAGTGCTTTGAGCACATGAAAGTGTTGTCAGTGCTTTGTTTGTGGTGAAAGCGTTGAACAGTTTTGAAAGTGTTGTTGGTGCTCAACATGTTTCTGGAGGCTCTTCACTTGGTGCCAAGACATCCCCAACCCCAAGAGCTGAAACTTCGTTAGTAATGAGGATAATTTTTTTACTCTTACAGAAACTTTTGGTACAGGTTTTTTGTCCTTGCTGTAAATATTGTATTTCTATCCTTGCTGTGAATATTGCAGGTACCAATGAGGTTTGCTATTAAGTATTAGCTCCTGATGTGTTGTACAAGAGACTTCTTTGATCTCCAAGAGCTTTGTTTTTGTTCTGCTTTAGGAAACGGTGCCATAGCTGGAAGCTGATGATATGGAGCTCTTGCACACTATCCCATTAAATTCAGACTAGTAGGCTACTGGGCTAATGCCTTTCTTGATCTGTTACATCTATAAAGATGTACTTCTATCAAATGCCTTAGTGGGGGTTTCAGTCGCTGTTTAATCTTGCCTACTTTTGCTGCTTTGGTTATGTTAGCAGCCAGTGTTACAGGTTGCAAAGCAGGTTGGTTCTTTCCACTTGACAAGAATGGGAGGGGTCTAGTTCTGGGGGAGAGAAGTCTTCCTTAATATCCAGTGTGTCTGTGGCCAAGAGTGAAGCTGTCACGAAGAACAACTTTTTGTCTTTAATTGATAAATAATTAAAGGAACGTCAGAGTTGATAACATTCATTCTTGAATCAGCATAACTTCATGAGATGATGCATCTTGGTGCAATATCTGCTCTTTATCTAAAGCCCAGGCTTGTATAGCGACGTTGAGAGTTTCTACAGGAAACTGGAGGAAATTGAAAGGTACTAAATCAGTCACTGTCTCTGGAATGCCTTAAACTGGCTCTGAACTCCTGGGAGTTTAAGTGACAAGCGCAAAAGCTATGTATAGGTGGCAAACATGAATCAGCTCTCTAACAAAAATATTTTCCACTGCACTGCAAAGACGACTACTCCTAGAAGAGAAGTCACTGGGCAAAGTGTCTTGGTATCAAAGCAAGAGGCTATGACGATGTCCCTAGTTTAAGGTCTGTCTTTTCCTTCCTTGGCCTGCCTTTTCTCTGTGAGCAGTGGATAACGAGCTGCAAATCTTCCGTTTAGCTTTAGGAGGGACTGCTTTATTTAAATGGGGCTGTTGTATTTAAAATAAGGCACAGAGTGGCTATTTTGGTATAGAAATATTAAGTTGCAGTCTTAATTATTGATCCTCCTTCCAATCTTGCTTCATCCTGTATCTTTACTTAAGTAGGGTCCATGTTCCACCTGAATTACACCATCATTTTTCCAAACTTTTCAACTGCTGATCTCACTTGGCTAAACTGGGCTTGTAATCCTAAGGGAGCTTTGAGGTCCTGTTTAGACAGGGCTAAGACGTTTAGTAAATTGGCAAAAAAATAATAATTGCACTCCGGTATAAATGTAAAAGGAACTTAGCGTACGGGGAAAGGCAAAGGAATGTTACTGGGGCTCTATAATGCTATTTCATATTTCTGTGTTCAGGAAAATTCTAGATGTCTAACTAGGCTGCAATTCAGAGTTACATATATATGCTACACAGCTTGGTTCATATACATTTTTCTCACTCTGGTCTACAACTTGGATTTGAAAAATCCCCAAACCCAGTTGTATTCTTTCTGGGAATCATAGTGCTTGCTTTTTCTCCCCAAAGTAGAAATATGCATAGACTCAAAGGATAAGCAATAACTTCCTCTAGCTGTTGTCTTTGGAAAGTTATTTCTATGTATGTTCATAATGTCCACCTACCTTCCCCTCTGTATTCTTGAGCTGATCAGAAGGAACTGAAGTGACTGAGGCCCCTGCTTGTTGTTTCCAACCTTGACTCCAAATAGCTAGTGCTGTGAGAAGGCATTTATTTGTGTGGTTTGTTTGAGCACTGTTTTCCCAAAGGTTCCTGATTTCTTTCTTGTTGAATGTGCATCTTGCAAGAAGGACTATTCGGAGACAGCAGATTCTAATGATGCTTATTATGATAGCACCTATCTTAGATACTGTCAAATACAGTAAACGGATACTGTCAGAAGGCCAGGTGCAAGATGAGATCTTTAATCTAATTAAAGGTATAAACATTGACCTATTTTCTGTGTTTGGGTACTTCAAATACTTGAACAGACCTTTCACATTATTTCTTGAGTTCATACTCATTTCTAGAGAACAGTTTAAATCACAATAAAAGTCTTTGATACAAAAGGATATTTTAACCATTTCCCCTTTTCATCTTTCTAAAGTTTCCTGATGAGATCTGAATAGTGACTCAACGTGTGAAAATGGCTGTTACTCATACTTAAGTTTATAGTTAGATTTGTTCCAACTTTTGTAAAACAGGAACTATTAGCTTTTAGAAAGTATACTGAACATGTCTTAGAATAAGTGCAGAGATCTTGATTAGAAGTAAAATTCTAGTGTTGCATTTTGCAAGCAATAAGTGTTGCAATGAAAACAAAGGCTATTAAAAGCAAGCTATTTGCTTTTGTAGGCAGTCTGTCTATGGTATGAAGTGGAAGCCATGACATAATCAGAATTTGATTTTATATTAACTCATTTCTCTGATCATATTAGCACTTTTGATTTTTATAGGAATCTATTTTGTCAGTTCAGCTGTTCGTGTAAATGTAAGGACTATCTGTCTTTAAGATGCTAGAAACACTGCTAATGTGCTGTCTTAACACATTCACAGATATGACTGAGGCTGTTGAAATGATGGTGTGTACTCTGGTTGGCTAGCAAAGGTATCCTCATTCCCTGCCTGGACTTTAGAAGCATGTTGGCCCCAGTAGGTTCCTGTTCCACAGCAGTAAAGGCATTTCTTCACAACTGCAGGAGGGCTAATGCTGATGCATAGTTTTGAGAGCTGTTCTGAAGTAGTGGGGAAAGGGAACCCATTCAGATGTAGTGTGTCTTTATGGAGAGGGAGAGACAGTTATAAGAATACTTTAGCTAGAGCCTGTGTAAACTGGGGTATGGAGACAAATTAGTTCAAATGATACTTTTTATTGGACCAACTTTGGTAGAAATATGCAAGCTTTCCGATCTCACAAGGTCCTTTCTCAAGCAAGTAGGAGTCAGTACTGAAGATTTGAGCAAAGCATAGTGGGTATATGTAATGGAAGTGGGGAATAGGGAAGGGATGTGGTACAACAGGGAGACCTGAATAAGTCAAAACAAAGAGGGCAATAAAAGAACCATAGTAATAGAAGAAGAGAGGGGAAGGTATGCAATAGAAAGGGGAGGGGTGCAGAAGGAGAGCAGCGTACACTAGAAGATGCAGGAAGGTATTGAGTCACAAATGACGGTAAAATGGGTATGAAAATGGACAATAGTAACAGGAAGGACGAGCGAGGGAAAGGTGAGAAATGGGAGTGGGGGATAAACACTAGAAATAAAGTATGAGTAGAGCTGAATATTAGCAAACCAAGGTGGGGGATGTGTAATAGACGATGGGAGTAGGAGGGAGGGAAAGGGGAGAAACTGGAGAGGGCTGGGGTGCAACAGGGAGAGGGAAATACAGTTGAATGTTACAGAAATGGATTTATAAATTACGGAAATGGCTAGTGCAGAAAGAAAAAGGCACACAGCAGTAAAACTAAATATGAAGGAACTGGATAACAAAAAATAAATATGCGGTAGGACGGATGTTCTACAAAAACTACAACTTTTTGTAGTGGTTGGAGAAGTTTAGATCCTTGTTAAGCCCATTGGTGTCAAAGTTATGAATTTTAGTTCCCAGGCCCATCTTCTGAGGGTGCTATGAGATTTTCTTTGAGGATGAGGACAGAGATCGGAGATAGTGGTCATGGTGGGAAAAGTGACTGCCCACCCCCACTGTAGAGTCATTGACTTTTTACAGTTGTATGTCTGTGAATTCACACATGGGTGTAGGGGTGGTTGGGTTTCGCCAATGTAGTTTTCATGCTTGCATTGGTGCATGGAATGAAATACACTACACTTGGGGATTTGCAGGTGTAGTTTCCTTGTTTAGAATGGCTTTCTGTGGTGGGTTTGACAGTGGTGGAAATGGGTTGTCAAGTTTTTTGCATCTGCTGTTCCAGCAGGTTCTTATTCCTGTTGATGTTGGGGTGTACAGAGTGATGGGTAGCTTACTTCTGATGATGAGTTGTGAGAGATTCAGGAGTTTGAAGGCCAAAAGAAACGGTTCTGGGAAGATTTTTCTTCAGGTTTTGTCTCTATCAAATATGGGTAGTAGCTGTTGGATACTGCCATGTTACAGCTTCCAGTGTGGGGAGGTAGGCGGTGACAAGGGGTGTGCAGTTAGAGGGTTCTTTCTGTATTGTAGCAGGTTCTCTTGAGGGATTTGGGTAGCTCATCATTCCATAATTTGGTCAACTTCTCTGTTGGGAGTGTCCTTGTTTTGTGAAAGCAGTTTTAAGCAAGGCGAGGTGAGCATCACGTGTCTGTTCTTCAGAGCAGATTCTATGGTGTCTGCGCGCTTTGCTGTAGATAACTGATTTTTGGCATGTTTTGGGTGGTTGTTGGATGATGGAGGTAGGTATGGTGACTTGCCAAGACTTGAAGTCCCTTTTTAGCAGGGAGAATGTTGTAGGTCATCAGCTCAGGGCATGAAATTTCAGGTCGAACTCTGGGAGCCAAAAAATATATTTCTTTAATATCAGAATAAAGTTTGGTGACTTATTTTTTAAACAGTTCTTGCCTCACTACACCCCTGAACCAGTCACCAGCCTCAGTTTTCTGGGCGCCAGTGGCTCCCAGGCGCTTGTAAATTTCATGCCCTGACTAGCTGATGAAGATTTTAAAGGAACAAGTGAGTCATGAGTTGACACAACTTTGTAAACATTATTAGAGCTCGTTTAGTTTGAAGTGTTAAATTATATATTTTGTGTTGACTCATGATGATATTATATTGGTTATTTGTCCTGACATACTGCTCCCTGTTGCTTCTTGAATTGCAGGGTCTTTGAATCTGGGGTTGTGTTGGCTTATTTTTGTGTAGTTCTAGCAGAACGGACCCCTAGTAATGATGGGTTCCTACAGTAACGTAAAGGTTTAATGCTTGGTGTCTACCAAATCCAGTAGCGTGGTGTCTGTGCAATGCCTATTCCCACGTTTGTCAACAAGTAGTTCTTTCTGGTCATTGACATCTGTCATTCACTCAGCCCTATATATCCATACTGAATGAAGCTTTCTGTTGGATGAGATGGGATAGCTGTTGGAAAGGAGACATTAGTATAATTATCCTTTTCCTTTTCAGATCACACCCGTTGTAATGTTTGGATTCTGGATGGGGATTTGTACCATAAAGGGCTCTTGAAGTTTGCTGTTTCTGCAGGGTCCTTGCAAGAGACCCTAGTAGTCTTTGTGGCAGATATGTCTAGACCTTGGACTATTATGGAATCTTTACAAAAATGGGCAAGTGTCTTGCGTGAGCATGTTGATAAGCTGAAAATTCCTCCAGAAGAAATAAGAGATATGGAACAAAAATGTAAGTATTATAAACTTTAAATTACTCTTATTAGACTTATTGTCTTCCTACATGGCTCTTATAACCACTATTAAACATTCCTTTTATTTATATAATATAGTGTATATGTATCTATCTATATATAGAACTTTAAGTCTGTTCCTGTATTCGAGAGAGGGTGAATGAATATGGGAACAGACTGTCATGTTTTTTACTTTTGATTGCCTTAACTTAAGCTTTACTTGTGGACTTTACTTTTATTAAAATAGAACAATATTCATGTGCCAACATTACAATGATTAGGTTAATTAAAGAGAAACTTCATACCAAAACTAAATTTAAACATATAGTTGCTATCCTATATGTATTTAAATATAGTTCACACATAGAAAAAAATATTTTCAGTTCCACCTACCTGGTTCTTCAGGGTTGGGTAATCATTAAGCCTAAGGTTTTGTCACCAAAAATATCCCCCCAAATCATGGGGAAAGTTGAGAAAGTCATGGTTCCCCCACTTGCCTGTGATTCAGCTGCAAATCTTCCTGCGGCAGGTGCAGCACAGCTAAATGAGTCCAGGAGAGGCGGCAGGAGGAGTGGGGCTATTCAAGCAGGGGCTGAAGCTGGAGTAGGCTTCACCCCCACTCCCTCCACTCACTCCTTCATCCCACTCACTTAGTCCTTCGCTCACTCTCTGTCCCTCAAGGATAAGCGTGCAGCCGCGAATAACAGCAAACGTTATTGCCAAAGGAAAAGGAGCACATAAGTTACTTTTGAAGCAGACTGCAGCAGACAGGGAGGTGTGAAAGGCACCCCTCTAAGTGGCTTCTCCTTGCTTCCACTGCTGTCTCTCCTATCTCCCTCCTCTTCCCCTTGCAGCTGCTGCTACCCAGTCTTCTCTCCTTCTGCTGCCACTGCTTAACTTCTGGCCCTGATCCTGCCGTGCTGCGGCTTGACTGGCCCCACAGTCCCTACCCAGCTCTCCCAAGCTGCTACTTCAGCTGCACTGACACCGCTCTAATTCTTCTAAAATTATTTCCTGATATTTCAGGCATTGGTGCGCTCTGGTTGGTCCCAGTCTCTACTTGTAGCTATTGGTGGGATTTCTCTGCGTAGATGGTTGGGGTGTGGCAGGGCCTGCAGTGGTGCAGGGGGCTGGACTAGATGGCCTTTGAGATCCCTTCCAGCCTTATGTCTCTGACAGCTCCTGCTGCAAAGCTGCAGACCTGGCTGGCCCTGCAGCCCCTCCAAGCTCTCCCAAGCTGTTACATCATTGACAGCCCCACTCAGGATAGCTCCTGCTGAGGTAGCAGCAGCTTTGCTGGCCTTGCAGCCCTTGCTCAGCTCTCCAAAGATCCAGCTACCTGAAAGTCACAGAGGTCTCCTAAAGTCACAGAATCCATGACTTCCGTGACAAATGATGAGCCTTAGTCCTCATGGCTTCGTATTGCCATGTCTGCGGTGGATTGAGACATTAGGAAAAGTAGGCTGCAAGTTGATCACATGAAGGGACGGTATGGATCCCGCAAGGGCCAGATGCATATGGCTTTGATAAAAAGAAGTGGCAGAAAAAGAATCCTGTGAGAGGGGATGAACGGCTTGCTGCTCCCTGGGATGACTCCCCAAGTTAGGAGCTTCCAGGCTGGGAGGAGGAAACCATATGGGCATAACAGGCTGTCTTGACAAGGAATTGGGTCATGGTTGACTTGCAGAGTCTCCAAGGATCTGTCACTCAGCATTTCTTACTACTTGAAATGGAGCAATCCTCTGGTAAATGTCTTGGCATCATCCCCTTTATTCCATGTGCTCAAGGTTTTTGGAATTCATTAATCTTACAGATTCTAGTTATGATCAAGCTTTGCCACTTTTTAAATGACAAGCTTGAAATGTAAAGGCTTTTTTGTTTCCTCTGTTTTGTTAATATCCTTCTCGCAAGAGAGAACGGAGTGTACATGATTGGTGATGTAGTTTAGCAATGGGGTAACCTTTTTTGTTAACTTTAATTGTTGTAACATGGTGTTTAACATAGGTATGTAATGCCCAGAAATGATCTTTAAGATGAATGGTTTAGGTTGAAAAGAATTATTTCAGTCACTTAAGAGAATTGTAAATTCTCTTGTGTATATACCATATGTTTATACACTTGGACTAAACTTTTTGGGTTGGTTTTTAAAAAACAACATCTGATTGAAGCGAAGGTTCTTTCAACTGTTGATTCTTGACGGGGGAAAAACTTTCTTAGGACTCATTTACAAGGGCAGGTCAGAAAGGTATGTAAGAATGAGTTGGATATAAAAACTTTCTTGAGGGCCACTTAGGGTGTAAACTTTGAAGGCATCTTTCTCTGTATTTTAAAATAGTTTTAAGAATAAATTGTTGTCTTTTTATGCTTTTTTGCCCTTATTACATAATGATGCCTTAGTATAAGGCTTGCCATTTGCTTGTAACTTGTAAGTTAAAGGGGGAAAACTGTTGAACTTTGATTCATCTTTAAAATTAAGAATAATGCATTGCTCATGTGTCATTTTTAGTGTGTTTACCCTGGTCAATCTCTGAAAAAAAAATGAATAGTAGAATTAGAATTAGATGTGCTGTCCAAATTATAACCCATTTTTAAAAATGGCTTTAGATCTGTTGTTGGATCTTGGTCTCTGTAGAACATAAAATGATCTAAATAAAATAATCAAAAACCTTCATGAAATGTAATTTGCAAAATAAAATCTGTTGACTATCCCAGTTTAGTAAGATAAATGGGTATGGAAGCAATAAGAGTCTCTAATGCTCTGTTAGATAAAGGAGTTCTATAGTTTTCAAATTGAATTTTTCTTCTGGATAGCTGGCTTTCTTCCTGCCTGGTGTATTACATCTGGAAATTGCAGTGTTCGCAAATGCCTGTACAGAATCAATTACAAGCATTGCATGCATCCAGTTTGGAATGAGATTTTATCGCGAATGGCAGGAAAATAATTTGGCAGCTTTGATGATTTCACCACGACTATTGTTTCCTAACGAGAGCATTCCAACATACCTCTTCAAGCTTGCAAGAAATTCAGGCGATGGGAGCTGAAACTGCTGTAATCCACTTGAGACTATTCTTAAAGTACTTCAGTCTTTGGAAAGAATTATTAATTTTAAATATTCGGCTTGAATTGTAGATATTTGAAATCATTGACAGTGAACTTCTGTTACCTTCATTCTGATGGAATAGATACCCATTATAAATATGATTAATTGATTGGATCACTATGCAGTGGCTTTGGAGACCTGTGTACAGATTTATTTATTTATTTTATTGCTCCATGAGACACCACTTGCATAGCCTAGGCTGAGTCACTTAGTTCTGTCAATTATCCATATGGAAAATGGGAAATCAAACTTTACTACCTCTCGGGAGTCCTAACATAAGGAATTTGAGTTATTTAAGTAATGGTTTAGTTAGGCTCAAATTATTTTAATGATTATTTTTGAATGCTGCTTAAAACCTTGAAGCCAAAGATATTTTTGGCTCCACCATAAAGAGGTTTCTGTTTAGCTTACTGTTCAACACAAACACTGTTACGTGGTTACGTAACACTAAGGCCAGTTTCTCACGTTACCCCAGGGTGGGGTAACTCAGGTGAGGGCAGTCGTGGCTGTATTCACTCGAATCAGCGTGCGTAGGAAAGCGCTGTTCCTCTTTATATGCCTCAAAAACACTTGTGTGTGACTGGATCCCCTGATGTAGCTTTTACAATCATGGGTGTCTTCGCAGCATAAAAGCGGAATAGCGCATCCTTTCACGCGCTAATTCCCTTGAGAAGACTGCCGCAATTGCTTTCACAGAAGCCCCACCTCCCAGTAACGTGAGAGAGCTGCTTAAAGGAGAAGCGTATGTTCAGATTCTGGCATTGTCCTCTCTCTCTACCATTATGGATGAGGGGAAATGTTCCATTTCTCTTAAATGAAAATGGCAGAACTAGATGTTCGTTCCCTGTAACGTCTATGCTTTAACTCTTCCATTAAGTTGTCTGCAAGGGGGGGAACCTGAGACGGATAGTACAATGAAATGTATCATTTTTAAATATCTAATAAAGGTTCAAAAGCCTTCTAAAAAAAATTCAGGAAATGTTTTTGTTCATATAGTGAAATGAACCCTTCACTTAACAAAAGTTCAGTAGATTGGTTGGTTGTGTTTCTGGTTTCACTGCAGATCATCTTCTAAAAGACTCATGCATAACCTGACTTCCAAAAAGTGATTTGAAAGACTGTTATCCTCGGCTTTGACTACAGCAAACTTTGGTGTTATATTGCTAAAGTGTTTGTAGGAGTGGTGTGGGAAGGAACAGGTTACCCTGATTAATACAGAGGTCGTTTATTGTATTTGCCTATGTGGTTGGCAGCTGACCGAACCCTGCTGTTCATGTTCTAGAATAAATTCACAAAATGGGAACTTACTCATTTTCTTTATCTATGTGCTATATATCACGTTTCTTATTTGTGCATCTTTTTATCCCAGCTTGTTTCAATATTTGTTCTGGAGGTGGGCAGCTTTGGGTTGTAAAGTCTTGAGGCCAACAGTATTAAGTGTTTGAGAAACATCCAGCGTATAGTGAATGCTACTTCAAATGAACGCGCTTTTAAACAAAATTTGTTTAAGGAGGGCAACTGTATTCACAGGCATCTATATGTAAAAGAGTCTGTATTCTTCACCGCATGATTCTTGCAAGTTTGTTTTACCTTTTGGCAACATATGCTCTCAATAGAGTCTGCAAAAGGAAGCAAGAGAATCGCTGGACTTGCAAAATATGATTGAACGGAAGTGGCAGAATCCTGCTACAAAAGACATTCTTTAATGCTGTTTGAAAGGATTATTCTTGATACCAAAATAAGTTTAACAAATTACCTTCTGTTACACTAGACTGAGGAATTGCTCATATAAGTAGAGGACTGTTAGCACCTCTTCTTTAAAAGAACTCACCTGTAGTATACTTCTTGAACTGGCAAGTGGATTTTAAAGATTTCACTCTGGCAAGTAGTGTCTTACATTTGGTGAGTGGATTAGTCATTTTACAGTCCTGGCACTTAGAATGAGGGTCCCCTCCCATCCCCAGAGCTCCTCCGCCTGAGCATATTCCGTAGGCAGTATAAAACCTTTCTTTTTGGCAAAGCATTTGGCAGGTGAGGACAGGGGTTGGTGAGGGTGGCTTTTTAAAGGATTTTAATATATTGAATGTATTTTGTGTGTCAATATTGCAAGCTGCCCTGAGCCTTAGGGGAAGGGCAGGGTAAACATTTCAACAAATAAATGAGAAGTTTCGCTGAGAATTAGTCCAAGTTGAATTTCGGATACTTTGTGAGCCTCTTAAAACTATGTTGACTGATTCCTTGATGCCATTGATTCCTTGCTTGTCCCTATCTGATTGGTGTGGATTCTCACCAGCATCCCGCAGTTGGCATGTTGCTACTGCTGGAAGTACAGTGACTCCTACTGTTGGTGTAAGAGTAATTGTTAAGAATCCTGAAAGGCTGCTGCTGCTTCTACTTGAAGCATTCTGGTAAATGTGCTTCCTTGTAAAGAAACAAAACCTGGTGGATTACTTGCTGATTACCTCTGTGCTCAATTTATTTGCAAATTATTGGGTTTAAGGAATTACGGTTTTGGTGGCTTAATTTTTCATGGCTTTTAAAACAATTTTCATGTTCTATGTAGGTGTCCAAAAATAACCAGGGGTGGAGGGCATTCTCACTTTATATGTGGTTTATGTAAATATTAAAATTATAAACAAAGGCAAAAAACAAACCAACATGGGCTTGTACCCACAAAAATAGTGTTCGTGCCTCTTTTTTTACTTAAAATTAGGAGTGCTCCTGGTTCTCTACTGAGCCAACATGGAAGCAGGAATGCTCCCTCCCCTTCTCCAGGCGGCTGATTTGCATTGCAGATGGGAGGTGGGGAAGTTTCACACACCCTGCAGTGCAAGAGGGGTTGCCATTGGACTCGGGTGGGGAGAGCTGTGGGGTCCCCACTGACTTCCTTCTTAGCGGGAACCAGGGAGTTGCCCTTTCCTTGCTAGGAAAGAGGAGTGCTAAGCACTTCTGGGTCTTACCAGATTAGCTGATGATGGAGAGATCTGGGGATGCGCCGCCCCCTCCCGCCCCCCCAGACAACAACATAAGCCTTACTTACATTGTTGCTGCTTCTGTACTGAGATCAGGGAAATGGCAGTACTTCCCTGCCAGCACGGTACCTAGGATGCAAGGAATCTTCGTTGGTAAAAGCTTGTAAAGCCCTTTTCCTGTGAATGCGTCCATCTTACAATTAAATACTTTTAAAGTATATTGCATTTGAAAAAAATCTTATTACATCCCCAAATTCTGGTGTAAATAGGCTGTTTTGGTTTTGGTATAAAACGACTTCTATCATGCTAGTTAAGCTTTGCTTCCTTATTTACTGAACCCTTCATCTAGTGTTTTCCCCCCATTTTCCTCTCTCCAGTACTAGACTTGTTTTTACAGCATGTTTACCACAAGAAACAGCACTTGAAAAGGGGTGAAGTAAGCGCTAGTTGAATAAACATTTCTAGTGTTTATTGGGTAAGCACTGGCTTCATTTTTTAAAAAAGTGGGAATGTTTTGTTGATAGCTCTTGGTAGTAATGTAAGCTAGAAGCCGAGTATTTTTTTGCTGATTCCTGAAGCTTACACCATGGTTCAGTCATCGGTGGTATCAGATTGTGTGTGGAAGAAAGGATTCCTTTTAGCCATTGAAGTACACTTGTGTAATTTAGGGATTACATCATTCCATATTTCCATCATGAGTTAAACCATGAACTGCTGTCTGTTTAGTAGCCTAATGCAATGCATGTTGTTTCGTTGTATTTGTCCCTCTTAAAAACTATAAAATTACCTTTTTATATTGGCTTTTAATATTATTGAAACTAAGTCTTCCAGGTTACTTCATTGAAAGGTGCAGGAAATTAAACATTTTGCTAATTGTTACCTCTGTGGCCTATACTTGAGAAGGCTTCACTTCTCAAATTGAGAATAAAACTGATTTACCAGAGCCGTGTGAAACATTGGGAGATATAGGAGAATAGATTCAAGGGCTTCATTTAATTTTTGCCTGCAGAGGGATCTGTCCCCAGTGTCTCTTTTGTTTTAAATCAAAGGGGTATTCAATATTTTGATGGATAGTGGAATTGAGGTATGCTATGAAGGGAGCGTGTCCAAATTTCTCTTGGCTGTAGATTCTCTTACTGGCAATAATCAAATTGGTAGCTGAGGCTATTAACTTTACAAAGGAGATTATTCAAGTGGTAGACTGCCTTTTTTGTGTGCCTTCCCTGCTTCCTTGTTCTCGTTCCACATCTTTATAAACTGGGTGTGTAATGGAAATGACATTTGAATTATATATGGTTTTTGAAGGGTTGTTGACTTTGGACTTGTGTGTCAAACATGCTGCTCTCTTAGAATTTTCTTAATGCCATTTGAAAGTTTTCAAATGTTCTGAAATGACTTTTACCTAATTCTGTCTTCCCCATAATTCAGTGCAATTGTGGTATATGAAATGAGGCCTTGCAAGATAACTTGATCTCATTTGCCACGTAGACAAACACCCTTTGGACTAAATTAAATAAATCTAAGGTGGAATTAACAGTATTGTTGCTTTGTGAACTAGGTGTATCAGACTTGGTGTAGTGTAACTTCATAGAACAAGGCTTCTAGAGAGTACGAATTGTTGTGGGTGTTGAGCTTAATGTAAAGCACAAACATTTAAATTGCATGCCTGGCTGCTCCTTTAAATTGCATAGAGTTCTTCTTGGCGTGCTGTCTCTTCTGGTGTTCTTTTTTCTATTCTGACTTTCAGTGCCTGGTTTTTTCTGAGCTTGGAGCTTCTGAGTTTTTTTCCCAGTGTTTTCTGAGCTTGTCTCTGAAAGTGCAGCATTTGAGTGAGGTGTTTACTGTTGCATTAGAAATTACTTGATATTACTATTTATATGCATTTCATTCCTTTAAATTTAGATCATTTATCTTTTTTTTGTATCAGATTTGACAATCGAGTATCAGATTAGTTCTCCTCTTTCCAAAACAGTGGTGTGAGGTAGAAAATTTTGCGTAATGGAAAATTTTCCCCTACATTTTTTCTGGAAAATTTTCCGGTTCTAAAAATGCATTGTCTCATAAAATTAGTAACAGAATAACTGGATACCAATACGTAATTCCAATAAAATAATTTCCAAATAAAGCTTTGAATCTGTTTGCACTTCAGCTCATGCACTTTCCCCCTAACTTATTTCAGTTCAACTACTTTTGGCTATTGGAACATTTTTGAGAGATTTATCCAGCACGTAAAATTAACATAGTGTACTTTTTGAGTTTTATTTACTAAGTACAAGTCAAATAAACATGCTGAATTAAATCTAATTTGATTTAGGCCATTGGAAATTATTTTTTGGAAAATTCACCTCACTGTCCAAAAAGAAGAGAACATAACTTTAAAATTATTTATTTTTTATTTATTTACGGCCACAAGCCAAAAAAACCCAACTTTAAATTAGTAATATCTGTGTATTAAAATAAAGCATGTAGAATACACAAACATACTAAACTCCATGAAGCTATTCATAAATAAAATTTTAGAATACTGTTTAAAGCTGGGATCTGCAGCAGAGTGAGCTGGAATGCCCCAGCAGCTGTAGCTTCTCCTAGAGTCCTAGTGGTCGGATTGCTTGGGTTCGTGAGGCTCAGGAACTCTGAGGCTCAGGGGTTAATTATCCTGAGGCTCAGGATAGGGCTGCTGAGACTAATTGAGTCAGGTGACCAGGAGTTTGGTGCATTTAAGGCTGAGCTGGAGCTCAGAGATGGTATACAGGGAAGATGTTGCCTCCACGCTGGTGGAAGAGTCTGGGAGTCAGCTTGAGATTATGTCCTTGGTACCTCTGTTGGGTAGTGTCCCGAGAGAGGCCATGCTCCAAAAGGGGCACTGTTGGGACTGAGGAATAAGGAAGCTGTTGCCTGACGATAGGTGCATTTGGTGCCTTATTTGGGGAAGCTGAAGCACAGATCCTATGTGAGGCTCACACGGAGGAGAACCTGCTGCTGTTGTACAAACCTGATTCAGTACAACTACAGGATGATGTTGGACATTCCTTTATGTGCTTTGTATTGTCGTGAGGCCAAAACCACGTCTGTCTCAGTGGGGGTGGGTTTTATTATTGCCTGACTTTTTTAACTTAACTGTTTGGGGGGAAAGTTGAAACAAGCACATCAGTTTGTGAAATCTTATTTGTTAAGCACACAGCTGCAGCACCAAAATTTAAGACCAAGATTTTCAAAATTTGTTAAGAGGTTCCAGGTTTCCTGATTTAAGGCATTAATGAAGGTTGAATTTTGGAGTGGGGTCGGGTCCCTTTTAAGGTATCTCCAGAGTAAGCAAATTAAAGTACCATACCTCCAAAGTGTCCTGGATTTTCCAGGACGTTCTTTCATTATCTGTCTTGTAGTCACGGTTATTTAATTTTTCATCTGTCTTCTGTAAATTCGGGATTAGAAAGGGGAGGTAGGAGGGAGAGCCGTTTGCAAGTCATCAGTGGTACAAGTTGAATTCTCTAGCCTTAAAGAGCCAGGCCAGCCAAAAGGTTTGCCCCAGATTAGTTCAGAACAGCCCCTCTCATAGCAGAAATAAGGGATTCTTTATTGTTCTCTTTGACTTATTAATGATTCTTCTCCTTTCAGGGAGAATAGGATTTTCCAACAACTGGGAGCAAATGGTCAGTCTTTGGAATTTAAAAAACTATGTTTGGGGCAAGGAAAAGTATCTGGGGGTGGTTGTGGACAATACAGTGAAATCCACAGCGCAGTCTGCAGCTGCAGTCAAAAAAGCAAACAATATTAGAAATTATTCGGAAGGGGATAGAGAATGAAACTGAGGATGTCATAATGTGTTTATACAAATCATTGGTGCGACCGCACCTCAAGTAGTGTGTGCAGTTCTGGTCGCCCCATCTCAAAAAAGACATAGCTGAACTAGAAATGGGCAATAAAAATGAGAGGCTTGGTAGATTGGGGCTGTTCAGTTTGGAGAAGAGACGACTGAGAGGAGATATGATAGAGGTCTATAAAATCAGGAGTGGGGTGGAACTAATAAACGAGCAGTTACTTACCCTCTCAGCTACTACTAGAACTAGGGGACACTCCATGAAACTCATGGGTGGCAAGTTTAAAACAAATAAAAGAAAATATTGTTTCACTCAGCGTATAATTGGGTTGTTGAATCTACTGCCAGAGGCTGTGGTACGGGACAGTTCTATAGCTGAGTTTAGAAGAGGCTTGGACAAGTTTCTGGAAGATAGGTCCTTTAGCAGCTATTAGCCAGACAGGATCAGGGAACGTGACAGGAGCTAATGGATCCCCCATTGTGACCCGTTGGATGCTTCTCCCAAGCCACCGTGATTGGCCACTGCCGGAGATAGGATGCTGGGCTAGATGGACCATTGGTCTGACCCAGTATGACGCTACTTATGTTCTTAATGATTTGTAAGCATTTATCTGCGGGAGGGGGGGAAATCAGCTGGCTAGGGTTCAAACCTGGCCTTTGTAAGGGGCTAATGTTGTGATGGTTCTTTTTTTAAAATAACAAATTCTGACCAGCCTCCCTGTGCGGTAATGGGCTATTGGTAATACTTGTCTGTAAGAAAATCCTCACAGAATCTCATCTGTCAAAGAATCTGCACAGGAGAAATGGGTAGAGTGGGGGCTGGGAGGAAAGTTTGATTGTTGGAGGGAGGGCTGTATAAACTGATGCTCACTGGGCATGGTGGAGACGTCAGGCAGTTAAGAGAAGTGCTGTAATAGAGCTTGGCCATAAAGACTGGCAGGACAAGGGTTCAAGTCTGGCTTATGAGTGAGGCTGTTGTGCAAGTCCTGTAACTTATTGAGATTGCTTGCTTTCTTTTTTGTTTTTAAAGTGTTGGGTTTTTTTTAGCCCAGTCTCATAGTTAAGTAATAGTCTATTCTGAATTTGCAAATACATGCGAATTATGTCCCACATTTTGAGTCACTGTCCATTTAAGAAAATCTTGACTAATGTAAACAAGAGGGGTGCTTTCACTACTCGTACGTTTTCTAAACTTGTGACAGAATTCCAAAACTTGGTTTTTATTTGACTCCATTTACATTTTCTTGAAGTTCAATTTTTAATTTGTGCCTTATCAAAAAAATAATTATGTAAAATAACTGAATAGCTGCTCAGAAATGTCCAGTTGCTATCTTCAGAATCCTATCTGTTTTTTCTCACCTTATTCACCTTACAAAGATCTCTTTTTTCATAGTTGTGAGAGAGTTTCAAGAGTATGTGGAACCTGAAGAAGGGTACCAGGGATCACCGCAGAGAAGAGGTCCCTCATCATCTGGGCAAGAAGATGAAAATGTGGCTTTGCCACTCGGAGAAAACGTGCTGACTCACAATCTTGGGATTCCTGTGATAGTGGTTTGTACAAAGGTGGGTTTGGTTTGGCATGGAAAGGGGAATATTTTTGTGTGTTTGCAGGATAGAGTTGACATGTATCACTTAGTTTAAAGGAAAGTGTCCTGAATTTATGGGGTAACGACCCTCCTTACTTAAATATATGTATTGTAAAAACAAAATAAATAAGGACATTTGTTGGCAATCTTAACTCAGGACCTACATTTCTAAAATGTGAATTGCCACATTGAGAGAGATGTTTGTTCCCTTTTCTACTATTTATTTATATATTTATTTTTATTTAGAAAATGTATTACCCCTCCCCTCCTACCAAAGGCAGCCCGCAGCAGCTTACAATATAAATTATAGAATAATAAAATAACAACAAAAGAGGGAAAACAGTCTCCCCACAGTGGGGGAGAAGGATGTCAAAAAGCCGTAAAACACATTTAAACCCCCCCCAGCCCCCCCCAAATAATAACCCTGGCGGAACAGCCGGGTCTTGCATTGATGTCTGATGGAAGGAAGGGCCAGGGCCACCTGGTCCACTTCCAGGAGGGAGTTCCACAGCCTTGGGGCAGCCCCTGAGAACGCTCTCTCCAAAGTGGGAGACCTCGAGAAGGGCGCTCCCGGTTGACCGCAGGGGCCGATCAAGGGCACGGGGAGTGAAGCGATCCCGCAGATAGATGGGACCTAAGCCTTATAGGGCTTTATAGGCTTTATGATATACAAAAATGACAAAGTGCATGGCTTTAAAAGAAAAAGAAGAAACTATTATGCTTATATTAAAAATGGCATGACTGGTCTTTGTTGAAGGATTTGCAACTTCTACATAAGCATTGAAGTTTTTTCCAATTTTTAATTTAAAAGGATGTTAGATTTATTTATTTTTTAAACTCACTTTTTTCTACTTTGAGATTCTGTGGTAAAGATCAGGAAACCAACATACATGTTACATGTTCATAAATGGGTCTGCTTTAACATGCTCATGTTTGCTGTCATGTAACTCAGAATTAAGAGAGCAATATAAAAGGTTATGAAATATTGAATGAAAACTTTGTGTGTAAGAGAGATGAAATGAGAACACATGTTAAGCTATGAAAACAGAATTAAATCCCAAACCCAGAATGGGAGCCCAGGATATTAGCACAACAATGGGGATGTTAAAAATGCAAATAGGCTGCTACCTGGCTGTGAGGCTTATGAGGGAGGGAAAGCTGAGAAGGTAGAACTTCAAGACTGAACGCAGTTTTAAGCATACAACTGCATTAGGGTAAGATTAGCTTAGAATTAACCAAGTAAGTCAGGATTGCGTATATGTGTATTGTTATGATATATTGTATTGTTTTATTGCACACTTGACATGATCTTCCACGGTATTTTAATCTTAAGGCACAAACTAAAATTCTTTTAGCTAAACCTGGTCTGCTTATCAGTGGATTCTGACCTTGGTTACCACAGATACATTTAGAAAACGCGTGCAACAAACCAAAACACTGTTTAGGCAAAATTACTTCTCTTGATTAGGGCAAACCTTACCTGGTGTAGGGTCGCCCTTCAATCATCCATTGAATCTTTCGAGATAAAACAGGGTAGATGAATGTACTGTAAAACCACTCAGGAACCTGAGGTAACTTCCAGATTTTCTGTGTACAATACACTGAAGCAAGAGGTGCAGAACATACCTTTTCAGTGGACTGTTTAAATACCTAGAGAAGGGACCTCATGTAGCCCAAAAGCTTGCAGCATTATGTTGGACTACTTTTTAAGAACATTGTTTTAATAATGTTGGCTTTAGTAACTTGTAAGTTCTTCATCCACTAGCTAACCGGTGGAGACTCTCAGAAAGGCTTGACTTAGATTGATTAATACAAAGAAAGATGTACATTTGAAAATTTGAGAGGGGAACAATATTTAAAGAGAGGTGTTAAGCAGTTTTATGTGTGGTTGTTTTTCCCAGTGTGACACAATGAGCGTACTAGAGAAGGAACATGACTACAGAGAAGAGCACTTCGACTTCATTCAGTCACACATTCGTAGATTCTGCTTACAGTGTATCCTTTTCTTATCAGAGCATTATTCATTGAATAAAAATCTGGAACCAAGCAATATATTTCATTGTAAACCAGTGTTGTGTGAAGGGGCAGTAACAGCCTGTGGAGAAATTGTGTATCTTTCCTTTTAAATGAACTTTGGGTCTTTATTAACAAAGCACAGTATTTTTGTAATAAAGGACCTTTTCACACGAGATGCCCCCCCCCCTCGCCCACGTGGGAGAGAGGGGCGGCATCTGAGTGACCGCCAGTGAGGATGGATGGGGGTGTGTGAGTGATCCCGTGCTACACCCATCTCCACCCATTGCCCACACGGAGGCATTGGGGGAAACGAAGGTGTCTCCAAGCGTGGAGGTGGGCGGGCATCCATGTAACGGGCCGCCCACGGAACGCACCCCCGCTGCTGCCTCCACCCATTCCCCATAAACCGTGGCTCCTTCCTGGTTCATTGAAAAAGTGCTTAAGAAAAGTTATTGAGCTGTGTGGTGTGGCATGGTACCCTGCAAGTTGTACAAAAAAAATCATAAAACTTTTTTTAGCAAACCTGTACCACGTCATACAGGTATTTCTCAAGGATAATGGAGTTAGTTGTGACCCACCGTTTCATCCCTCCCAGTTGTATTTTAAAATAAAAATTTAAAAATTGAAGGTGAATACTAGAGCACTAATGGGGTATGGTTGACCCCTATTGGAATGATTGGGAAAATGAAAGCACCATGCGCCCAGGCTTATGGGGTCATATTTGCCCCAAACACAATGTAGAATTTTGTCTGCTTTTACAATATGCCTTTTTATGTATATACAAAAGAATTTAATTGCAAGTGCATTGTGGGTCACTTATGCCCCAAGTGGGAAATTCCTGTTACTAACTTAAAGAAAACTTGTATCTTTTAGATTCTTTGCACAGCAGTTAACCCTTTCATAGTACGAAGCTTCAATGGCCCTTTTTACATGGGCCGTGGCACGGGAAGGAGTCCTTGTGCACCGTGATCTGTGTGTGCTGTGGGGGGGCAGGGTAGGGATGCGTGTGCGTGGGAGCATGCGCACCCACCCCCATGGGATTTACTTGGTTGGCACCCACGCATGAACACCCAGAGTGTTCGTGTGTGGGTGCCGCCCATGTAAAAAGGGCCATAGATGTTTTTCTTGCAAGGTTGTGTTGAAAAAAATTATCCTATTAGGCTGAAGTGGTCATTTCAACCCCACCATTAGTTACTATGGCAGCTGACTATTAAAATGCAGACAAGCTCCTGATAGCTCCTAATAGATCAGGCTCTTGAAATGCAGACAAGCTGTTTGTCAGTGAATATTACCTACTTTGTCTTTGTTTGCTTAAGAATGGAGAGAACACTGGGATGTTAACACTTGTTAACAGCTAGATGTTATCTCATTTGCATATGAATGTACTGTCAGTTGACACTGGGGGGAGGGGTCATAGTAACCCCACAGACCTTTGTTTTAGACCTATTTCTGCACCAAACACAGTAACATTTTTTTTTTATGTTCTATAGTCCTATTTAAATCATTCATATTTATATTTTTCAACTGTGATGTAATTGGGGTATATTGCACCCCATTAATAGGCTAATACAGAAGGTTGGGTTTTTCTAGAGCAGAGCAGGGTTAAACTTTTACCTGAGCTTTTTGTTTGTTAGTATACAGCTGGGCTTATTATTTTGAGGTACACTTTTCTAATATCTTGCAATTTCCACGTTCAAGTTGGAAGCTAAGTTTTTAACAGCATTCTTGTATTAAAATCATAGTGCCTGATTTTTTTTTTTGTTCAAATTAAGTTAGATGTCAAAATAGCTTGATTCTTTTCAGGGAATGAACCAATTACAATTGGGGGCACTTGGCACCTTTAGAGAGGTGGGGGTGGAGAAGAAACCAGGGAACTTGATTAGGTAAATAGTTGACTTTGATAGATATCGTTAGGCGTGCTCATGGTTGAGCTGCTAATCTTGAAAATATTGGTCTGTTACTCAGAACATGAAAGTAAAACACTTGAAAGGTTTTCAGTTGAATTTAACATTGACTTTCCTTACATGAAGTGACTAGATGGAGCTGCCTTGGTTTACACGTCGGTGAAGGAGGAAAAGAACCTTGACTTGTTGTATAAGTACCTTGTACATAAAACCTATGACTTTCAGTTTACCACGCCTGCCTTAGTGGTAGAAAAGGATGCAGTTTTCATGTAAGTTGATGATGTAAGCAAGACTTCAACCTGATTGTTTTTGTCTGAAGAACTGTCACTGAAATGTGTTCTTGCCTGACACACTTTCACACCAAGAGAAATTTTTTTGTTCAGCCAGGGGGGAAAATTGCCATTTGTGTGTGACACATTGTTCTCTTCTGTGTGGTATTTAATTTCTTCAAGCGAAAAGCCTTTTCAGACCTATTTCTTAAATAGAATAGTTTAATTCTGTAGCCAAAAATTGTTTCTTTTTGTGAAACGCTTATTAAAATATTGTTAGAAATCTGCCTTTCAGAGCTTCATTTGACAAAATAAAAATAGTTTGCAGCATTTATGAAGATATGCTGTCTATTAGCATTAAAGGTCCTGTACATCTAATTGAGGCCAAGTTCATTTTTAAAGGAGACTCCCAGTGGCTGTACTCTGCATGTTGGAAGGAAGTTGAGACCTCATTAGATTGGCTCCCCAGCAGTTGTGCTGCACTCTAGATGCTTTTCTCCCTCCAAATACTCATTTGTTGGAGCTGTGTTGCTTTAGTTACTTGCAGCTGTGAGTAGTTCCACTTTTAAACTACTCAGGTAGTTGTGTTAACTCGTGCTTCTATTGCTTCAGTGTTCTGCTGTAGTTAATACATGTGCTGCTTTGAACCCCATAGTATCTCAAATAGCTTTGCAAGCTGTAGGTTCACTCAGGACCATTATTCTATTTCAATGTCCTGAAAATCTTAGCCAGAATTTGCCAGAAGGCAGTGTTCAGTGATATCTTACTGGGGTTTTTTTTAACCTTGTTGCTGTATATTCCCTCCTCTGTAACATGGCAAAAAAGGTATGTTAGAAAACTTTACTCATACTCGCTGAAAGTGCTAATAATATCATAGGCCTTGCAAGGCAAAATCCTTACCTGAAACATCTTTCTGTTTGTAGACCTGCTGGTTGGGACAATGAAAAGAAAATAGCAATTTTATATGAGAACTTCACAACAGTGAAACCAGAAGATGTATATGAAGACTTCATTGTAAAACCTCCAGTAAGAAAGGTACACAAAATTAAACTTTTGAAATTCTGTGTAAGGAAAGAAAATGACTTGCTCTTGCTTGCATGGCTGTAGATGGCTTTTCATTATACAGAACTTGAGATCTTGAATATGATGGGCGTTTGAATGCGAGTTCAGTAATAGGAGAGAACTAATAAGCTTCAGTAATACCTTCCGATTGTTGTATTCAGATGGCTTCATTTCCCTTAGTGTAGGAATTAGGTGTCAGAATTGTTTTGGAGCAGTATGGTGGCTGCTACAAGGCAGTGTAACTTAAAGTGACTTTAATCTTCCATATGATAAAACCCACATATTAAGTGAAATTTCAAAATATCCTGAAGTTTGCAAACAGTCTATAACTCAAGTTACATAAAAGACAAGACTTTGAAAAATCACTAAAACACATTGGGTACTGCCACATGAGATGTTAACCCGATGATGTAGGGTAATGCTACTAAAGACAGCCTTACTGCGCAATGCAGTGGATTGATCTTATGACTGGCCAGCCGCCAGATGTTCACTCAGCCCCAGGGTGGGGTGGGCAGCTGACTACTATGTCCTGTGTCCTTTAAAAAAGGCTGGGAACGCATCACATAGTAGCCTTACCCAAAGTGAGGTAAGGCTGCCCAACACATGATAGCATGCTGCCGCTCATGGACCTGGTCCCAGTCTGTCCTACCCGGTGCTGAGGTCCACCATGGGGCTTTGAGTGGTGGGGCACTGCCAGTGTTGCCGGTTGCACACAGCCACATCATGGCAGGAGGTGAGAAAGTGGACAGGCTGAGGGAGGGTGGCTGGGTGGAACTGGGCTGGGAACACGTGTGTGTGTCTGGCCAGCCCTCGGTCTGCCCTGCTGCATGGTGGGACCTCCTATAGCGGCCTGCTCGCTCGGTTTCCCTCCGGTAGGGTGGACTGCCTGCCCTGCTCTCTGTGCTGGCCCCAAAGTGTGGTGGCTGTGATTGCCCACCGCGGGGCATGCGGAGGGTCGGGCCCCAGCTCGTGTGGCCGCACCCATGGTCTGCTTCTATAGTGGGTATAGAACACACTCAAGAGAACATACACAACTGTTGTTGGAGTGTTCATTGTGTGAATGATGGGAAGGTAACACTTAGAAAGAGAGTTTATTTTCTTTCATGGGAAGTGAGGATAACACAAAGCATGTCAGTGGTACTCCTAGGCCATATTTGTCAAATGTTATAGCTCTTGGTGGACATTTACCTACCACACACTTCAGTTCCCAGGCAACTCACTTTGTAGTTTCAGCTGAAGTCTTGAGATGCTTGAGATATAAAGAAGGGGTAAGTTCCATGTAAGGATTTCCAGGGTGTGGGTAGGGGGAAATTGAATCTGCTTTCCCTCCCTTAATAAAACTGGAGAGTGAGACATAGCAGGCCACTGGCAACATGCCCTTCCACGAAGAAAAGCTTGTAGATGAGGAACATCGGTTTTGGGGCAGGTGTCTGAAAGGAGGGAACCAAATTCCTAGATTTAAATCAGACTCTTGTGTGAACCCCAAAGCTATAGAGGTTCTAATACTTGAGATTCCTAATAGATTTCTAAGAAGCTCTAGTCTAGATTGTCAGCTCTTTGGGGAGATTGTCTCTAGAAAAATCTTTTTCTTGCAAGTAACTTCGTTTCTTAGTAAGCTAGGAATGCGAGTGCTGCTTAATACATGAAGCAGGTGACATGATGCCATTGCAATTCCAGCTGGCCAGTAGAAAATAGAGAAAATAATACATGTGCAACATAAATGCAGATGTGGAAAACCAGTAGTGAAACAGTTAACCTGTTAGTTTATTTGGATGTCCCTGTGAAATAGTTTTTAGTACCTAAACCAAACTGGCAACAGTGGAGACCAAAGGCTTGGTAATTTAGGGGCCCTGGGCATGCAGTGCGCACATGCACCAAGTGCAGGATGTGTATGTGCACCAAGTGCGTGGTATGCATGCATCCTACCCTGAGTGTGCACATGAGGTGCCCTTGGTGTGTCTTGGATTGGGCCCTTATTGCTCTGCGTAAGCTGTCAACTGTTGGGTCTTGGTGACTGTGCGTTAGATCGGGGTGGTGAACCTCAGGCCTGGGGGTCAAATAACAGCCCGCAACACATTTTTATTTGGCCCCATTCCAGTTCCTAGATTCATTTCTTCCCTCTGGCCATTTAAATTAATTGAGTTCTGGGTAAGAGAACAAAGATGAGGGCATGCACACAAGGATAGAGAACAGATTTATGGCACAAATCCATGATAGGGCCCCCCTTTTCTTGAGTGCCTCCTTAAGCATCCTTGCTTGCAACTTTTACGTGGGCCTCAGAACTTGTACTAGTTTTCAAAATGGTTCCTGGGGCAGGAAAGGTTCGCCACCTCCGTTTTAGATAGCACCTACCATACGCCAGGAGAAAAAGAACACATTTAAAATATGTTCATAGCTCTGCACATATGTTACTAAAGTACTATCCTACTTCTCATTAAAGACAACTTCTACTTCAAAAAGAGCCTCTCTTCTATTAATTTAAACAGTAAGAATGTTTTATCTACTGCTATTAAGCAGTAATTCTTTGAGTAGGCAACAAGACAGGGAAAGAATGCAATGGATTGACAGAAGTTAGCTTTATTTTTATTTTATTTTTATCTTTTGTTTAACAGTTAGTCCATGATAAAGAGTTGGCAGCAGAAGATGAACAAGTGTTTCTTATGAAGCAGCAGGTAAGAATGTGAGAATAAAACTACTCAAAATTTATAAGTAGTACCTTCCTTTGGATTTTTTGGGACTGTATGACATTTAGGGTAAAACAAATTTTATACAGTGCTCTTGTTCATCTCTTCTAATTTGCCCCTTAAGATTGTATTTAAGCTTTCCAGTTGAGCACATACAGTAATACCTGTCTTTCCCCTTGCACATATGCCATGATTTCAAACTGTGAGTGTATCTGTAAAGCCCAAGAGTCTGCCATGCAGCAGCTTTATGAAACTGGGCCATTTTTGGATATTCAAGCCAGGATTTGGATGCCTAAGCTTGAGCATGCAGGACAGAATACGTTTGATCTTCTACAGTGACATCCTAGACCTTTTCAGCATATTCTGAAAACTATTCAGTGTACCCTTTTAAAAAGACTTTGATTTGAATGGACTTAACATGCTTGGGTTAAATTGAGTCATGTTTTCCCATTTGAGAGAGAAAACGGTGCTTGTGTGTATTCCACCCACATTGCTGAAGAAAGGGGCAAATGAACCTTATATAGCAAAGCAGAAAAAAAAAATCTAAGTAGATGCACTGAGATCAAAATGTTTGCATCCTGAAGCAGAAGTAATAACTACAGAATGTTTGAAATTGGACACATTGCTATATAGTCCTTATAATGTGGGCAAGTGCTTTTCTGAAGCATTAGCAATATTGTAGCCACAGATCTTTCCAAATAAAATGTGCTCTTCAATAAGACATTTCAGAATAATAGAAACTATTTGACGGGAACTTGCAATGTGCTAAACATGACCAAAGCCAGCCTCTGTAGCATGTTTTGATAAACAACATAGAATAAAGAGGTAACTTTCAAATGGTATCACTTGAAAGAAGATTGAAGGGGATAAAAGTTGTTGCAGGCAAGGACAGATGTACTTTAACATAAGTACTCTTATTGTAGCATTTACTGCAACTTTAGTGCCCTCTAATGGTAATACTTCAAAATAACTTTCAAAATGGTTTTACAGAAGCACATGATTAAAAGTAAACTCTTAATCTGACAGCTTTACTACTTCTTGTTAATATGCTTTTCAAATACATATATATTTTTTCATTTACAAAGCTCTGTACTATCTTTTCAGTCATTCCTTGCCAAACAGCCAGCCACACCTACAAGAGCATCAGTAAGTATATGCTAACCTTCTGGAAGAGCAAAAGATTTTCAATAGAGTAAGAAGCCGTTCATAATTTGTAAACCGTACATAGACAGGTCCTTTGAGCATTTGGAAAATTGCCCTCTTTTCCAGTGCCTCCTTCTGAACTATGGATGTAATGTGTAGTTTTGTACATTTATAGATGAAGTAATATTGATTTTTTTTCAGTGCAACAGAAATTCTAAAACATTTAAAGGAATTACAGGTATTCAGTTGTAGTAACTGTCACGGCTTGTGGAAATATGGCATAGAATGGTCGTGATCTAATTAGCTCAAATTAAAATATGTTGGAATAAGTGGTGTTTGTAGCAGTACAGAACCCACACTTCAAGCTGACAGGTGGTCACAATTTTTCACAGTGGGGAAAATGTGCACATCCCAGTATCAATAAAAATGTAAAAACAATTGATTTGAAATAACTTGTGTTGAGTGTTTGTCTAGGCTAGGTAGGGCAAGGAAACAGGTGCCAAAATCCTCATATGGCCGAGAGCCACAAGGCACGTGTGCTCCTTTGAAGCATCTCACAGGCTGAGCCTCTTGTGTTTGGAGCCCGTGCCCCGAGGTTCTGGCTGCTGAGCTTCTGAGGAGTGGCTGCAATTCAGTTGCTGAGACTTGGGTGCACTGAGCTAAGGCACAGGGCCAATACAGCAGCTCAGGCCTGACCTAAAGCCACACTTGAGCTGGCTCCCAAGGCACGGTTTTTGCCCACACCTAGTCTAGATGCTGTTAAATTTATATTTTGGCTATTTTCTAACTTTCCATCACTTGAACTGTTTTATCTAAGGAATCTCCTGCAAGAGGACCTGCAGGATCACCAAGAACCCAGGGCAGAGCTGGTCCTGCCAACGTACCCAGTGCCTCCCCGATAGCATCTGTTAAGAAGTCTGACCCAAATATTAAAAGTATGCCTTCAGGTTGAAGTATCGTGTGCTTCTTGGATTACCTTTTAAAAAGGAAAACCTTGGATTCTTCTGTGTTGTCATTGATGGTTCAGCATTTGTTTGCTTTGTGTGGCACATGCAAATGTTCAGGCTTCCAAACAACCTAGCTTCCTGAAATGTGCACTGTAGTCCATATCACCACAGTTCACTTACATTGAGCTCTTAGCTGTCTAAAGCATAGTAATAACATTGCCATGTCCTAGCCAGCTACATTAAGGATTGTGGGATCCCTTTCTGTTTCCCTTCCCTTTTCTTTAACTTCTGCCATCTGATTCCAAATGCAGTTGCTTGTCTCTGCGTCTCATGTCTTTCTCCAAGACTTATAATTGCTCTGTGCTGCTTTCCTGTTGTCTCACTTCACAAATAGCTGTGCTCCCAGTGCTTCACATGATGTCCAGTTTCTGTACGCTTAAATGTCCTTGATAAAGGAGAGCTCTGCTTTTCCTGGCTCCCTGTAGAGTTCCACTACTGTCCTTCTAGCCCTCCTCAACCTTGAGGGCACAGGCTTTCTTTAGTGCCACTTCACTGATGCTTTATCATGTAGACTATCTCTGATCCAATGCTGAAGTTAATGGAACAGTTCTGGAGTACGTGGCTTTAGCATGGCAGCCTTTGGTTGCAATTGATGAGTTGTAGACAGGAAGCCCAGCTATGGAAAGAAAAGTTGAGTTTGTCGTGCACCATTGAAATTCTGGCTTAACTTGTAGGCCTTTACGCTTCCTAGCCAGGGACCTCTCAGGTTCATGGCAGTGTTCTGCAAGCTGCTTATTGACCAGTTCCTTGTTTGAACCACTGAAAATCCTGTGCCAAGACTTAGCAAGTGAAAAGTGATTTCATGCAGGGGCCAGGTCAGTGAGACAGACTAGATCTTATTCTGAAGAGGTTTCCCTTTGGTTAGTGCAGGTGATGATATTTTCAACGCTTATAAGCTTTGAATGTAGGAGTGATAAGGCACAAAATACTCATGAAAAATTGCTTCTTCGTTTAAGTAATATTTTTTTTTTATTTATTTATTTTTTAAACTAGATAATGCTGCAAGCGAAGGGGTGTTGGCTAGCTTCTTTAACAGCCTGTTGAGTAAAAAGACTGGTTCTCCTGGGAGTCCTGGAGGCGGCGGCGGAGGAGGAGGAGGAGGCGGAGTTCAAGGCACAGCAAAAAAATCAGGTACTGGAAAACTGCCGCAGTGTGTATTGTGCTTTTTTGTTTGTTTTGGTTTGGACCATGCTGGAATCTATATGCTTATCATTTAAACTCTGGGCCTGGGGTGTTCAGTGACCAGCAAACTCAAATGACAGACGAGACTAAATTATGCAAATTTGCATAGTCGGCCTGATTTTGTTTGAATTTGGTTGCAGTGGGGTGGAGGACAAGGAGGAGAGGGCCTGGATGTTGGCTACAGGGACAAGGTGGAAGTTGGGGGCCATCTTCCTCTGACACACGATTCCTCTCAGAACGTGATTCACAAGCCTAGCTTTGCCAATACAGCATCAATCTCTGGCCAAAGTGAGTGTTGAGAGCAGCAGCCTGGATCGACACCAGCACAGCATGTGTGTGCTCCCCACTAGTCCCTACACAAGTGGGAGAAAGCAGTTGGGATCCAGCAGACATCCCCCCAACCCCCTTCCTTGCAGTGACTGCAGGGGTGGAGTTGGAGTGTTGATCATGCCGGTGTGGAGCTAGGGTGTTGTCTAGCTGTTCTCGTGTTTGCGCGCGACACCTGCCGGGCAGTGGCTTTGTGGAGGAAGCTGCTGTTGGGAGCTGGGCTGGCGGGAGCATGCTTGTGAGTGAGCAGTAATGTGCAGTGCTGTCATCCTAGTGCTGTATGTAGGTGGGGGTTCTCATGATTCTCTACTGACATGGCCAGTTTCTGTGTGTGTGTGTCTGTCTGTCTGTCTGTCTGTCAATAGTTCTGTCTCCACTATTGTCTCTCTCTGCCAAATGCTAGCCCTGTGTCAAATTCCACAGAAACCGCTTCTGCAATCGTGAAAATCACTGTCAAATGTCAGGGCTTGTTGTTTGGTTTTAATTATTCACATTTATACTCCCTCCCCTCCTTTCTCTTGGACTTGGAGCAGACCTCAAGGAACAGAAGTTAATAAAATACACAAACATAGACCCAATTAAAATTCCCTGTTCCAGCCTCTCCACTACTTTACTTTATTGACGGCACTGGCTTTCGCCATGGCCCAACCAACAAAACAGCGAACATACAAAAGCTAAATTAATAGAACTCATAGAATATAAGTAAAAGGTAACAATAAATTATAATTATATAATTGTATAATTTGAAAATCAATCATTAGTACGTCCCAGCCAGACAGGGTAAGAAAAGGGAAGATATCATCCAAACAGGGAAACAATATCCTTCACACTTAACTTTCCAAAGCCATATAATCAAAGGATTCCCCATCTAGCCGCAAAGTGTTGATCCAACAACAGCAAGATCATTAATATCAAACATTTGCCCTATGTCAAGAGGTCCATCCAGACCCCTGTGTAAAATCAATTATCAGCCAGACCAGCAAGATCCATGCAATCTCAGGACCATATTGCAGAATTGCTACATTATAGCCTCCAACGTTGCTGGACCAACCAATACCAACAGTATTCCACTATTGGGGAAAAGTCAACATACACCCCCAAAGTAAAGATAAGATAATAGCGCAATAAAGGTCAATAGATTTTAATATCCCATGCCCACCCAACCTAATCTAGATGGAAGTTGCCAGAAAGCTATGGGACCTTCCCCTCCCTGTACTCAACTGATGTTTAATATATGTTCTCTTTTTAACTACCAAGAGACTGAAGGTCCCCAGGGCAAGCCTCTCCACTATTATCTCTTTCTGCCAAATGCTTGGCCGAATAAAACGCATTGCCTCTGAAAAATACTCTGACTCTGACTTACATACTTCCCGGGGAAGGAAGGTCTACAGCTTTGAGACAGTCACTCTCAGTGACTCTTTCTGCACTTCATTGAGGCATGGACCTAATACAAGAGGGCACTCCAAGCTGACCACAGCGGGGGCCATAATGGGACATGGGGTTGGAGGTCTTTTGTATGCTGGATGTGATGTGCAGCCAAAATGTAAGCAAGATTAGGCCAGTGCCATTTTGAGGAATTAGGCATGCAATGAAGCCTACGACAACTTGATCCTCCAGCAAAGCTGTGCGACAGAAGAGAGGTGGGGAAACCATGTTGAACCTCGATTACATTCACATTGTAATAATCTACTTTGTGGTTAAACATTGTTTCCAAACTCTCTGCCTCCTGGCATTTGGCTGCTGCTTGCTAAAGAGGAAGGAATTCAGCTTATTTGCTATGGACTTATTTCAAGCCACTGAAACCTTCCTGGAACTTGCATTCAAACTCATTTCAGTGGCTTAAGGCTATTTCGATGCCTCTGTGTGTATCTTAAAGCAGTTGGCAGGGCTGAGTTCATTGTCCACTGACTTAAAGTGCAGTTGGCTACATCAAATGTGTGGTCTGTAGTTAAGGTAGGCTTACAAAACAGGTGAGTAAGCCTCTAAAGTTTTAGGCCCCTCTGTCATGAAAAACCTCTGAACCAGGTTTTTTAAGGTGTGTATGTACACAAGTCAAACCAAAACACAGCTGTCAAGTTTAGCTTCCTTTTTTCTGCTGCTCTGTTACAGTTGGCATTGGTTTCTCTTCCCTTTTCCTCAGGCTTGGTTTTTGGGAGCAGGCAGAGTTAGAGTAAATGGTGAATTCTGTTTTTCAAAACTATCCCATATAGAGAGATACATTGGACACTTTTTTGTTCTATTTTCAAGCTTCCCGGGTCACTTTCTGGTATTAGTAGAGCTATAGAGTCAAATTTAGCAAGGGTGTACTAGATCTCTGTCTGAATTATTTTAAAAAACAAAACAAAACCATGATGGTGGACACAGGCCACTTTCACATGTTACCAAGGAGGCAAGAAAACTTCCATGAATGCAAGTGCGGCTCTATTCTCACAGGAATTGGCCCACGTGATAATGTGCTACTCTGCTTTTATCCCGCAAACAGCTACATTGTAAAAGCTACATTGGGGGACCTGGTCATGCATGAATGTTCTCGTGGGATAAAAGCGCATTTCCATGTGTGCTAATTCCCATGAGAATAGAGCTGTGATTGCATTCATGGAAAGTTCCCCCACCTCCTCGGTAACGTGTGAAAGTGGCCACAGTTTAAACAAACTAGAATACTAATTATGAACTTAGAGGTGTTTGAAAAAAGGGACCAGGCNTCTTTCTGCCAAATGCTTGGCCGAATAAAACGCATTGCCTCTGAAAAATACTCTGACTCTGACTTACATACTTCCCGGGGAAGGAAGGTCTACAGCTTTGAGACAGTCACTCTCAGTGACTCTTTCTGCACTTCATTGAGGCATGGACCTAATACAAGAGGGCACTCCAAGCTGACCACAGCGGGGGCCATAATGGGACATGGGGTTGGAGGTCTTTTGTATGCTGGATGTGATGTGCAGCCAAAATGTAAGCAAGATTAGGCCAGTGCCATTTTGAGGAATTAGGCATGCAATGAAGCCTACGACAACTTGATCCTCCAGCAAAGCTGTGCGACAGAAGAGAGGTGGGGAAACCATGTTGAACCTCGATTACATTCACATTGTAATAATCTACTTTGTGGTTAAACATTGTTTCCAAACTCTCTGCCTCCTGGCATTTGGCTGCTGCTTGCTAAAGAGGAAGGAATTCAGCTTATTTGCTATGGACTTATTTCAAGCCACTGAAACCTTCCTGGAACTTGCATTCAAACTCATTTCAGTGGCTTAAGGCTATTTCGATGCCTCTGTGTGTATCTTAAAGCAGTTGGCAGGGCTGAGTTCATTGTCCACTGACTTAAAGTGCAGTTGGCTACATCAAATGTGTGGTCTGTAGTTAAGGTAGGCTTACAAAACAGGTGAGTAAGCCTCTAAAGTTTTAGGCCCCTCTGTCATGAAAAACCTCTGAACCAGGTTTTTTAAGGTGTGTATGTACACAAGTCAAACCAAAACACAGCTGTCAAGTTTAGCTTCCTTTTTTCTGCTGCTCTGTTACAGTTGGCATTGGTTTCTCTTCCCTTTTCCTCAGGCTTGGTTTTTGGGAGCAGGCAGAGTTACAGTAAATGGTGAATTCTGTTTTTCAAAAAAAAGCTACATTGGGGGACCTGGTCATGCATGAATGTTCTCGTGGGATAAAAGCGCATTTCCATGTGTGCTAATTCCCATGAGAATAGAGCTGTGATTGCATTCATGGAAAGTTCCCCCACCTCCTCGGTAACGTGTGAAAGTGGCCACAGTTTAAACAAACTAGAATACTAATTATGAACTTAGAGGTGTTTGAAAAAAGGGACCAGGCTTTACTTTAAATTTATGTACTAAAAATGTGTGTGTAAAAATGTAAATTGTTTTGTAGTCCATTACTTCAGGACAGAAATGCTGCTGCCTTTGCTGAGGGGGGGAAAGCTTAGGCAGGGCCGACCTTACACTAAGCGGGGCCAGGGTGGGGAAGAAATGTGGGGCCCCATCCCTTTCACCGGCAGCCTTGCCCCATCCCTTCTGCCGGCATGCCTAGGGGGTGGTGTAGTGCCTGGGCTTGGGGATGGGCAGAGGAGCACGCCCCTCCGCCCATCCCCAAGCCTTACGTGATCTGCTGCCGCTGCCTCTGGCCTGGGCCCCACACCGGACTCAGCTCCACCCTACCCCCGCTGCCTGGCACAGTCTTGGCCAGGGGGAGTGAGGGGGAGAGAGGCAGAGGCCCTGCCTCTCCCTCATGTCCCCTGGTCGAAACAGCCTGGCAGGCAGTGGAGGGGGTCAGCAGCGTGAGGGAGAGGCAGGGTCTCTGCCTTCTCCCTCACTTCGGGCGGAAGTGAGGGAAGAAGCAGAGGTCCCGCCTCTCCCTCACTTCATGGGTGCCCCCCCCCCCCGGCCTGGCTGTCAGTGTCTGCCTCTCTCCCCCTCATTCCCCGTCTGAGACTGTGCCAGGCAGCGAGGGGGCGGAGTGTAGGAGAGGCGGGACCTCTGCCTCTCCCTCACTCCT
>QEPC01012435.1:798950-817440 GCA_003113815.1 Sphenodon punctatus
CCCTGCCCACTGGCTCAGTTTTCAATACAGCAACTCACATTGGCAATTTTGGGCCCTCCCGTTCGGCCTAGCAATGGCACCCCGAACCTTTACCGAAGTCCTGGTACCCATTGTCGCCCATCTACATCTGCAAGGAACCCTCATATATCCCTACCTAGACAAAACACTTATCTCAGCCCCATCCAGACTAGCCGCCACCATAACAGTCGAACAAACACGACAGACCCTCCAACACTTCAGGTTTGTAGTGAACCTAGACAAAAGTCAGCTCTTCTCCCTCCCCCCCCCACTCTTCAGAGAGTTCCACTTCACACGTTTGCCAGGCTACAGGGTTTCATGGTCTCCTGTATACAACACCTAGCATGGGCACGACTCCTTCTCCACCCATTACAGCAGGCATTGCTTCCCTGGCAATACCAAATAATGGAGAAGACCCAGGTAGTCCTCTCCCTAGACCCCAATGTCAAGCAATCTCTCAAATGGTGGATGAACCCTCACAGGTTCAAATCTGGGGGGGGTCTCTTTCAGAACCCCCCGAAGCTGATGATCACCACGAGTGCCAGCCTCTACGGATGGGGAGGCCATATAAAAGATAAGTACACTCAGGGCATCTGGTCAGCAAAAGAAAAAGAGCACAGTATCAATTGGCTGGAGCTCAGGGCAATACACCTAGCCTTATGCCACTTTGCCCCTCTAATATCCAGGTCCCATGTACTTATTTACACAGACAATTCCACGGTACTGGCATACGTGCAGAATCAAGGAGGCTCCAAGTCTCCAGCTCTAAACAGGGAGGCCAGAGATGTGCTCCTGTAGGTGGAACAAACCTTCTCTTCTCTCAGCCTTTCACATCAAGGGAGTCAAGAACCAAACAGCAAACTGGCTCAGCTAGAGCTAGATCTCGATCCAGGGGAATGGACCCTATCCCGAGAAGCCTTCGTGCTAATAGAGTAGAGGTTCAGTGTTCCCGACCTAGATTTGTTCACATCGTCTGAGTCCAAGTGCCAGGTTTTCTACTCAAGAACTTGACATCCACGGTCAGCAGCACTGGATGTCCTACAACAATCTTGGCCCAGGGTCCTGAGTTACGCCTTCCCTCCATTTCCTCTGATAGGGAGAACTCTCAGCAAGTTCAAGAAAGGAGGGTCGATGATTCTGGTAGCACCCTATTGGCCCAGATGCCCCTGGTTTGCTGACGTGATAAATTTAGCAACCCAAGAGCCGCTACGTCGGCCCCCTGCTATACGGGAACCTGGAATTCCTCAGACTGACGGCATGGCACTTGAGTGTGCAGCATTGAGGTCATCGGGTTACTCCGATGACATCTTACAAACTCTAATGGCATCCAGACTCCTCTCGACTAGGCGAATATACCAAGGCACCTGGCGGGTGTTTGCTGACTGTTGTTACCAGACCGATCTCTCCTGAAAACCTCAAGATAGCCGATATTCCGCTTTTCTTACAACATGGGTTAGAAAAGGGCTTGAGGGCTAGTACCTTAGTGAGGCAGGTAGCGGCCCTTAACAGAACTCTCTCTGTCATTAGTGGTAGGAGTATATCCAGACATCCTCTGGTGAAGAGATTTCTGAAGGCAGCTAAAGCGATCTCACCCCCAGTTATCCATAGGTTTCCCACTTGGAGACTGAATTTGGTCCTTAAAGCCCTCACTGAACCTCCATTCGAGTCCCTTAGAGAGGTATCTCTTTTTTTCTTGACCATTAAGGTCTCTTTTCTCATAGTGATTACCTGGTTGGAGAATCTGAGCTGGGAACACCCTCAATGGATCCATCCTTATGTATCTTTAAAAAAGACACTGTAGTACTTAGATTGGATCCTTCCTTTATGTCTAAAGTCAATTCAGTGTTTCACAGGCAAGAGGAGATTGGGCTCCCCTCTTTCTTCCCGCATCCTTCTCGACCCCTGGAAAAGTGCTGGCGTACGCTAGATGTGAGGAGAGCACTAAAACAATTTCTGCACAGGTTGACTAGTTATAGGAAATCCTCTGCCCTCTTGGTAGAGTGTTTCCCTGAGAATGAGAGCTGAAGACCTCTAGGACCTCCATCGGCCGATGGATCTCAACATGTATTGTTGAAGCTTACAAAGCCTCTGATTTGGTTCCCCCTCAGGGTGTGGTTCCCCATTTTACAAGAGGTACCGCAGTATCCTGGGCCTTTAGAGTTTGGACCCCTTATGCTGAAATTTGTAGGGCAGCTACTTGTGCCAGCCTACGTTCCTTCACTAGGCACTATAAAATTTATATTCTCGAATCTGCAGACGCAGCCTTTGGCCAAAGGGTTCTGCAGGGCGTGTTAGAGTAGTGGGTATGACTTACTCTTGTATTGGTCCAGTTTCTCTCCCACCCACTTTGGGATCTTGGGGCATACTGCTCTGGAAAATCCCTACGAGTTCCTGTTCTGCACACCCTAGGAGAAAGGGCAATTGGTTCACTTACCTGTGAATTGCCCTTCTGGTGGGGTGTGCAGAACAGGAACTCAGCCCTTCCTCTGGTTCTGTTCTGGGTAGAGTGATATAGATATACATCACTGACAGAAATAAGAGTTTTTCTGTTTTATTACGTAATTTTTGTTGAGAAGTTATTGTTATAGCTTTGGACAACTGGTAGATGGGAGGGATGAACCCCCTCTGCATATGACCAATTGGATTCCTGACATTCTGCCTCCTACTGGTATAGTCGGGGATCATCCCTACGAGTTCCTGTTCTGCACACCCCACCAGAAGGGCGATTCACAGGTAAGTAAACCAATTGCCCTTTTGGTAGTTTAATTTCAAATTAGATTTTTATCAATATACAGTTACTGCAGATTAAAACATTGATAAATCAGTGTACAAATCGATGTTGGTTTAGTTGCATGCTAAACATAGGCTGTGGGAAATTGAATGATTGGTCTAAAACTGAATTAAATGCTACTCCTAATATAAAACAGTAAGGATGGTAAGATCTCCCCCCTCCCTTTTTTGTGTGTACAACTATCCTAAATTATGTGCTGATTTTAATTAATCTTACCTGGTAAAATGCTAGTACTTTGCAAAATATTGGACTATATACTTTGTCTCCCTTAAAAGAGAGAGATCAATGTTAATTAAACTTTGGATACCTGAGAGGGGAACTATCTGTGTGACTGGAACAAACAGTTTGTTTTTCTAGTGATACTAGATGTTTTAAGGATGTCTATAAAATACGGTGACGGTTTGCTATAACAGTCTGTACTAGTAATTGCAGAGTTGTGACTTATAGATGGAGCATCATAACATGACTGCTCTTAACATTTCAGTTGCCTATCAAAGTATATCGTTAAGAGAGAACATCTAGAAACTTCAGCTGAACTGTAGATGTGTCCAGAGCATGATCTAATCTTGACTAGGTGAATAAAATAAACAATAGTACTGACACCAGTATTTATTTTTTAATGTGCTGGTTTAAAATACTTCATAGTAACTCTGACGTACCGCTACTTTATTTTAGGACAAAAGACTGTTTTGACAAATGTTCAAGAAGAACTGGATAGAATGACTCGCAAGCCAGACTCCATGGTAACAACAAACTCTCCTCCAACAGAGAATGAAGCTTGATACGACTTAAAACGCATATGTAAATGACCAAATAACTATGTATATTGATAAGACCAGGAGTTTTCTGCAGTGGCAGATGCTATCAGTTTTCTGGGGGCAGGGTGAAATGAACTCAAACCTTCATTGGCTTGTCCCAGTATATAAAGTGCACATTCAGGAAGTTTGCATATAAAATCCCTCTGTTTAAGATAACCATTTAGAGTTTATATAGGGCAATTCTCTTGATTTTGGTGGTAAACAGGTGCAGCGGCATTATTAAGAAGAGCACAGAAAAGTAAAATGAAGAATTCCTATTGAAATACTACTACTGACCAAACTCAAGACAAGAAGGAATGAAATCCCTTTTCAGAGTTACTGGAATTGGCCCCTTGTATGTTAGTAAACACATTGGTACTTGGAGAAAAAGTGGGGAAGCAGAGCATTATTTAGGTGGAGACAAGAGATCCAGGTATGCCATGTAGCACTAAAGGGGAAATACAAGGTCTGGCTCAGAAAGGAAAAGGGAAGTTGGGTAAACTGGAGAGAAGCAGTGTTAATAAATCCTGTGGTGTTCACGAGAGGTGAAATAATCACTGTTCAAACCGACATCTGAAAAATTGGAGAGATCTCAAAACTAAAGCATCATGGGAATTATTCTTGTTATAAATTGTGTCTTTAGTTTAAAGCAAGACGTCTGAGGGGTGTGGGTGCCCTTTTTGGTGTAGCTGACCGAGGGAGAAACTACAACTTGCTTAGATCCAAGTGCCTGGCACAGTGTGTGATGTGTCTTTTTAGAAGGTGCTTGAACTTATTGTGCACTGTAGTACAAACAGTCACTGTTTGGTTTTATTTTAAAATTCGTAGTTTTGACAATTTGTATTTAAGTTTAAATCCTTTTTTTCTGATAGCTCCTGCCTTGTTTTTTTTTTTGTTTTTTTTTAAATGCCAATTGGCTAGCCTATTAAGAGTAATGGGTGGCATATCATTTTCCCATAATGAAACATGCTACAGAATACTCAATATTTTTTCTTATTCTTTTTATAATTTAACATTAGCTACCAAGCTAAAACGGATTCCTGCCTTACGGTTCATAGACACCTATGAAGGTTTTCTTACACTTTCAAGTACCTTGTTCTAAATGTAGGCTGCCATCTGCAGCAGACACTTTGATTCTTACACTTAGCAAAAGAGTGAATGTTGACATCAACAACTACACAACCAATGAACTTTGTTCTTGTGCTTTTCCTCTGTGTAGCTTTTTCATATGGAAAGATGGGTTTCAGTTGCCCCCTGTTGCAGTACAGATTGGTGTCCATGGACGCTTCAAACCATTATTCTGTAAAAGGCTCCTACAGGAGTACTGAAGTGGCACTTTGATTTTATATACGGTATCTTTTTGTTTTACAGGTAAACACTACCATAAAAGTACCAAGCATATTGTGTGTTCTTTAATGTGGAAGGGAAAAAAAACCACAAGTTGCGTTAACGCAGAGTTTACTTTTACTGATACAAACTTTGTTGTGCTAAATCTGATGTCTGGGTATAACTCCCCTAATATATATTGTTACTTAAATATATGGAATTAGATTGACCACTAACACAGTATTGGATGTAACTCCAAACCCTCTGTAACCCGAAGAGGCTGTTTTCTCTCTTGTTTTTTGTCAGTCTGTCTAAACACTATCTAGAAAGCTAAGAGTATTTACTTGCCTCTCTGACAAACATTAACATAAAAGCATGTTACTTGTGCCAGTTATTGTTGAAAAATTATAGTATATTTTTTTCAATTTTTTTTACTTTTTTTTTTATAAATGTTATGACCTCCAGTTACACAGTTATCTAGATAAATGGTTTTAAATTGAGAGCCTGTGGATGGAGGATCTGACGTGTGGTTGTGCTGCCTGGTATAGTAGGTGCCAGTTCCAAGTTGAAGTCCAAAAGCCTGTAAGCCACACCAGCAGGAAGTGATTGCGTACTGTCCTCGTACACAGAGGTTTAGATAGTGAAATAAACCAATTGAAAGCAAGACTAGCAAATTGAACAAGCATGTGTTGTATAATGGTATACAGTCACAATGAAACCTCAGTACAGAACTGCATATTCTTATTAATGTTTTGTCATTTGAATTGATAAGCACTTTCTGTATCAATATGGCTGAAAGTTACAATTTAAGTATTTTTCATTTTCATAAAATGTTAAATCTACTAAAATTGAGCAAAAGCCCGTAATGTATTATTCAGTTTGTCAGTTGTGTGAAGGGATGCCTCCAGCAAATAGAAGTTTTGATTTCCAGTTCCTCACTGCAAGTGAATGCTCCTAGTTTGTCGGAAGAAAACTGTAAGTAACTGTGGCCACGACCCCCCAAACCGCTTACTCCCAAGTAGTTCCATGGCAGAAGTGTGTTAGTGGTAAGCGGTTTGTGGGATGTAGCAGCTGTTGTGTTGCCGGTGGTTGCCAAAGTCTCACAACTTTGGAAAGCTGCACAAGTCTTTCTGGTGTTCTCAAGCATTGGAACCAAAGGCCAAACTGCAGACATCCTTTACGTTTTAAAGTAAAATTAATTTTATTTGCAGGATACACTTGTATGGTAGACTGTTAAAACTATTATATGACTATATTTATATGCATTATAGTGATTGCATCAACTGTTCATGTTGGAACTAAAAATGTATTCAACTTGAAGATAAGGCAAAGATAAGGATTGGCCCTCCATAAAAATGCTATGGTTATGCTGCTTGATTTTAAGTTTGCACTTTCTTATTTGCATTTTAAAAACTGTTTAAACTGAACAGGATTTGTCATATTTAATTTAATTTAACTACGTTGAAAGTGACTGCTCTGTACATCATGAACTTAACAATATACATGCTGTAAATGAAAGTTCACTGTCCTGTATACTAAGTTTATTGATGTTTTTTAACTTACAATTAGGACTGCAAATGTATCAAACACAAACCTTAGTCCAGTTTTATGGCTTTAACCAGGTGCAGTATGCAGTCATGTGGAATCTTGCTTTCTAGTGCAGGCAAAAATGAGGACATGTCTTTAACTGGCTTCAATAAACACAAATCCAGACTGCTTAAAATATTGTGCTTTTGGTTTTATTGAGCAAGACAATCCTGGGGCTGCTTTGGAGGAGGAGGGAATTTTATTTTGAGGTGTCGTAAATGGTAAGCATGAGTTGTCTAATTTGGAACGAGTAAGAGATTCAGTAATGACGTGCATCATGGAGGGTTTCAATATCTGGAACGACAGCCCCCAGCATGTCTTTCATGTGCTTGCGGGCAGCCCCCAGGCAGGAAGTAGTCACTCTTCCATCACTCTAGAATTTACTCCTGCGACTCTATGGTACTGGCAGAGCTGTACACTGCCCACAACCTAATTGATGGGATGCAGACACTTGGGCACGCATTATCCAGCATTGGCCTGCACAGCAGGCTCCACATTCTCATAGACCACGCCGTGAGAGGAGGCTGCGGATATGATGGGAGGGGGTCCCATGTCCGATTGGGGCAAACACCTAATAAACAATGTGGGCTAATGTTTCATTTGTGGGCTAACGTCTCACTTAACACCCTAAGTAGCAGGGCAAAGGGATGAACATCTGGACAGCTCCATCATAGGGATGAGAGGCCACTACAGGAGACTCCTGACCTGTTTGCAAAGAAGAGGAAATACCCCTTCTTTGTGGTGCCAGAGAAAGGTTTGAAGGTTTCTTTGCTCTACTGACCATGGGAGGATTTGCGAAGTTTTAATTTTCAGATTGGAATCTTTTCCTCTTAGTTCGGCAAACTCATGAGCTGGCCCCCTAAATATATCTTCCTGTGTAAGAGAGAGCAGAATATTTCTAGTTATGGGGTGACTATTCTAATTGTATAGGTTGGCTAAAGAAAAAAAATAGGCTGCTAGAAATAGAAAAACAGCAAGTGAAGATTAGCAGTTTGGACAGTGCTTGATCCCAAGACTGAAGACTAACAAAGCTGATAAAGCAATGTTTAATTGCTTTGCTAGAGATGTTAGGATGTGTCATGCAGTCTGATAAACTTGCAGAGATGTCATGGTGGCCTATTTGGCATTTGCCCTGAGGAACAAGGCTCTTCTACTCCACTGTAGCTTCTCATTAGATGCTGTAGCTCGCACTATGTACAGGGCTGCAGATTAGTGTCTGGCTCTGGCACTGTTTGCAGCCAGGTTGACCTCTCTGTTCTTATTCCTAGCCATTTCATTCACCTAACAAAATGCAATTTGTCCTCTTTTGTTCTAATAGTCTCCTTTCATTCTTTCAGTCTTAGTGCTCACAACAAGGTTTTTACTTGAAGGACAGCACCTTTCCATATGCACACGAAGGGCTGGGAATACATAAAATCTTCAACAGGTATCATCCCAGCAAAGAAACATTCCAGACTCCAGTAGATAATTTGATTTTTACCTAATCAGTTTAAGGCATAGTTCCGAGTTCTAAAATAAATATTTAGGGCTCTGCTGTAAAATGTAATTGCTGATCTCGTAGCTCGGTCCCAGCTGCAGAAGAGGGGAGATGAGCCTGCAGATGGCAGGGCATTGCTTACATGGGACAAAAGTCCAAGCAGTTTCCTGCTTGCTTGTGAAGGACTGGGTTTGTTTTAGCAGCAACTTGTTCGTGAGAAACTGCTACTTGCTAAAGATCACGGAAATGCCCCTTCAAAGTGTGTGTTCCTCCGATCCTATCGTTCACCTTTGTCTACAGTCAAACTGATAGTTTACAAGGGACAGTTGAAGAGGGACGTTTTGCTTCTTAACATGTTAATCTTATTTGCTTTGCATTAGAAGGCTGGACACTGCACCAATAGCACAGCTTTCTACATGCATGAGGTGGCTGTGTTGAACAAGGCCAAGGTGGGGGCAGTCATTGGCTTGAAGGGTTTCCACTGAAGGAGACTGACGGGTGGGGTGAGAGGAGCTTTGTTCTGTTTCCATCAGTAACTGAACTGCTGGGTGGCTTGGAGCAAGTATTCTCAGGTCTCTGCCTGTTTCTCTTCCTGCCCTTTTTTTCTTTTCTATTTAGATTGTAAGAGATGGAGACAAAGCAGCTTAGGTTATTTATTTATATAGCACAAGCAATGTACTGGCGCTGTACAATCAGTAGTATCTTTTATTGGACCAGCTTCGTTGGTGAGAAAATGCATGCTTTCAGAGTACATTAGTCTGACTTCTTACATGCCTAAGGAAGGGCTCTGTGTGGCTTAAAAGTAAGCTTTTATACTCTCGCCTACAGAAATTGATTCCTTGAAAGTCATGCTATGAACTACTGGCTGCATCTCTTGGATTTGAGACCAACATGGCAGCCACAATCTTTAAGCTACAATGGGAAGTTTAGACTGTAAGCTTGTTGGAGCAGGGACTATTTGTACAGTAGGGTTGACTTGCCTCTGTATTTTTAGGAGCATCTCCTAGTACAGTGCTATTGCAGTCTTTTCTCATTCTTAAAAATCTGGCTGCTTTTACTGTATAGCGCAGGGATGCCATAGTTCCCAATTCCCAAGAGCTGTGTACCAAAACCTTCATATGACTTGAGAGTCTCCAAACAGACACAACACCTACTTCAAGACTGGCTTATGGAGCTGCTGAGATTTTGAGAAGACGCTGCAATTCAGCTGCTGAGATTCAGATGCAATAAGATAAGGGTGGAGTCCGCTGGAGTCTGTTTGGTCCATGTAGCTCCCATGCACCCTCAGCTGTATCTTTAGCGTGTCCCGCCTAATAAATGGGCAGCCCCCTGCCAGTATTTCGTGTGTTTGCGGCAGCTTCCACCAGTGACACTAATCTCCCTCTCCCGTGGCCACCACTAAGCTGAGAAGCATGCTACAGATCTCCTCCCCCACCTCCCAATCTCCCCCCCCACCTCAGCTGAGAGGCAGCAGTGGGCAGGGAGGCGGCCTGATGCTCCACCTCAAGAAGTTTGTTCTAAGCATGCGGTGCAGCAAGGTGGAAAGCACAGAGTTGGGAGTTGGCGATGGAGGAGAAAGGCACAGATAAAAGCATCCTGTCCAATGACAGGAGGTCACTAGTAGGGGTGTAGGGAAAATGAGAGGTACTGAGGAGCTGCAGAGTGAAGACACTTGTAGGAGAAGCCTGAACTGTATGCGGAAGCGGATGGGGAGCCAGTGTAGTGACTTTAGGAGAGGGGTCGTATTGGCATGCAAGGAAGGTGAGTCTTGCAGATGAATTTTGAATAGACTGTAGTGGAGATAAGTGGCTCAATGGGAGACCTGCGAGAAGCAGGTTGCAGTAGTCTAAGCGGGATGTGATGAGAGAATGGATTAGAGTTTAGCAGTGTGTTAGGAAGGCATAGAGTTAAAAACGACAAGTTTTGGCAGTGTTTTGGATGTGAGTGGAGGAGGAGAGAGAGGAGTCGAAGATGACCTCAACGTTGCAGGCTGAGGGGACTGGGAGGATGATAGTGTTCTCTACAGAGATGGAGATAGGTGTGAGGGAAGAAGTGGGTTTAGGAGGAAAGATAAGAACTTCTGTCTTAGCTGTGTTAAATTTAAGGTGGTGGTGAGACATCCAGACAGCGATGTCAGACAGGCAGGCTGAGATTTGGAACTGAATTCTGGGTGAGAGTTCTGGTACAGAGAGTTAGATCTGAAAATAAATATTTAGCATAAAGATGGTACTGAAAGCCGTGGTAGGAGATCAGAGCACCAATGGAACAAGTGTAGAGAGAAAAGAGGGTCTAGGACTGTGACGATGTGAAGAACACGTGGTAGATAACTAATAGACGGGCATGCGGGAAGGCGCCAAGTGAAGGCTAATGTGGACTATCGTCTCATTGGACTCAACCCTAAGACAGGACCATTAAGGTAATGTAAGGTCCAGAACCATGTCTGGCGGAGAGCTGCATTTGGACTGCCAAGAGCCACAATACAACACTTGTTGCGGGGGAGTGGGGAGGTGGTGCAGTTGTCATCTCGGCGAGAGACGGGTCAAATTGGGAAGCCCATTGTGAATAATCTAACCATTAGCTGTGTTCATAGGTATGGTGGGAAACTCAATTGCAATGAAAAGAAAATTCAACGGTAATGGATACATGAAGGGTGGGTACAAACTACTGCATGCGTAACTCATTACTCCTACATCTAGTAACTTGCACTCATCCTTTGATGTGAAAAATAATCAACTCAAGAACAAGCCAGAAGAAATAAAGGGAAGGGTAATACTTGAATCACAGTGTAAATAAATTTGCAGTTTAAATAAAAAAGCAGAAAGTGGATTAAGAATTGCAGTGCTACTTGAACTCTTTATTTAGATGAGTGAGGTACAACACAGGCACAAAATAGAAAGGCTTCCCTCCCTCCTGCCCCCAGCATTAGTAGATATGTCTTACTGAGAGAAAAGCTTTTTTTGGCGGGGGGGGGGAATGTTTCAGATATTGAGGTCACAGCTGGTCTGATGCCTTTCAGCTCGTCTTAACTCTTTCCCTCTATTGTCGATTTCTGCATCTAAAGTCTTTTAACTAGTTGACACCTATAGAAAAATTTGCTGTGCATTTGTGTAAAATGCTATAGTGCTTCCCTGAAAACATTCAGTTTATATTCTGACTTCGTCTAACACCTGCTCTTGGCTCATGAAGCCGTAAACCAATGGAAGTCAGAATTAACAAGCATAGATCTGTGCTGTCTTAGTCTGCAGAGAGACTAATGCCCAACCCTACTTTTTAGCAATTTGGGGGTCACTGCTTAAAACTTCTATTTTCTTGATTGCATTTGAGTTTTTACAAATGATACTAAATCTACAGTTCCTGAGTTTTATTTTGATCTATGGTAGGTGCAGGTTACACAATTGGAAGAACAAAGAAAACTCTTATTACAGTGAACTCAACTGGCTATTAAAATGAGATTCTCACCTAGTTCCAGTTTTGGACCTTTTTTAGTCAAGGGTTGTTTTTTTTGTTTTGTTTTCTACCACTGTTGCTGTAGAAGTGCACAACAATGTTCGTTCCCTGCTGGTGCTAAAAGGATATTTTTATATGCTCAATTGACTTTTTTAATGTGCAGATTTTGTCCCTTGGGAGTCTACTGGAAGCCTGTTTCTCATTCTGCAGACTAGGAATTATAGCTTGCAAAAATATTTCACTTCACAACAAAGCCTGGCTCAGGAAATAAATATACCCTATTGGGCCGACAAAAGCCTGTGCTCTTGCCTTCTAAATTGCAAGTATATAAGAAGAAAATAAGGGCAGGCAGGGTCAAATTAATATTGGCTAATTTGATGTTGGTCAATACAGGTCCTTGAACCCCATTAACCTGCAACAGTCTTTGGTTTTTGCCTAAGAGACTTAGTCTACTGCCATCGCAATAATATTAACTCACTATGCGTGACCAACACTGCGCATGTAGAGTGCAGAGACCACACATGATGTAACTAAGAACCATCTATCCAGACCCACTGACTCATGAATCCAGTCTAAAAAGGCTCATGTCTGCTATAAACTCAGGACTTGATAGGGTCAGAGAAGGGACTCTTATCAGCAGGGCCTTGCTAATTTTATCTTCTAGTAGTTGTGCTGTTGTCCATGAGGACAATATTTGTCCCTGGAACTCTTAATCTCTTTCAAGGAGTTTGCCTGGAAGTGAGCTTTTTCCACTTAGCGATGAATTCCCAGTCAATAGAGTTCACCCTAGGCTTCAAAAAGGCTTCTCAAAAGAAGAGGATTTCAACGCTTTTTAATGGGAGTGTCCCTCACGTACAAATATGTTAGAGCGCTTTGCAGGTCTCTGTAAGCCTAAAGCTAGGGAGCAGAGGCCTGGTTCAGATTAGGGTAAATTTCCTGAAAGAGGAGAGTCAAAGTAGTTCCCAGAAATTTGCAACCATCTCTCTGATTTACCAGTTCTCTTGTGGATTTTTTTTTTTTTGGTGGGGTTCATGATTTAATCAGATTTCTTTCAAGTTTTTCTTCAATAAGTTGAGAATCTCAGCTTGGCAAAGTACTTTTTGAGCCCCTATGACTTGAAAGCAACTGCAAAAAGGCTTTAAACTAAACTGATAAGAGCCCTTAAGATCTCATTTTTAAACCGATCTCTTTTTTGGGGGGGGGGCGGGGAGGAGAGAGTGGTGGCATCTCATGATGCAGGGCTCTGGGGGTGTCAGCATGGGGCCCTGTACTCTACCACACTGTGGACATCAGGATATTTTGGGGCTGTTGCATCAGCTAATAATCAGATTGGTTATCCCTTGTAATGCCTGCATTTTAATCTTTATATCCACTTTTTTTTTTACAGAAAGCAGAGGAAGTGGTGGCTAGAGCATGGAAGAGAGACGTAAATTTGTTAGTTACCTTGGGATCTTTACCTGAAAGGCAAGAGGAGTAAAAATATTCAAAAGTACAAAGTTCTTTATTGAGGAACACAAGTCCCATTCCAAGAACTATTTGGTCACTTCTGAAACCTTTACCTTTGAAGCTCAGAATTCTACCTTTCTCAATTCTAAAATAAATACATTAATAAAGTGCATTTTTTTGCAAACTTCCTCTGGATACCATCCAGACCCGCTTGTGCACAGAGATTCTTCATTGCACACGGCATACTACGCTATAGTATATAGTTGGAGGAGCCAATAATCTGGGCTCTTGCAGCATTAACTAGAGCATCCCAGCTATTCGTAGCCATGGGAGTGGGGGGGTGTTAAAGGAACAGGTGTATTAAAAACATAGTAAGCAGAACAGCATGTAATCATTACCAGAACAATTTAAGAACATGGTAAACAAAGAAGCAAGGTTTTTTCTCTATTACCCTTCACAAAGATCACGTATGGAGAGAGATTTAAATATAGAAATTATGATATTTGAATCCGCCTTTTTCAAAAAGGAAAACCTAACAATGCCAAGTGATTATAATACATGTTTTATATACATTCGGATGCAATTAACAGGAAGTTAAGACAGAGAAATGGATTGGACCCCATGCGCTGTCGTGTGCAAGAACTAAATATTTGAAAAAGAGCTACTTAAGTTACGATTATCTTCCATTTTAATTGTTGTAATAAAGCAATTTGTCCAAACGATGGCTTACGTTGTCAAGGTCCCTTTAGGCAATAGCAAGCTTAAAGGTATATGTGTGCTGCTGGTTTCTAGATCTCCCCAACCTGCCCCGCCACCCTCAAGTGCCAGTGCTTCCAGCCCCCAGAGGCTTATCGCGATGCCATACTGCCAGTCTCCCCAGCCCCCTTTATGTCCACCTTGCCCTCATGTGCAAGTGCACAGCCGGAGAACTCCTCCCAGTCTTCAGTGCAGCCGCCCCGTGCAATCCCATATCCCCATGCTGCTCCCACCGTCCCAAACTTCCTGCCTTTCCCAGAACAAGCACAGAAACCATGGATTGAGACATATATAACCACTTTTATTAAACAATAAAAACATTAACTTTTATTTTACTTTAAATTAACTTTACTGTAAAGTATTTTAAAAGCACTTAAAACTTGTCTTTTTAAAAGTTTCTTCCTGTGCCTTCCCCTTTCTGGTGCAGCTGGGTGCGCCCACTTGGGTGAGGGTAAAGGCAGGGTGCCATACTCCTCTTCCTCCCACAGATCCCCCAGTCAGTGGAGGTTGCAGACGAGTGGGAGAAGGCAACATGTTGGGCTTGCTGGTGGAGGGGGGAGGCAAACAATTCCTCAAACACAGGCAGGGGCCACTATTCTGCATTTTCAGTAACCACCTAATTCTGCCCTTCAAAACCTTGATGTCCCTTTTGTTCCCAACTTTGCTCTTTCCTTTTCCTGCTGTGGAGTGTTCAGTTCAGTTCTTGCTACAAGGTACACCAATGTAGCTTTGAAGGCAAGTTCCAGCAAACAGTTGTCAGTTTAATAAGTTCTTAAAACTTGCTTTTACCCCAGAATTATTCTCATGTCAAGCTACTTAAAGGGATGATTTTCAGGAGAAGGAGCTGAAATACATAATCCAGAAAAAGGACGTACTTCTCTTTACTTGTTAAGCTTTTCTGTTTGGGTGGTGAGCGTGGGAGGGTAATCAATCCCAGGATGCAGAGCACAGTCTCTCTCTACTTGGGAGCTCTCTGGTTTCTCCTTAGTTGTGAACTCTTCCCTGGGACATCATGCACTCTTCATGGTATGACCAGTAGGGAGATAATGGGTGATTTCAGACGTTACGGGGACCGTTGGCCCTGTACCGAAATCACCCAATTCATTCCCTGCCGGGATCACCCCGTCACGCCGTATCAGATGTGCCGGGGAGATCCCAGCGAGGAATCTGGGAGGGGGCGGGGCCTGCAGCTGCACGGCCCCATCCCCTCCACACACCCCACCGCCCGCCCTCCGGGGAGACGGGCGGGCGGCGGGGCCAATGAGGCCGCCGTGTCGGGTCGGATTCTCCACGGCCCGAGACGCCGGGGTTCACCCCGGCGTGGAATTACATTCAACACACGGCAGCCGCCGGTCCCTCCGTTTCGGCTGCTCGCGTGGTGAGTGTAATTCCACGCCGTGGTAACATCTGGGGGGGAAACATCCGTTTCCCCCAACAGATGTTCTGAAATCACAACCACCGCCCGGAATTGAGCGTGGTTGACTGTGATCTCGTAACGTCTGAAAATACCCAATGTGGCAGCACTGCAGTGTGACCAATATGGAAGTGAGGTAGCAACACCAGTTTAATTACACCACCTTTGTTAAACTGTTGGGGGGGGGGGGGGTTCCTGGTCATTGGAATGCCCTGAATTTGCTAGAAGCATCACCACAAAGCTGCACTGTGATCCTATTCCTAATCCTGGTACACACTACTCTATCAACCTCTTCCTACTCCAAACCCCTGAGTGTCTGCAACATGAGGATTGTGGCTCAAGCTCTGATCTTTCTTGGTGTTGGATGGTGTCCTCTCACATATGTTGACCCAGTTCTGGTTCCATTAAAGTCAGTCTTGGAGCTTTCAGTGGGAGCCGGGTGGAACCATTTTGCCCTATCACACTGTGGTTGCTAAACTCAATTTAGCAAAAAAATAAAAACAAAGCTTCCTGGTTCTCAGGCTGCAAAGCCGTGATCTGGGGCGTGGTTAATTTGCATGGTATGGAAAAGAGTCAGAAATTTTCCTGAGTTAAGCTGTCCTGGAAACCTCTTGTAGAATGAATTCCTTTATTGGCATTTTTGAGCTTGCAAATGGGGAGGACTTTAGAATATTTTTTATAAAGTTTAAAATATCAAGGAGGAAAAATTCTCTTATGCCACAGTTAAACTGTAATCACTGCTCAGCTCTTGGAATTTGGTAGCACCCCAGTGCTCTTTCCTTGCAGTAGGTCATGTGAAAATACTGGGGGATGAAAGCAAACTGGAGCCTTTAAGAAAGTCTCACCCCTTTCCAAGTGTAGGACGGATGTTACTTTCCTGTTTGAGTTGGACTGGATTAACAGTTGAAGAGATCTGACTGTATTTTCTGTGAAGGAAGGGCCAGCCACATCTACCGTGTTCCTACAAATAACTAAAACGTTGCACCTATCCAAATGGTAACACATTTAGGTTTTAAGTTTGTATTTGATTTTAATCATCATTCTAACTTACAAAAAAGTGGAAAAGTGTACTCTTAACTCAATCCACATCTTGCTATTTTTGCCTCACTTCTTGTGTAGGTTTCTATTAATCTTAAGTTTTCCACAAATGAAAAACTGCACATTTGCAACTGCCATGTGGGACTTTTCCTTTGTTCAATCTGTTGTGCGGCTGTTGAAGCGGACTTACCTGTAGCTCTTATTTTTCCATCCCCAGTTTTATTTACACATAAGCCATTCATAGAGAGCCCCTCCTAGACTTGAGTACAGTTCATCAACATCTCAGTTGCCTGTTAAGGAACCTTTCTATCCAGGTACCTTGCTGCTTTTCTCCTAGTAGGGATGGGACGGCATGACCTGTCACAATAGATGATCTGGTTATCCCCTTTGGCCTTGGACTCTGAGGCATAGTGTCAGGCTTCCAAAACACCTGTCAGCCCTTTGCTACATTCCTGTTTTGCAAAAAAAGAAAAATCTGAGCTCCTAACCCTAGCTCTGTTAAACAGAGTGTCCTCATAATAGAGCTGCTCATCTGGTGCTAAATGGCCAGAAGATTGTATGGCCAAGCGGTGGATTTACTATTCTGCGCCAAAGAGAATTTTCTACGGTGCAGTTGTCCATTGTCCCATTGGAGGGAACAGGATGCGCACCCATGCATGCTGTTGCCCCCTAGTGTGGAACTCACTCCCTTCACATGTCTGTCTTAGTTCCTCCCTCCCTCACCATTAGAAAAGAGAATTGGTCACCTACCTGCTAGGCAGACAGTCCTCCGGATGGGTAGCTCCTCCTCTTGACCGACGGGGCAGAAGATAAGACGATCTGCACATGCCTACTGCGCGGCCCCTGCTCTTATCACCAGGAAGTCCCAAGCAGAGGACCAGCTCTTGTAGACTTAGAAAAGGACCAGACCTAACCCTGAACTTGAAAGAACTCTGAAACCAGGGAAGAGATAAGGCTCAACAGAACCAACCATTTATAAGGGACGTCGGGTAAGATGGAGAATGTCAAATATAAGGAAAGGGAAAAAACACTCCCCCAAACTAGCCAAAGTTGCTGTTTGCTTGGGTCTGCGTTGCCTGCCAACAGTGTTCCAGTAACAAACCAAGGTGCTGGTTTTGACCTATAAAGTTCTAAATGACCTGGGCTCTAGATATCTAAAGGATCGCCTCCCCCATACCTCCTTAGCCTCTCAGGTCAGCTGAGAGTGATCTCAGGTCAAGTGCAAGTTCCATTGTTGCTCCAGGTCCATATGATCACCCAGGCATGCAGAGAAACGTTCCCAATGGCTGTTTCCCAGTGGCTGTTCCACAGCTCTGGAACTCAGCCTGAGCATCGTCTGGAGGCAATGTTTGACCTATTTATTTGCCCAGGCATTTGGTGGGCAGTAAGGGGGTGCAGAAAGCACCCCTAAGGTTTTCATTTTTGTTTACAAAAAACCCTTTTGTTTTCAGAGGTTTTCATAAATGACCCAACTGTTCTGGTTTTTTTTTCTTCATTTGTTTAAATTATTATTATTATTATTATTTAATCACTGCGCACGTGCATAATGGCCACTTCTATGACAAGTAGGCAATTCTCTGCACGATAAGTCAGAGTGAGTGAGTTGGATTTTTATCCCATCCTTCCCCGAAGGCTCAGCAGGATAAAAAAAAATAAAACCAAATATATCCATAAAACCCCTGCCTGTTAGAGATGAGCATCTGTAACCTTTTCTATTAGTTACGAAAACAAATGTAGCCCCATTTATTTTTACAACTGATGTTACAAAAATGGATGAATAAGCAAATGGTTGTTGCTTTGGTTTCATCCGTTTTCATTTAAAAAATAAAATTAAAAAATGCCAGTGCCATTTTGGGAAAAGGCCATGAAAATGGTCCTGCAGCCACTATGCACATGTGCAGTGATTTTTTAAAAAAAATATTTTAGTGGGGAAAAAATTAAAATCAAATGGCTGCCAGCTCCATTTTGGGAAAAGGCACTCATGCAGAATGGCATCGGTTACCATTTTGTGCATGCCCAATGATTATCTTTTTTTTAAATGTATTTTGAATGTATTTTATTTTAAACCCTACATCGACTCTGTTGTCAAATCCTGTCACTTCTCCCTGCATAACATTGCTAAGATTCGCCCTTTTCTCTCTGTCTCCTCTGCCAAAACCCTTGTTCACACCCTGGTCATCTCTCACCTCGATTACTGTAACCTTCTTCTCACTGACCACCCCCGCTCTCCCCTTTCTCCCCTCATCTCCGTCCAAAACTGCTGCCAGGATCATCCACCTCGCCCATTGCTTCGACCACGTGCAGCCCCTCCTCTCCTCTCTTCACTGGCTCCCTCTTCCTGAATGAATCCTGCACAAGCTCCTAGTCTTCACCTATAAAGCTCTTCACAACCT
>QEPC01012435.1:828467-859683 GCA_003113815.1 Sphenodon punctatus
CCCCCCCCCCCCCCCCATCCAGATCACTTCTGGATCCACCCCTGACGATGGTAGCCAGATCCGAGTCCAAGACATACAGCCGCAGCCATCACACCAGATGTAATTGGTGGAATGCTCCTCTTGCCATAGCCTCCACCTGACAATCCAGGCGGAGCTGCGAGTTGAGGAGCACCCCTAGACTACGGACCTGAGCAGCCAGAGGGGGGCAGACCCCGCCAATGACAGATGCCACCACTCCCTCAACCCTCCCCACCAACATCACCTCCATCTTGCCGGGATTCAGCCTCAGACGACTCGTCTTCATCCAGTCCCCCACAGCTGCCAAGCACCGGGTAAGCACCGAGACTACCGGGCCTGGGTCTCCAGAAAACGAGAAGTTGTGTATCATTGGTGTACTTATGACATTGTACACCGAACCCTCTCATGACCTCACCCAACGGTTGCATGTACAACATTGAACAGGAGAGGGGGCAGAATAGAACCCTGTGGGACTCCACACGTGAGATTCTGGGAAGACTATGTACATTCCCCGAGAACCACTCGCTGAGTTCTCCCTGCCAGGAATGAGCGGAACCATTCAAGAACAATTCCGCTCACCCCAGCCCAGTCCTGCAGCCTTGCCACCAACATCTCATGGTCAACGGTATCAAACGCCACCAACAGATCCAATAAGATCAAAATTGAGGATCTGCCCTGATCCAATTCATGGCGCAGGTCATCGACCAAGGCCAAAAGTGCAGTCTCCGTGCCAAACCTGGGGTGAAAACCAGACGATGAGGGATCAAGAAAACTAACCCGGTCCACATGCCCCTTTAACGGCCGGGCCACCCCCCCCTCAATAACCTTCCCTAAGAAGGAAAGGTTAGAGACTGGCCAATAGCTGGCTAGGGAGTCAACATCCAAATATGGCTTTTTGAGCAGAGGCCGCACCTCCACCTCTTTGAGATGGCTGGGCACCCTGCCCTCCCTAAGGGAGGCGTTGACCACCCCCACCAGCCTTAACATCTCCCGACTGGCCTTCACCAGCCAGGACGGGCACGGATCTAGTTCACAACAGGTGGCCTGAACAGTCCCAAGGATGTCCGCTGTGTCAGCGGATGACACCCACTGAAACTGATCCCACAACAACAGACATGCCAGGGCTTCCTGTACCTCTGATACATCCACTGTCATAAATGCAGCATTGAGATTGTGGTGAATCTGGGCGATTTTATCTGCAAAAAAACAGCAAACGTGTCTCAGTTCCAGGCGGAGAGAGGCTGGACTGACCAGCCTCTGCACCACCCGGAAAAGCTCCGCTGGATGTGATTCTTGCAGACGTGCTGCAACAGCATAAGCTCTTAAACTAGCTTTATGCTGCAATCAGTCAGCTTTAGCATGAGTCCGGTGCCACTGGCGCTTCAACCGCCATCCATCCTGCTTCATCTTGGAGATGGAGAGAGCGGGAGAGGAAGAGGTCATGGATGAAAGGCACTTTATGGATGGAAGAGGGGCAGTTCCACAGGGTGCAAGAGAAAGGCAGTTGAGATGGGGAAGGGGGAGACAAGGAATGGGGATTAGGTCTGGGGAGAGAGGGTGGTGGTGGGAGTTGAGGGGGGAGGCAGGGATATGGGGAGGTAGAGGTGTAGGATGGCAGGGGTGAGGAATGTTGCTCCAAGGGGAGTTTTGGAGTCAAGGAGGAGAAGGGACGAGAGGTACATGGAGGCAGACCAGACGGGAGCTTCAGGAGGGCAGCAATGATGGATGAGTGCTGGCATGTTGCAGTGCTAGGATGAGGGGAACAGGGGCTACACGACAGGCCTCTCTCTGGTCTCCAAATGGCCACTGCCCTTGTGTCGCTGTTGGAGGTTTGCTAATTACCTAAGGATGGAGCTATCCCTCCCACAACTTGGGGGGCATTAATATAGGGCTGGATAGTCTTGTCAACCATATAGCAAACTGTCCAAACCTTCCTTGAATTATTGTTGCTAAATTCTTGACCTCTCCGGCCCATACCCTGTGGCAGTGCCTTCCATACAGGTGTGGGGAAAACAATTGCTTTAATCAGCTCTCTGGTTTCTCAATGTGAGTTTTGCCACTTACTTCAATGGGTGGAGGATTATACCTTGAAGTAAGGGTTGATTTTTAACAGACATTTCCAAATCTTTGTCTGGTCTGATTCTTGTCTCCTTAGCTTGGTCTGTGAGGGGGAGGCCTCGCCCACCTGCTCTTTTAGTGCTCCCCTCTTGTTGGAGGAAGGCATTCCCTTTCAGGCTACATATCTAAGCCACTTGGGGAAATGGTGTAATTCCTAGGGACTGTGTTCAGCTCTTTGCTGTGTGTGAGTGAGAGAGAGAGATGGGCTCCCTCGGGTAGATGCCCCATGCGCAGCCCTTGCCAGGCCGGGTGAGCTTTCCAAGGAAGGTGCCCATGTCCAGCACTTTGCTAGGGGTGATGGTGACAGCTGGGGAGGGGAAATGCCCCGGTGTCTGAGTCTTGTACCAGGGGGTAGATTCTTCTGTGCCAAGTGGCAGGTTTCCTGAGGCGGAGACTTCTTTGCAGGGGCAGGGTGGTTGTGGCTGCCCTTCTAGCCAGCTCTCTGCCGGGGGAGCAGTTCCACTCGTGTTAGGGGACGGACGGGCTTTTCAGGGTGAATCCCCCGGGGCAGGGGGCTGGTGCCGCAGGGTGGATGCCCCTGTGCCAAGGGGCCCGACAGTGCTGGAGGCGTGGTACTTCTCCAGTGCCAGGGTCGGGATTCCCCAGGGTAGGGGGCTCCGGACGGTGCAGGGAGCTGCGGGCGGGCTCTCCTCTCCGGGGCGGGCTCTCTCCTCCCTTTCCGCCGAGCAGGGGGAGGAGCAGGCGGCGGCAGCGGCAGCAGCAGCAGCGTCTCCGCCGGAGCAGCCCTTGCTGCCCAGGACAAGGAGGGGGAGCGGGAGAAGCCGCTCTCCCGGGAAGGGCTCGCGGGCTCAGCGGGGATCTGGGGAGCACCATGCCGCCGCCCTCCCCGCCGCTCTGCCCGCGCCTCCCCGCCGCCTAACCGGGGAGCTCGCTCCTGCCATGCAGCCGGCGGCGCTCCGCTAAGCGGGGAAGCCACCGGGCATCGCCCCCCTTCCCGCCTAGCGCGCCCGGGCGGGCCCCGCCGGCATCATGCGGGGCAGCGAGGACCTGGAGGGCTTCGATGGGGAGGCGTCCAGCACCTCCATGATCTCCGGGGCCAGCAGCCCCTACCAGCCCACCACCGAGCCCGTCAGCCAGCGCCACGGGCTGGGCGGCCTCCGCTGCGACCTCGACTATCTGCGCGGCGCCTTCGGCAGGAGCAAGATCGCGGAGGTGGTGGGTACCGGGCAGCGGGGCATTCCGACTTCCCCTCATCCCTATCCCCCCGCGGCAAGGGGGGTTGGTGTCCCCCTACCTCGCTATTCTCCCCCCGCGGGGGCCAAGGGGGGTTGGTGTCCCCCTACCCCGCTATTCTCCCCCCCCCGGGGGCCAAGGGGGGTTGGTGTCCCCCTACCCCGCTATTCTCCCCCCCCCTGGGGCCAAGGGGGGTTGGTGTCCCCCTACCCCGCTATTCTCCCCCCGCGGGGGCCAAGGGGGGTTGGTGTCCCCCTACCCCGCTATTCTTCCCCCCCCCGGGGGCCAAGGGGGGTTGGTGTCCCCCTACCCCGCTATTCCTTCCCCTCCCAGCAAGGGGGTTTGGCATCGCCCAGCCCTTCCTTTCTCTGCCATTTTCCCCACTCCCCAGGGCAAAGGGTGGTTAGTTGTCCCCTTACTCTGCCCTACCTACCATTCCTCCCTCTCTCCAGGACAAGGGGGTATGGTGTCACCCCAACCATTCCCCTTAATAGGGCAAGGGGGTATCGGTCTCTTTGTGGCCCGCCCCACCGTTTCTTTCAGTGCAGGAGGATATTGCTCTGTTGCCCGCACCCTGCCATTCTCTCCCCCACCCCCTCCCCAGGGTGAAGAGGATATTGCTGTTGCCCCACCCAGCCATCCCCATCCCCTCAGGGTGAGGGTTATTGGTGTCACCCCCCTCCCCTGGCTGTTCTCAGGGTGAGGAGGTATTGGGCTCCCTTTGCCCCACCTTGCCATTCCCCATTTCAAGGTGAGGGGGAAATTGGTGTCACCCCACTCTGCTGTTCTCATGGTCTTCCTCACTCTACCTTACCAGTCACCATGTCAGGGTGAGGGGGTACTGGTCTCCTTCCCCTCATCCTGCGATTCCCCTCCAGTTTCCTTTTACTCAGAGTGTATATGCCCAAGGTGAAGGGTACACACAAGTCAATTCCATTTTATCTTCTCAGTCCCAAGACTTTTCTAAAAGTTCAGTGAGTCCAGGACCTGGAAGTGGGGAGAGAAGTGTGTGTGTGTGATCTGTTAACAGGTCACTCTTCAAGATGGGAACTTAACCTCTCTGTCCTCTGATACTTTTTGTCCTCCAGCAAGATTTCTCCTTCCACAGCCCTGCTGATAGGTGCCAGTGAGAGAACACGTCCTTTAGATAACTTGAGTGGTGGAGGTCTGAAGAAACTTGCAGTCCTTCTTTATTTAAACAGTATCACAGTTCCCTAGAAGCATCTACTCCTCTCTTTCCCCTGTCTTGGTTGTGGGTTAGGCTTCTTTCTGCATGGACAGGTTTATCTTTCAGATGTTAATCTGGGTTCCACAGCTTTTTATGTATGAGGCAAAAGGTGAGGGACAAGTTATTGATTCCTCCCCCCCACTTTTTTTAACAACCCATTATCCTGTCCGAGGATACTTGAATCAAAGGTGTGTTTGAGAGGGTGTTTTATACGTATGCCAGTCCTAAAGACGTGTAGATGCTACATAGTTAGGATTCTACTTTGCTTCTGAGAGTCCTTTTCAGCGGAAGTGGCAACTCAGCATCAGTGGTATTGACCAAATGGAAATAAAACTAAACATGAAAAACAGGGTAGAGTTAAAGGGAAAATACGGATTTCTTTAGATTACAGAGTTCATTCTCGCCAGGTTTTATGTCAAATGCCGTTGAGGCCTTTTGGGGCTGCATTCTGACTAAAGGCACATTGATATGAAGGTTAAACTGATTTAATAAGCCTTTAACTTCTGTGCCGTTCACACAAATATGGCTTTAAACCAGAGCAGTTCAGGAGGAAAAGGAGTATCTACTCCTGAAAAATCAGGAGTATACACTCCCTTTAGGTTTTTTAATCGCTTGTACTGTTTGTCTGAACTTTGGGGTTTTAGGGATGCGGAGAGTTCAATCCCACCTCCCCCTGTGCAGCCTGTCTAGTGCGGGATTGGTAGACTAGAAGTAGTTACTTCAGTTTGTTTAAACTGATTTAGTTACGTCAGGTTAGCTGTTTGTCTGAACACCAGAAGTGGAGTAGTTACTTCAGTTTAATAAAATCAATTAATAACTTCCGTTTAACCCTGTTTGTCTGAATGTGCCCTAACAGAGGTGAATGGAAGCAATTACTTGGATTTAATTAAATAGTAGTAACTACTCCACTTTAGTAGTGTTCAAATGGCTGTGGATAGCTGGGAGTGATCATGCAGCATTCTTTCACCCTCACACTGATAAGTGTTCAGATGAACAATTACTTCAAAATACAAACTGAAGGAGAGAGTGATTTTTCAGGAGTACGTCGTTCCTACTGAATAACATCAGTTTATGTGTGAACGCTTCAAGAGTAAAAATGAAGCAAGGTGCGTTTATATGCTGGAACCTGGCCTTGATGTTTTCTTGCTTAAACTGCTGTGTGTTTGTTTTTTTCACCCACAAATTTCCGTATAGATGGAGCAATCAGAGTGTGTCTTGAGAAACATTCTATATGGTCACAACTTGGATTTATCCAACCTGTGAAGCTTTCTGGTCATCTTAAAGGCCTGAAGAAAGCACCGTTCTGCTTAAATTAACTCAAACCTAGTGTAAGTGGCTATTTTCCTGGGTGTGTCCGCTATCCCGGCGTGTTTGGCCGTGATCCCACTGATTGATTGAACTGGGCAACAGGATGCCTAACTCCAAAAGCTGAACTTTACTCTGTTTTATGGTCTGACGTTTCACTAACTGAAAGAAATACCATTCGTTTGGCCTCTAGTCAGTGTTAAGAAATGAGTTCAAAGTAATTTCAGGTTCTCTGTCTGCTCTGGGGCCTCTCCTAGTTTTGATGGTGGTAGTTATTTATATTGGTGTGGCAGATTCCTCTGTTACAGAACATGTGGTATAGAGGTGCAAACAAAGTCAGTTTACCCTGACCAGCTTGTCTTTGGGGCAGCTTAATGGGCAAGGAAGGGGATGATTTTTAGTGAATCCATTTAAAAGGGTCATGTAGACAGACTTTAACAGAGTTAAACAGGCAAAGTAAAGTTATTCAGGGTGTGGTGAATATACATCTAAGAAGTTTCTAAGGTTCTGCATGTGATGTGACAGTTGAAAATGTCGGCTTAGAACAAGGGCTGCTTGTCCACGTTACAGGAGGAGGGGCGTGTAGCTTATGAGAAAAATTCACGGGGGTGGAAACTCACATGAAGCTCTGCTCGTGGGCACGGGGGTTAATTCTCATATCCATTTCTCATGAATGTCAGGGCTGAATTTTGAGCCCTGTCTGTGAGTGAAATCAATGCGAGAATCACCTGATGATACACACACACACACCGCCTACAAGCGGAGCTTCATGTGAATTTCCCTGCTGTGAATTTGCCTCACGTAAGTTCCCTCCTGTAACATGGCAAGCAGCCTAGGTGTCAGCCAGGCCAGTTTTGCGAGTTGGGGCTAGAGAAGAGATGCCTTCCGTTGTTCGTCTTTGTAAATATATCATCATGTTACCTAATAAATCGAATAGTTACATTTATGAAGACAAAATATTATCGTACCAGAGTAGAAAACACACAAAGGTGTGGGGTTTTCTTTGAGCAGTTAACATGTATTTAAACGCATGATAATTTGTCTATACAAGGGTGGGGGTCTCAAGCCTGGGGCGAGTTTTTGTATGGTCCCTTTTTAGTTCCTGGACCCCGGATCCAGTTTGTATCCTCAGGCTCTGTCTGGGCGCAGGGTAAGAGAGCGCAGATGAGGACATGCACGCAAAGATTGGGGGACAAGATCCATGGCACAGATCCATGATCTGGCCCTTTCTCTTCCCAAGTGCACTCCTTAATCATCCCCATCCCCAGCTTAGCCCTTGGAGCTTGTCAATCAGTTTCAAAGTTGGTCCTGGTAGGTGCTCCACACACTTGTATAGGTTAACTAACTTGTTTTGGCTAACATGCTTCCTTTTTCATGTCTGAACCTTTGTGTAACTGAACACAAGGCAATCACCATCTGGGGCCAGGGTCCAACAAAAAATCTCGCTGTGCTTTGCTGTACCTTAGTGAGCCTGCTTGTAGTGCATGAAGGTAAGGAGATGCAGGTTAGGACAAGATGCAGCATGTGGATGAAGCAAAAATTGGTAGGACAAGGTTACAGTCGAGGAAGGAAGCAAACTATTGTACAATAAAACATTCCAGGTTTATTATTATTATTATTATTATTAAACATTTATAAAGCGCCAGTAACAACCTGGCGCTGTACAGAACATATAATCAGCTGCGGTCCCTACCTGTGGCTTACAATCTAAAAGACAAGGAGGGGGAGACAAGGAGAGGGGACAGCGGGAGAGACATGGGAGAAGACAAACAAACATTCAGGCGGATGCGAAGTCTCAGGTGCGTGTACTTGGCTTGGTTACAAGGTGGTCGGTAGCAGCAGTCAGCAGAGGAGGGCTGACAGTAAGAGCAAGGGGAAAGACTAGAGGGCATTGGGAAAGGCAGCATGGAAAAGGTGGGTCTTGAGGAGGGATTTGAAGGAGCGGAGGGAGGAGGCAAGGCGGATGTCGGCAGGGAGGGAGTTCCAGGCATGCGGGGCAGCGAGGGAGAAGGGACGAAGGCGGTTGGGCGAGCAGGAGAAGCGAGGGAGAGCGAGGGAGGGGACAGCGGAAGAGCGGAGAGCGCGCGCAGGAGCGCGTAGGGCGATTAGGTCCGAGAGGTAAGGGGGAGCTTGGTCATGGAGCGATTTGAACGTGAAAACCAGGAGTTTGAACAGGATACGTTCAGGAAGGGGGAGCCAGTGAAGGGAGAGGAGGAGAGGCGTCACATGGTCGAAGCGACGGGCAGAGTGAATGACCTTGGCGGCAGAGTTTTGGATCGCCACAAGGGGGGACAGGTGGGAGCGAGGGAGGCCAGCAAGGAGGAGGTTGCAGTAGTCGAGGCGAGAGATAACCATGGCATGAACAAGGATTTTGGCCGAGGAGACAGATAGAAAGGGGCGAATGCGGGCAATGTTGAGGAGAGCGAATCGGCAGGATTTGGCCACAGAGTCAATGTAAGGTTTAAAGGAGAGGTGCGTGTCAAAAATGAAGCCCAAGCTGCGGGCACGGAGAACAGGACGGATGGTGACCCCATCAATGCAGACGGTCAGGTCAGAGGGAGAGGAGGGGGATGGAGGAAAAATGAGGAGTTCAGTCTTGGCCATGTTCAGTTTGAGTTGGCGTCGGGACATCCAGGCGGAGATATCAGAGAGGCAGTCGACGAGGCGTGAGCGGACAGAGGAGGAGAGAGAGGGGGTAGAGAGATAGAGTTGGGTGTCATCAGCATAGAGATGGTATTGGAACCCGTGGGAGGCAATAATTTCACCAAGGGACCGGGTGTAGATAGAGAAGAGGAGAGGGCCAAGGACAGAACCTTGGGGAACCCCAACCGAGAGGGGAAGGGAGGGGGAGGTCGACTCGGGGAGGGAGACATTAAAGGAGCGGTCAGAGAGGTAGGAGGAGAACCAGTCAAAGACAGAGCCACGGAAGCCCAAAGAGTAAAGCGAGTCCAAGAGGAGCGAGTGGTCGACAGTGTCAAAGGCAGCGGAGAGGTCAAGGAGGACAAGGACGGAGTAGTGGCGCTTCGATTTAGCGACAAGCAGATCATCGGTGATCTTGGCCAGGGCAGTTTCAGTAGAGTGGAGGGGGCGGAAGGTTTGTGATTCTATATTTACAGCTTGTGTTCTTATTCTCTCTTTGCTCTGTGAAAGATCCACATAAGGAGGAAGCTAACTAAAGGTCCAATCCCATGAACGTGCAAGTGGGTAATACTCTTTTACGTGCCTAGTCCAAACGGCTGGTGTTTGTGTGATGAAAGTTACTTCTGCATCTGTGAGATGGATGGAGTCTTATTTGACTAGTCGCTAAGAAAGCAAACCGAAATCAGTGAGAAATATTTTTTCTTTATTTCAGCTAAAATGTTAAAAACTCAGACAGCAGTGAACATATGGAGACAGAAGCTGACAATGTCCCTTGATTTGAGAGCACCAAAGCGGCCCAGAATTTGATTGTGCTTTCGTAGGTGGTGGTGCGGAGGTGCATGCTTGAGATGTCACTGTTTGTCATCTTTGTTTTTCTTCGCCAAACCTGTTCTTGTCAGCTGGGCTTCTGATAACTGCAAGCTTAAATTCTGGGCATTTTTCTCTGTCTTCTCTGAGTTAGAAATTGCTTTTCTGGTTTCATGCCTCCTGTATAATCAGTGCTCTTCTCAGGACAGATCCACTTGAGACTTCTTTGTTTTCCTCTGAGGGAGGAAATGATATGGCTGGTAGTTTTGTAACTTGGGGACCAGTTAGCCATACTATTGGCAGGAGGTACAAAAACTGTGGTAAGAGGCTTTGAAATTGCAGCAATGAACATGAAAATGTTAAAAACTCACGCACCAGAAAGTATGTACTTTGGGACTTAATTTAAACCATTCAAGAGCTGTTTTGTTTTGAGGTAGGGCAGATGGTAATTTTAAAAATTACAGTTTAACTAAAGGGCTGTAAAGTTTCTTGATTCTAGAGTATTCCTTCAAATTGATAGCAGGATCCAATATTGGAATAATGCAGGATACTTGCTATGTTTTCAAAATCTCCCTCTTCAATTAATCTGCCCTCCTCAAATAAATACATCCTGTTTTCTGTGGGTGATGGCAGTATGTGCTAAGGAATTGTCACCAGTGGAATAGCACTCTTTTGAGTTGTTAACTTTGGGTTATTTATTTTATTTTATTACATTTATTAGCCGCCACCTCATGCCCACAGCATCTCGGGGCGGCTTACAACAAAAGCAACAGTTAAAACAACAATTAACACAAAATTAAAAAAAAAATCTATAAGAAGTTTGCCCCAAAAAACCCACCCCACCCCCCTCCCCACCGCCGAAGGCCTGGGAGAACAGCCAAGTCTCTCGGGCCCAGTGGAAGGCCAATAGACTTGGGGCCAGACTGGCTTCCTCCGGGAGGGAGTTCCGTAGACGCAGCCCAGCCACCAAGAACGCCCTCTCCATTGTGGCCTCCCGCTTTACGTGGGGGACCTCCAAGAAGGCGCCCCCGGTGGACCAAAGGAGCCACCCTGGGGTGCGGAGGGCGAGGCGGTCCCTGAGATATCAGGGTCCAAGACCGTGTAGGGTTTTGTAGGTCAGGGCCAACACCTTGAATCTGGCCCGGTACGTTCTATGCAGCCAGTGCAGCGCACGGAGCACAGGAGTAATATGTTCCCGACGACTCGTCCCTGTCAAGAGACGAGCCTCCGCGTTCTGCACTAGCTGCAACCTCCAGGCCAGCGTCAGGGGAAGCCCCACATAAAGCGCGTTACAGTAGTCCAGCCTCGAGGTGATGAAAGCATGGATGAGGGTGGCCAGGTCTGGANCCCCTCCCCACCGCCGAAGGCCTGGGAGAACAGCCAAGTCTCTCCAGGCCAGCGTCAGGGGAAGCCCCACATAAAGCGCGTTACAGTAGTCCAGCCTCGAGGTGATGAAAGCATGGATGAGGGTGGCCAGGTCTGGAGATATATGGGCATAGCCTCCGCATCAGATACAGCTGGCGGAAGGCAGCCTTCGCCACCATCTCCACCTGCTGATCTAGGCGGAGATCCACATCCAATAACACCCCCAGAATCTGAACCTGCTGGGCTACGGGAGGGTGGACCCCCTCTACGAGAGGAGCTGGCACCTCCCTCGCCCTACCCACCGCCATCACCTCCATCTTATTGGGATTGAGCCTCAGTCTGCTCTGCCACAACCAATCCGCCACGGCCTCCAAACATTGGGATAGTACAGAGACGACAGGACCTGGGTCAGTTGAAAAGGAGAGGTAAAGCTGGGTGTCATCTGCATATTGGTGACAATATACACCATACCCTCTCATGAGCTCTCGCAAGCGCTGCATGTAAACATTAAACAATAATGGAGACAGAATTGAACCTTGCAGAATGCCACAATCCAGGGCCCGGGGGCTGGAAGACTCAGCCCCCAGGACAACCTGCTGGCTGGTTATGTCGTAAACATTCTGGGGGAGGTGTTTTCTAACATCCTGAAGCAATTTGCTACAGAGGTTTTTGTTCTGTTGCTAACTATTCGTCCTCATACAGGTAAAATAGACCACTTATTTTTGACAACGTGTGATAATCGTTTGAGGTTTACAAGAAAAGCATTGAAGAGCATTAATAGGTCGAATCCTCGTTCTGTTTCTAACATTAGCTTTTATTTGACAGTACAAGTGCCAATACACAGCACTTTTCTTAAACGAACTTCAAAAAACAAGCCAGGAAAGACCTAAGAAGGGACACGTTGTACTCAAGCTACAAAAAAACGGAGGAGGTTTCTTATCTGTTTAGCAAATATTTCAGTACATTTAGTCCATTGTTGCAGGGGAAGTGTGTATAGACAAATGTCTTTAGGGGAACAAAGTAGTTCGTTTTATGTTTTCTGTTAAATGAGGCCCAATATTTGTTGTTCACAGTAAACCAGAAGGACATTTAGAGGTTACTAGCCTGGGACTGAAATGTATTGATACAGTTACTGTGGCCAGGTATTTTTGGCTTTTTCATAGTCGTGTGTGTCTGTATATATTCTTCGATTGACATTGGATCTCTTAGTCTGGGCTCCCAAAAGCACTTTCCCTAAATCGTTCTATAGTGACTCTGCCAATTTTATATATATAAAAATTGGCATAGTCACTATAGAATGATTTAGGGAAAATGCTTTTTGGATCCCAGACTAAGCGATCCAGTGTCAATCGAAGAATTCTGCACATCGGAAAGTAAGCAAATGGGCAGTTCTCCAGAGGGAGGAAGAGCAAAGACAAATTCGTAAATGAACTTGATTTGATGGAAACCACAGCAACACTTACAAGTAGTCCCATCCAGGTCAGTGGGGCTACTTACTAGTAAGTGATTTCAAGCTACAACCTTATTTGCCAAGCATAATTAGCTGAGATGTGTAGTAGTTTGTAAACAGAACAAATACCATGCTACAATCTATGAGAAGTACAAAGAGAGTCCCAGATTTTTCTGTGCAATTAAGTGTGTGAGGATTAGAGAAGTTTTATGGCAAACAGACATTTCTATAGGTAGGTAATAATGTGAAATAACTTAATACAATATGCATTATAGTCCAAATTCCATTGCTCTGCGGGCATATGATTGACAGATTCCCTTGTCAGTTCAAGGCAGACCTTGCTATTTATATCTTAGTTTTTTCAGTTTAACTGCTACAGGCAGTGTTTTCTTCTGTACAGTGGTGGTTCATTTTAGTGTTGCTGAAATATTTATCCATCCAAAGTAAATTTCTTGTTTCAAAAAGTCAAGTGATTAGAAGGAGGAGGAAAAAAAGAGAGAATGGAGAGAAGAACACAGTTTTGAACATCTGTGGCACTTCCACAGTTTTACCCTCTGGATTTACAAACCTGCACAGTAAAAATCCACCTGCCTGCTTGCTTCTAGCAAATGTATTTCTTGAGCAGGCAAATGGATTTTTACAGCTCTGGGCCCTCTTTCCCACTGCAAGCCCCAGCCTGGCTAGTACAAAAAAGCCCTGCTAATATGGGTTAATTAACTTGTATTATTCTGATAGGTGTGGGCAGTTTGTAGTATGCTTATTCCATGAAAAATGGAGGGCTAGGTGTTCAAATTTGATAGGGAAGACAAGAAGAAACTAATGTAGTCATATAATTCCAACAGATCTTCTATTTTGGGGGACTTAAAACTGAGAGGAAAAAAAAATTCCTTTAGCTTTAAGTGCAGTACTTCCTTGTCTCCTTGTACAAATGAGAGATCATACAGTTAATCTTTGGGAAGCATTGCTAAATTCTTCTTCACTCCTTATTTCCCAGTGCTTTCCTTGGTATCCTTTGATATTTCTCAGGCGGTTGGATATTTCACTTTTTCTTGGAGGTAGCTTTCTGCAATCCAACATATTGTGACAAACTTTCCTAATGTGAAGCCCCAAATGCTCTTCTGTATTTCACCCTAGTATTTAGTCATACCTCTCCATAAAGCCTTGTTTTATTTTAACACTGTTTCCCTAGGGTCTGTGCAGGTAGTGATTTGTGTCTCCCCAACTGTCTTTTAGCTATATATGCTATACTCCAAAGGTGTTAACAGATGAGAGTTTAGCCTGCTGGAGTCTTCGCTCACTCTGTGGAGTCCCCTAATAACCACCACGGTTGCAGGTTCCGTGCGATGAACCAACAGACAGCCAGGCATTCCCCCCCGCTGCGGTCAGCTCCCTCTCCACCACTGAGATATGGTCACTGCTTGGAACTCTATGGTCCTGCATGCACATGGAGGCTGCACGCACCCTAACAGTCAGGAGGCAGTCATGTGGGCGCACATTCGCCCGCATCACCCAACATTCGAAACGCTGCTGAAGTAGAGACTAGAGGGGAGGAAACGGTTAAGAGTATCCAGGGTCAAGCCGCTGCGCTTGGTAAACTGAATCCTCAGGAGTTTTGTGTGCGGAGGTCTGAGGAGACACTGGGGGGTTCTCACACCCATGTCACAAAGTCAGACTCCCAAGAAGGAGAAATACATGATTATACGGACCCAGGGGATCCTGGAGGTACAAACAGACCTTGGGGGCAGGGCACAAGAAAGGCTGCTGACAATAGCCCCTCCACAGAAACAGTGTTTGGCTGGGTGATTGATTTGAATGCAAAGACATCCACACACAGCATCACAGCCATGGGGGAAATGCAAATGCCACAGAACAACAGTTTACTTACTGTGAATTACATTATTGCTCCTGGTGAAAAGTGTTTTCAAATGCAGAGTTACACAGACAGCAGAAGGGGGGTGCTCAGTAGTGTAAAAGGTACCACACTTGCTCTACACGCCCTCTTTTGTCTCCTAATAATACTTCTCATCTACAGTCTGGATAGCCCAGGTAAATCAGGCAAAGAAATTATGACATGGGGAACAGAAATACAGCCAATAAGAAACAGGCTGCCAGATAATCTGGAAACGGGGTCAAAGTTTGTAACTGGGGAACAAAGGTTGTTAACTTGGCGTTCCCACCCATTTGTCACAGTCTTATTCAGACACCTCAGGGTATACCCCTACAAGAGAGTGAACCCAGAAATACTGAATCCTGAGGATCGCTCCACTACGACATGGTGGAAAACACGTGAACATGATAGCCCCATAGGGCTGACAGAGGGTTTGGAAAACCAAAGGTCTAACTTAAATAGGATTCAAACACATGGCAATGAGGTAAGGGGGTTGCATATCCCTACACACACCAGTATCAGCATGTTACAGGACTCTGTCGTGCCCGCTCCACATGCAGTCTTACAGGGGGGCTGCCACGGAGGAACATAGGGTCACACACGTGTAATATGGGCCTACATGTAGACTACAAGTCTGGTAAATATGTAAAGCAAAAGGTTCCACATGTATGTAATGTTACAATTGAGAACTGTAAAACCCAAATCAGGACTGTGATACGTGACCAAGTTCCAGGAAATGGAAAGACAATTTGTTGATTCACCCCAGACGGATGGATGGCCAGAGAAATTTATATGCTAATGCAGGTAGCCATTGCCTACGTGCAAGAGACATAGAAAAGCTGATAAAGGGAACAAAAGGAATTCTAGAAGCCTCGAGAAGGTATGAGGAGTTTCCTCCTGGGGATAAAAGGAGTTGTACCCCAGAGGGGGCAGTGACTATCAGGAACTCACTCAACATTTTGCAGCCAGCAAGGCTGGAAACCATGAACTGAGAGACAGGACTTTGCTCTCTAGCAAGTCTAAGGCAGAAGGCCCAGTCACTTACATCAAGGACTGAGAGGAACTTATGGACCTTTGTAGGGTAAGATGCTTATTTAGGAACTTAACCAGTATTGATCAGGAATGCGTTATATTTACCTTTGATTTCTAGTAACCACTCTGTATAAACTATCTTGCTTATGTAATCAATAAACGTACTACTTATCTTTATGAAGAAGCGTCTGTGTCTAACATTGGAACACAAATGAGCAACCAGAGTTCTCAAGCTCTTATGAACCCAGAGATGGATCCATGGCAGAGAATTCTGATATGGACCCCCTCTTTTTGTGCATGCCTTAATCATCCCAATTTGCAATTTCTTTGTGGCCCTTGGCGATTCTGCTAATTTTCTAAGTAGCCCTCGGGAGATGAAAATTCATCTCTCCCCCCTCCCCTGTACATCCCTTAGTCGTTTCTCTTGTATTCCTTCTATTTGGTCTGATACTTTCTTGATGCAGTACAGAGCCAGTAACTGACCAGAGAATAGGGACTATGTATGTGTGTTTGACTAAATATTGATGATCTGAATTTGCCACATCCTGTTATGTAATTGTCTTGTGAGGTGCCCATGGATCTGCAGACTGCTTGTTAGAGCTCGTTATCTTGAGGAATTGGAAATTACTCTCAGGAGAAATTTAATTCCTATCTAAACAAGACCTAACTGGCAAGGTGATGGTGCGAGAGGCTAGGAGTCCACCTCTCTTTGCAGGTGGATTTCGCAGCGCTCTTTCTTTTCCATTGGCTCTTTTGTGCTACCTTCTGCTGCTTTTCACTTGCTTTGTCGTTCCCTAAGGATGGCACTTATATTTTAGTCCAGTCTGCTCTCTCAAAATGTCTTACTGATGTTGTATTTACTAACAGCTTAATTCCACGTACCTGAATGTAGCAACTACCCGCACCCTACCAACTCCTATTGATCTTTCTTGATTCCAATGCAGTGTTTTCTGTAACTTAAGGCAGTGGTTTGCAAGCTAGGGATCATGACCCCAAGGTGATCTGGTGCCACCTGCAGACAGGATCCTTATTGATGTTCTTTGCTAATTTTTGTTGCTGCCAGGGTTTTCAATCTAGTGATTATTGCCTCCGCCCACCCCTCCCTGGGTGGGGTGGGTGGCGTGAGGCCCCTTACCGCGCCCGCCTAGGAGCGGGGCAGGACAACTGGGTTATTCCCGCCTCGGGGCTGCAAGGTAGCAGCCCCACTTCGCTGGTAGGAAACCCATCGGAGGTTGCTGGGCAACCCCTGTGGGTGAAGATAGGCTCAGAGGCAGGCATGTGGGCCTCGCCCGAGGGACAGGGCCCATGCGTAGAGGGAATAGTGGCTCCAGCCCCACTTGCGGTGAGGAGCCTAAGAGAATGGCAGCAGCTGCTGCACCGCAAGCCAGGGCCATGAAGCTTGGGCTGTATCGGGAGCAAGCATCCTGGGGAGAGCCGGGACGCCAGTGCTTACAAGCAAGGCTTGCCAGTTTCTGGGGCTGCAAACGCTTTCCCCTGTGATGGGAAAAAACAGGAAGAAAAGTGCTGCCGGGGCAACAAAAAAGCAGCGCCGTGAGGTTGGGCGGATGGGTGGTCCCCCGGGCGAGGGGGCATCTGGTTTTGGCGGGGGAGCTCTCGGCTGGCCCAGATCCTGCTCCCCCTGCAGTGGTGGGGCTTCCAGACCGGGGGGGCGGGGGGAAGAGATCCCTCTGCGGGACAGATTGGCAGGGTGAGAGGCCCTGCTGAGGGAGCTAGCGCAGGGTTCTGGGGGGGGGGGCTCCCCCCTTCCTTTGGGTGTCGGTGACGCACCCCCACTTTCAGGCTGGGGGGTCTCCTTGGGGCAGAGCCCAGGCCCCCTATGGCTCCCCTGCCCTGGGGGGGGGCTGTAGTTGGCCCGGTTCCTTGAGCAGGGAGTGGAGTGCAGTCACGTGGGGCACTTGGCCCCTGCGGGGCTTTTCTGCTGGGTCTGTTGCCCCCCCTACCCCTCCCGGTGCAGCTTTCTTCTCCATTGGCGATGGTGGCGGCTGAGGCGGCGGGGGGGGAGCCATGGGTTGGGGTGGGTCTTGCCTCCCGCAGGTAGTCACTGGGGCGCCCCTGTTGCCCTTGGCCTCCAAGCCACTGCGCAATTTGCGGCCGGACAGCCATGGCCGGCTGGGGTGGCCACTGGGCGGGGCTGGGCCGGGTCGGGGAGCCCCTTCCTCCTTTTCTATTAGTCAGGGAGGAACCGACGGCTGCAGAATTGCATGGGCAGGAGAGTGACGATCTTCGTCAGAGGATCAAACATGTCATCCAGGTGTTGGCTCAACAACGTGCCCAGCAGGAGGCGCCGGCCCCGGCAGTCTACGATGTAGGTGAGGTAATCCTCCAGGCTGGGCCTGCAGCTGCAGAAACGGTTGCTGTGGCCAGGGGCGCCGCCCTAGCCATCCCCCATCAGGGCCAGACGGGGGCCAGCAGAAGGCCCCAGCTGGTCTGCACTTGGGTGCAGATGACCGCCCCTCCTTCCCCTTTGCCCGAAGTTGTTGGCGGGGCATGCCCAATAGGGCCATTGCCCGCCCTGGTTCACGGACCGGGCCCAACTCCCCTCAAAGGGCAGTCACTCCAGGTCTGGGCACCCCCGGCCATTGTTTCCTCGACGTTAAATAATTGGGCAGGTGTGACTCAGCCCCTGGAAGGAGGCCTGCGTCAGCACCCCCTGGTGGGCAGGGGGGTATTCTGAGGTATCCGCCCCAATCGGAGACCACCTACTCCCAGCCACCAGGGAAAGAATTTGCAGGGGGGAGTACGTGGATATTTTTGCTTTCCTGTTCAGCGATCCCATAATGGACCCGGCTGAGCAGGATGACAAAAAGGAGAGGGAACATTTCAAACGCCCCAAGGCCACTGAGTCCTTTCGTGATGAAGACAAAAAGGTGACGGGATCCTCTGCAGCTCAGTGCTGGGAGTTCAACCATTTTGGCAGATGTTCCTGCGCGGCGTGTAGGTTTCGCCATTTTTGCCCCACCTGTTCCGGACACCATGCAGCGTCCGTGGGAGACCAGGCCCTAGAGGTGAACCCTACCCGGGGGGCGGTCCAAGAGGCAGCAGCTCGGTCGCCACTGGTAAAAAGTCCCACCGCCAGTTAAGGCTGCAGAGCTCGAGCTGGCCCTCCGTGGACACCTCGACCAGGCGGAGGTGAACTACGTGTTGACGGGTTTCCGTCAAGGTTTTAGGATACCTGCACTGGAAGTCTAGCAGCAGAGGGTGGAACAGCCAGGTCTTGCGCTGTCGGCGGAAGGAGGGAAGATTATTTGATGTTGAATGTTGGAGAGGCTTGTTTCCTCGGTCATGATTGTTACGTGAGCATCCCAATGTTTAAATATATAACTCTCTCAATCCTTTAAAAAAATAAATAATCTGTTTTGATTGCCAGTTCTTTGGCAGGGAATTTTTGCATCTGTGCAGTGCCTAGCTCGCCTTTTGTCACTGTGTAAACAAATACTAGCATCTTCAGTGGTTAACAAGGAAATTCCAAGGCTGACATTACATTGTACCAGATTAATGCAATACAACTAATTGACATTAGAATTTTGTAAATAAATAAGGTGTTTTTTGTAAATAATGAAAATATATCTGTTTGGTGCATAAAAGGCTATTCACCAAACTAATACTTATTTCAAATAATTCTGAAAGTTCCCACAGTGTCTTATACAATTAATTTCTAGCTCTGAGGTTCACAAATTGTAGGTCAGGACCTCAAATGGGGTCATGACCTATTTGACATTTCATATACTTTGCATGATTTTGTTGCTGATTTTTTGGGGGGGTGGGGTGGAGGGGTCACAATAAGTCCTAGGGTCATGCAAGCAAAATTTTGGGAATTAGTGCCCTAGATAAATTGTTTTCTTGTCCAATATAGTTATTTTGTACCTTAAAATATTCACTTTTGTATCATCCATTACTCCCACTGTCGCCCCCTCCTTCCTGCACATCATCAACCTCTCCCTCTCTACTGGCTCTTTCCCTTCTGCCACATGTCAGAGTCTCTCCTATTCTCAAAAAGTCCACTCTTGACCCCTCTGACCCTTCTAGATATCGTCCTGTCTCACTCCTTCTTTTTGCTTTCAAGCTGCTTGAACGTGTTGTCTACTCCCCCTGCCTTGACTTCCTATCCTCCAACTCCTCCCTCGACCCCCTCCAATCTGGCTTCCGCCTCCTTCATTCTACTGAAACTGCTCTCACTTAGATCACTAACGATCATCTGGTGGCTAAATCTAAACGTCTCTATTCCATTCTTGTCCTCCTTGATCTCTCTGCTGCCTTCGATACTGTTGACCATTCACTCTTGCTGGATTCCCTTCACTCCCTTGGCTTTTGTGGCTCTGTCCATAACTGGTTCTCCTCCTACCTCTCTGACCGCTCCTTTAATGTGTCTCTCTCCAACTCCGCCTCCTCCTCCTTCCCCCTCTCAGTTGGTGTTCCTCAAGGCTCTGTTCTTGGCCCTCTCCTCTTCTCGATCTATACCTCATCCTTAGGCAAACTCATTGCCTCCCATGGCTTCCAATACCACCTCTATGCTGATGACACTCAACTCTATCTCTCTACTCCCTCTCTCTCTCCCTCTGTTCAAGCTCGTCTCATCAACTGTCTCTCTGACATCTCTACCTGGATGTCTCAACGTCAACTCAAACTCAACATGGCTAAAACTGAACTCCTTATCTTCCCCCCTCATCCTTCCTCTCCTTCCTCACTGTCAATAACTATTGATGGAGTCACCATCCTGCCTGTCCCCCAAGCCCGTAGCCTAGGCTTCATCTTTGACTCAGCCCTTTCTTTTAAACCCTACATTGACTCTGTTGCTAAATCCTGTCGCTTCTCCCTCCATAACATTGCTAAGATTCGCCCTTTTCTCTCTGTCTCGTCTGCCAAAACTCTTGTTCATGCTCTGGTCATCTCTCGCCTCGATTACTGTAACCTCCTTCTCACTGGCCTTCCCCGGTCTCACCTTTCTCCCCTCATCTCTGTCCAAAACTCTGCTGCCAGGGTCATCTACCTCGCCAGTCGCTTCGACCATGTGCAGCCCCTCCTCTCTTCGCTTCACTGGCTTCCCCTTCCTGAACGAATCCTGCACAAGCTCCTAGTCTTCACCTATAAAGCTCTTCACAACCTTGCTCCCCCCTACCTCTCTGCACTTATCGCCCTCCATACTCCAGCCCGTGCACTTCGCTCCTCCTCTGTCCCTTCTCTCACCCTTCCACGCCTTCCCTGCTCCCCTAAGCGCCTTCGTCCCTTCTCACTTGCTGCCCCCCATGCCTGGAACTCCCTCCCTGTCCACATCCGCCTTGCCCCCTCCCTTCATACCTTCAAATCTCTCCTTAAAACTCACCTCTTTCGCTCTGCTCTGTCTGACTCTTTATCCTGCTGAGCCACTATTCCTATACCTACGATCGGTTTACCCTTATCCTTGCAACATGGACCTGCCTGCTGTCATTCTCATCGTAACCAAGCCAAGTACGTGCACTTGAGACCTCGCATCTTCATGAATGTTAGACCCCTTGTCTCTCCCTCTGTTCCCCTTCCTAAGTCTCTCCCCCAACTCCTGTCTCTCAGATTGTAAGCCCTAGGGGCAGGGACCGTATCTATTTTATTACTTTGTAAAGTGCCAGGTACACTGCTGGCACTATATAAATATTTGTTAATAATAATAATTAATAATCCAGTCTTGTATGTTTGTTTCTTTGAGTTGAGATTTTAACAGTCCCTTTCTACCAGACAAATTGTAGTCCTATTTAAATTTGCCTGCTGAGGTAAGTAGCACTTCTTTCATTTCTTGGAACTGATATATTTTCTTTGGGCAGAGATTTTCTACTTTACTGTTTTTCTACTGTTTTTGAACCCATATTAACATAGCTCACATAATAACACTTCCCTAGTTATATTTGTCATAAAATAGAAAATAATTGAGAAGAGGAGCCAGATAAGATGACAGTGGCTATCATATTTATTTTTAGAAAATCCTGTGATTGCAGAAAGGCAAGAGAAGCTATTGGTGAATCTAAAACTCTCATAGCAAGTATGTGATTCTTCATGGGTGATTTGCCAATCTTTCTTACCACCTAGCAGTAATGTAGAATGATTAGCCCCTCTCTGAGTGGGAGTGCTTCAAAAACATTGTCTTGCCAGCCTTAAAATATGGTGACATTTTCATGGTGAGCTCTGAGTCCTCACTGTGGCTTATTTTAAGATTTATAAGTAGTGGTAAATCTTATACTTCTGAAAATATTCATAGCCACCTTGAATTTGATATAAGCCATATTCTGACTTTGTCCATTAACTAGCATTACTACTTGGCGCGATGGAAGTATTTGTAACTGTTTAAATAAGATTAGTGAAGGGAGAAGTTGAAGTGTGACTGTCTGAGGAGTTACTCTGTTGGTCCTCTTGCAAACCTTCCATCACAAAAATTCTCTTGTCGGTTGAGCTAGCTACCAATTTACATTTTGAGTCTCTCTCTACAAGGAGGAGGCCTGGCGACTACAAAAAGTTTGTCACTTAATTTTTTTTATACAAAGTGGCAAATCTAGAAGCGATTGCTTTGCTCTCATGATTAATTTACCTTTTGTTCAATTGGATTAAATTTTTCTTCAAATAGAACTGCCTCCGTCCTTGATCTAACCTGCCAGTTTTAGCCAATAAGATTTTATTATTATTACTTTTTTTGGTGGATTTTTAGAGGTGGGGGCAAAATCAGATAAATAATTGAAACTCATTTACTAGTTACCATTATTCTATAATAATACAACCATTGCTATTGAATCCTTACTGAAAGGGATTAACGCTTGTCCACAAATAGCAATGCGAGACTTGTTTTTGAGTGTCTCACAACAGGTGCAGTAATGGGTAAGAATATGATTGCCCTAATGGGTCAGACCAGTGGTCCACCAAGCCCAGCATCCTGTCTCTGATGGTGGTCGCTCTTGGTTGCTTCAGAGAAGTCCCCAACAGTGTATTTCTCTAATAATGGAGTGATCCATTCCCTGGTGTTCCCTCCTAGCTTCCAACAATCATAGGCTGTGTTCTCTGCACCTTTTTCCAGTTCTGCTATATCTTATTTGAGAAGGGGTCACCAGAACTGCACACAGTAGTCAAGGTGTGGTCACACATTAGATTTATATAGCAGCATTATGATGTTTTCTGTTTTGTTCTCTCTCTGAATAATTTCTAATATTCAGTTTGCTTTTTTGATCTCTGCTGCACACTGAGCTGAGGTTTTCAACGGATTGTCCACAGTAACTCCAAGATCCTTTTCATGAGTGGTAACACCTGATTTAAAATCCAGCACTGTGTATGTAGAGTTAGGATTGTTTTTCCCTATGTGCATGATTTTGCACATTGTCAACAGTGGATTTCATCTGCCATTTAGTTGCCCAATCTTGCGAGATCCTCCTGTAATTCCTCACAGTCTGCCCCGTCTTAACTGTGTTGAACAATTTTGTGTCATCTGCAAATTTTTACCCCCCTTTCTAGATCATTTTTGAAACATTGATCCCAGCACAGATTCCTGGGGCACCCTGCTACTTACTTACTTTCCATTGTGAAAACTAGGGGTGTGCATGTCGTTTTTGTTGTTACAATAACGATAATGAAAACTGTTGTTTTCATTATCGTTAGTGCAATAATGAAAATGACAAATAACGAAAATAGAAGCAAAAATGACATTTTGTTTTTGAAATAAAGGGAAAACACTGAAGAACGTATTTCCAGCTATAACGTTTTTGTTTCTTATTCAATTCTAATGAAACCTGGGGAGGCTATGATCCCAATGGAGGGTACTATATGTACCAAGTTTCAAAACGATTAGATAAAGGAAACTGATGTAGGAAACAATTGAATATTGTGATTTTACAAAAAGCTCCATACACATTAATGGCTACATCTTCTTTATCTTCCATCCAATTTGCATGAAACCTCTTGGATATTATGTCCCTCCACAAGCTTAACATGCCAGTTAATTTTCAGAAAGATTGAATAAAGGGTCCTGATGGTATAAGACATTAACTTGAAAATACATTTCCAGCTGTAACATGTTATATTCCATCCTGTTAATATTTGGCAGGAATGTACCATATACCTTCCCTGTCACCTCTGCCAAATTACAGGTCAATTTGATAAAGGGACCCAATTTTATAAGCAATTGATGTTGTTCCTGTGAAGACCATTATTCAGATAAATAGCAGCACATACAGTGCCAGTCAGAGGCAGGCACTGGGCATAGCAGGGGGAGGAAGGCTGTAGGAGGGAGGATGTGGAGCAACCCCAAAGACTGACAGACGCATTCACTGGCGAATTACTGCATGCTTCCAGCTTTACAGGACCAATCGGTAGTGGCTTTGAGGCGGACATAGGTGGAGGCCCTGAGACGAGCATAGAAGGGACATAACTGGGAATTTGGGGATAGCATCCCAAAAATCAGGAGACATAATTTACACTTCTAGGCTGGCCAGTTATCATCACAATCACATCCTGCAGCACTGTGACAGAGGACATAAGAGAATCTCTATTGGTTCTTTCCTAAACAGATGCAGTGGGGGAGAGAAGTTGTGATGGTCACAGCACAGAATGAGGATATTTGATTGACATTTCTGCTGGCCAATTGGCATCACAAACTGATCTTATACCACAGTGACACGTAAGAGAATCCATGGCATAGGTGCCTTCTCTGCATATGCTTTGCAAGCATATAAAATTGTGACCCTTTATCACATCTTTATGATATTTGGCAGAAAGGATCATGAAAGTGTGATATACAGCCCTGCCAAATTTCATGTACACTGGTTGAACTACAAAGATGTTAGTCAGATATACATTTATAAGTTAATTGCTTATACCACTAGGACCCTTTATGCAATGCTTCTGAAAGTTGGCAGAGATAATAAATATGGGAAGGGGCATAAACGTGCCAAGTTTCATCTACTTTAAATGTGTGACAAAGAAGTTACAGTTAAGAATGTATATGAAGATTTTTGCAAATTAATATACTTCAACTGCTTCTAAAATTGGATTCCTTTATCCAATCTTTTTGTAATTTGGTACACTTATTGCCTTCCATTGGAGGTATAATCCCTCCATGATTCAGCCAAATATAATGAAAGACAAAAAAGATACAGCAGAAAATGTGTTTTCCATTGAAACCAATGGAAAGCAAAAGCAAAAACGACAATTTGATATTTATGAAAACAAAAACGACAGATTTAAATAATGAAAATGAAAAAACAAAAACGACATGGACCCCTGGTGCATACCTCTAGTGAAAACTGACCATTTAGACCTACCCTTTGTTTCCTATCCTTTAGCCAGTTACCAATTCATGATAGGATACTGCTTCTTATCCCATGTCTACTTAGTTTTCTCAAGCATCTCTTCTGACGGTCCTTATCAAATGCTTTCTAAAAACCCAGATACACTACATCAGCTGGATCATTCTTATCCACATGCTTGTTGACACTCTAAAAGAATTCTAAGAGATTAGTTAGGATTAGGAATGACTTCCCTTTGCTAAAGCCATGTTGGCTCTCCCCCATTATGTCATGTTTGTCAATATGCCCAATAATTCTTTCTTTACAACTCTCCTCCAATTTGTCTGGCACTGATGTCAGGCATACATTTCTTGACATTGAGTTTTCTACCCTTCAGTTCTTGTGTACAAAGGCAGATATTTGTGATAGGTTATACATACATATACAGTAGTTATGCAATTTCATATTTGAGTTCTTCAGAACTCTTGCATGGATACAGAGATTAAATTATTTTTGGGGCAGATGCAGTTTGCTAGACAGTAATGTTTACTGTCCTTCCTAAATTAGAGAGGTAGGTTGTAACGAAGGGCATCTGAAATGACAAATTATCTGCTGCTTCTGGTAACTTGTTACATTGTACATAGTTTAAAAACCTTAAATTAACTCTTAGTGAGATTTGATGAGCACAGACCTGGAAGATACGTAAACTCTGTGATAACTACTTTTGTTCCACATCATAAAAGTTTGGTACTGACATTTTGAAATAAAATGTAGAAACCATGCATCTGAAAAATCTCTTGACTCTAATTGCAAGTCTTATAGTTTTTGTTTGTTTGTTTCTGTTAATTTGGCAAGTATTTTGATTTAGAACTAGTGTACCCTTTATATGAGATCTAGATCTGTGATATAATTTACTCGAACAGCTGGAAACGTAGCTTTAGGTAAAGCCCAGTGAATATTTGTATTGCTGTGCACAACCTATACTGAAGGGCATTTAACAGTTTAGCAATAGAGCAGAGATTCCCAAACTGTGGGTCATGACCCTCCATCATACTATCTGCAGATGGAGTCATGACCAAGGGTATGGAACAGCTTCTGTATTAAGAGAGGCTTGATAAGTTAGGACTTCTCGACTTGGAAAAGAGATGACTGAGAGGAGATATAAGAATTTACAAAATCATGAGTGGTGTGGGACAAGTAACTAGGAAGCAGGATTTACCCTCTCAAACAATATTCCCAGCGTTGCCAATGTCCCTAGGGATCGCTGAACATCCCTAGAGTTAGGGGATGCTCTCTGAAACTGACTGGTAGTGGGCTTAAAACAAACAAAAGGAAGTACTCTTCCCACTCAGTTTATAAGCTTGTGAACTTGTTGCCAGAGGATGTGGTCAAGGCCAGTAGCATAGCTGGGTATAAACAAGGATTGGATAAGTTATTGGGGGATAGGTCCATCAATGGCTATTAATCATGTTGTTTGGGGGACGTTCCTGCTGACTTTTGGAAGCTGGGAGAGCTCTTAGGGAATGGATCACTCCATTGTGACCTGTTGTGTACTTCTGTGAAGTAACCCAAGGTGGTGGCTGTTGGAGACAGGATCCTGGGCTTGATGGACCTTTGACCTGACCTGGTATGGCATTACTTATGTTCTTATGAGCCTGATTTATATTTGACAGGCTTCATAGGTCTTTGTTGCTCTCTGGAGTCACAGGATTCCACTTAAGTCTCCGAACTGGATCGGGAAGACAAAAAAGTTTGAGAACAACCTTAGCAAATGTTAATTCTGCTTACTCTTCAGTATAGTAGCCTATCAAAGAATGCAATGTGCAGCTGCAGTTCTGCAAAAATGACATGTAAAAGGCAGACTGTACAGAGACAGGATGAGAGGAGACACACGAGGGGAGTGGGTATGAAGTTGGTGCGACAGGAAGGTCAGACTGGATGCATCTGAGTATTTGGAATTACTTTTTAAATTTGGTTCAGAATGTCTGAGTTAGCTAGAAAATGATATGGTTCTGCTTCCTGTTGCAGAAATGTGACTTGCTTATAACTGACCTGGAAAGAATGGAAAAAAATAGTAGAAAGGAAATAGCAATACCAAGCACTTGGGGGCAGCTCTTGACCCTTTTACTTGTACTGTGGTACAGTCAAACATTCTCGTGAGCTGTTCTGAAGTTACGCGGTTTGTAGATAGTTGAGACTGTCATGGAGTTTGTTTTATTCCCTTCGGGGCATCAGAATTAAGGTTGTGCAGGTGCATTTTCATGCTCTTCAAAGTTTGGATTCGTCTAGATTTTATCTCCTCTCAGTGTATCTTTTGAGTTTCTAATGCCTGGAGTTTCTCTTAAGAATTAGTGTTCCTGTAAGCTTTTTAACCCTTAAGTTACGGATACGTACTTAACATTAAATACTGTTTAATTCTTTTGTGTGTGAATTGATTGAGATGCTGAAGCTTGTATTGGATTACATCTTCAATAGAAAGGGAAAGTATTTTAGTGCGGTGTTAGGCTTGCTGATAAGTTAAACGTTCTGTAGTTTAAACTAATAGTTTCAAGACATTGGTGTTGCCTCCTCAGGTTGTCAGGCGTGCCGTGAAAATTTAGATAATTATAGTTGCTAAATTAACCATGGTCCGTCAAGGTCACGCTGCAGCTGCTAGAATGAGTATTTAATTAAATAATATTTGTTTAAAAGTATAGCTGTAATGGATAAGTTGAGTCCAATTATAGCCACTTCATTTTGTCTTCATTTACCTGCAAGAGGGATGTAGCTATGGGGTGTCTGTGGTCAGGTAAGCATAGGCATTCCATGGAATCCTTGCTGAAGCAGAGGTGTGTCTGAGACCAAAACCGGTTGGGAATCCCTGTTAAACATGAAGCACTCACTTGTGTTAGCATTAAGGAACATGTTAAAAATGATAGTTTATGCAGTGTCTGGCAGCAATGTTCAATAGTTACACCTGTAGTCACACACATTTTCCACTCTGGCCCTAGGGTTACCGGTTTTAGCATTGCTGCTATCTATAACTTTGTCAAAGTTTATAGTGCTGGAAATGGAGTCTGGTCCACTTAAGCTGACTGGGTACCTGGCAGCTTTTTCAGTGGCAAACATTTTCTCCAAATCAGCTACATGCTTTTTTTTTACTACCAGTTTTCCATTTTTTTGGGTCTTTTTTTTTTAAAAAAAAAATGTAAACTGCAGCAGACAAACGAGAGAGTGTAACCAGCAAACTTAAATGGAGTTAAAATGTGAATGTTGTGTTACATTTGAAATGCTTAGAAAGTCTGTAGACCAGAGCTCATACCAGAGTACTTTCTGGCTCTTGCATCATGTAAGAACTAATGCATTGGTACTGCTAGCTGATTTGCTCAGAACCATGGGAATAAACCACGTGCATTTTTGAGTTCTGGAGAAGGACTGTCACATCAACACTGTCAGTTCAACAACTTGTATTATGTAAATTCTAGGTAGTTTATATTCATTCCCCCCCGCCCCCATTTTATACCCCCATGTGCCCTCTTAAAATGTCAACAATAAGTTGAGCGAGAAGTGTACTTATAGACACTTACAGAGGTGTATGGTTATCCCCATGAGATGAGATGCTCAGTGCCCATCTCCTATAAGAGGCCAACGGAGTTCAAAGAGTTATAGCTGAAAATTTGAATCTTTGTATTAATCATTTTATACCCCATTATCTTTATTATACATGTGTGTATATACATAATTTACTTGGAGTGTTTCTTAGCTGGACCAGATTGAATGTTAGAACTGTACTGCTGAATTTATCCCTAAATATTCAAAAATGGCTGTCCTCTCTTTAGAGATTGGCTTCACTTAATTGTTTGTGGAGTATTCTCTGCCTCTCATTGCTCCTGTCTTTTTGACTTAATACTAGGAAGTGGCCTTAGGGTTTCCCCCTTCAGATCTTCACAGTTCAGAAACTCCTGTTGGAGTAGGGATACCCATTTTTGTTCTCATCGCTCAGTTTTAGAGAAGGTAACTGAACGAAAAGGATACCGGATTATCACTTTGTTTACCTCTTGTAGGATTATTTTTCTATTCACGTAGTGCTTTTTCACCCAGAATAGCTCTGCTGCAAGCAGAGTAAGTGGCAACATAAGCCTCAAGCTTTTAAACATTCCTGTTACTGCTGGCAGGACTCTTTGTGTTGTGGCCTAAATCTATTTTTTTAATGTTCTATTTTTCCAGTATGTCTAGACTTTTTGCCTTTTAAGGCATGGCATCCGAGGGAGCCATTAGATTGCAACCTTCAGATACTTGGGAGTACATCCGCACCATTTCCCTGTAACTGTTAAAATTCTTGTTCTAATGGATTCATATTGGACCACTTCATGTTCTGGATTATGTTTCCTCATTAAAATTCTTCTCCTGCTATGGCACTGCTAGTTATGGGTGCTTGATATTTACTTATGACTAAGCTTAAATGAGACTTTTAGAGGCTTTGTGTAAAGTTATTCTCTTAAGCTGAGAGGGTGCTTTAATTGGGCTCTTACGTTAAATAAAAAAGAATTTCAAAAGCTTTTGTATCTTAAAGTTAAGTCTTCTCACCCCCATGTATGCAGTATATAGCTTGATGTAAATGCTACAGGAATATCTATGCTCTAAAACATAAATGTAACATTCAGAACTTGGCTCCATTTGTACGGGGCTTCAGAGTGAAATAATACAATTTATATAGTATTTTAGTATGGTTTCAGTTAAGCTGGTTTCTAGTACCCCATTTTAGTTTGTGTTTAAACTAGTCTAGGGACAATAAGATTTGCTCTCCTCGGAAACACTGAGCTCAGGATTCTAAGTGAAGAAGTAACTAAATAGCCTGGTTTAAAAAAAAAAATCAAAAAAAAATCCAGCATGTGTTCATTTACAATTTTAATGTTTACTATATCCATAATTACATAAAAATCTATTATAAGAACATAATTTAGGGACAAAAATCAAGCACTGATCTATGATTTCCTGTGTGAGCTTAAGCCATCAAAGCCAAAGAAGGGTTGAATCTGGTAGCTTTTGGAAGACAGCAATTGCTTCTAGGTTCTGCATTCTTCTATTGCCGTACCTTACCTTGTTTGCACATTGACTTATCTGAATTTGTGCATGATTCTGGTGTGCTAACCACAAGCCTTCTGTTGGCATCGTTCTTGGAAGGTCTGTGGGGTAGTATACTGAAGTGTGTTGTCGTTTGAATGGTGTTAGCCAAATGGTATTAAGTCTGTCTTCAGATCATTATTCTCATTAGTTCTGTTTCCTCATTCTTGTGGTCAAAATTAAAATCAAAATAAATAGTAGCTATTGAATCAACTTAGAGCTGTGATTGTGGTTGTTGCATAGGTTCTAACTGGTGTAAACAGCCAAACAAAAATTAAAATATTTTTTGTCTGGTATCTTAAAGCCTTTTGAAACTTTCTTCTCCACATCCTTTTATGTTTTAATTCCAGAATTTAATGGAAGTTGATATCAGAAAAAGGCATGTAACAATGTGTGTGTTTTTTAGAAACAAACCAACCAAATAGCCCTCCTAAATGGCTAGTTATTTTTTTATTACCGAACAGGTATTATACTATAACTGTAGCCGTTCTTGAGAGATCCTTAATCCAATGCAGGCAAAGCTTAAATTGCCATTAATTATTGTACAGTTCCAAGGCCATGAGTATAGCTTTTAGCATGCTGTGCTAATTGAATGTACGTGTTTTTTTTCTTCTGTGCCTCATGTGAAGCCTGATCCTGCCAGTCTTTCCCAAACAGGAGATCAGTTAAAGCCCGTGGCAGATCTTTCAGCATGGATTGGATACTCATGCTGAGAACCTTTCTGTATATTCTTTCAAGGCAGTTTGTTTATATTTTTAGAGCATTATGGAAAAATTAGTGGAAGAGTACTGTGTACACTCTTTATAATGGGAGCTGCGGTTGCAACTGCATTATTATGAGATCACACACTGAATTGCGCTGAAATAATTTTTCCCCACACACAAAAAAAAGCCTGTTGGCAGCTTTAGTCACGCCGTAACTATACATATCAAAGCAAGGTTCCACTGTACTAACTTTTTATATAGCACCGACAACGTGCCTGGCATTGGACAGTCATTAAGCTCGAGACAGATCCCTGCCCTGGGAATTTACAATCTAGGATGGACATGAGGGAGGAGAATGGAGTGGGGAATGTCGGAAGAGGCAGGGATACGTTCATGAATCTGATAAGTTTCAGGTTGTACATGCTTAGCTTAGTTAGAGGGGAGAAGGAAACCTCAAATGACAGAACAGTAAAAGGGAGCTAATAAAATCACTATCCTCAAGCTATTTAGCTCTGGCACTAGCTAGCCCATAGTGCACTGATGAAATGAGTGGGAACTTGTAGGCACTGATGCCAAACATGTTGGGGATCACACTGTTGGCCAGAAATGCCAGCTGGGAGACACTGGGGCAGTTGAGGGTTAGGGAGGGGAGGGTTTTTTTGTGTATTTTTGGTGCTCCACCATGTGGATTTTTAGTGATATTTTATTTATTTATTTATTTAAAAGATTTATTATCCCACCCCTCCTGCCACAGGCAGCTTGGCGCGGCTTACAATAATAAAAACACGGCTACCGCTATCACCGCTACCTCTAGGCAGCTCGACAGTCAGGGCCAAAAGCCGCCTGCTGCCCCGCGGCGTGCCTAAGGGCCGTGCTAAAGGGCCCTTGGGCGTGGCCCTTAGTGGGGTCTGGGCAGGCAAGGGCAGGGGTTTTGTATTTTTTGTGATTTGGACTAGGATAGAGGAGGTAGGGGAGGATGGAATGTCTGTTTTATGTGGGGGGAGGGGCAAGGGAACTGGATTAGGGGGGAAAGGACTGACCCCCTTGGTGAGAAGGAGGGGTGCAGTCCTTGGGGCAGAGGGGGGTAGAAGGTATGAAGGTGGGGGTGTGGGG
>QEPC01012435.1:859770-878330 GCA_003113815.1 Sphenodon punctatus
ATGCCAGGGGGACTGCAGATATTGGGGTCGTGATGGGACGTAGGAGATATGGGTTCAACTAGGGTGGTATGAGACCAGTGAGGCGGGACAGGCGCCTGTTGCAGGTCCCGCTCACTCACCCCTTAGCAGCTGGATAGGGGAATCGAGATCAGAGGACCCCCGACCCTTTGCTGCTGCTGTTGAATGTGAGATCGGTGACCAACAAAGCAACAACTATCCAGGAATTAGTCTTGGTCTGTGCCGCCGATCTCGTGGGCATTACGGAAACCTGGCTGGACCTTGAGTCGGGGCCTGTCTTGGCTGACCTTGTTCAGCTAGGTATTCTGTGCAGCATCAGCCACGGTCGGAGGGACGGGGGAGTGGGGGGCGAGCAGTGTAGCTATGATTTTTAGAGAGAGGTGGTCGGTTAGAAGATATACAGTGCAAACCATGGTAGGGATTGAGGCTCTTCACCTGGTGTTCAGTTTGGCGGGGGACAGTCTGGGGATGCTGCTTGTATACTGTGCACCCATCTGTACGACAGCCTCTCTATATGCTCTGGCAGAGGTGGTGGTGGGGATGGTGGTGTGGTCCCCAAAGACATTAGTCTGGGGGGACTTGAACATCCACACCGACACTGACCTTGGGGGCGGAGCATGAGTTCATGGCAACCATGGGCCTATCCCAAATGGTTAGCGGCCCGACACATCAGGGAGGACATACTCTTGATCTCATGTTTTGCACCGGCTTTGAGGCGGCTGCTCTGCTATTGGGGGAGATATCAACGGTGCCCTTGTCATGGTCGGATCATTATCTCCTACAGACCTCTCTTAGCACATGTCTGCCCCCGGAAGGGTGTGGAGACAATTTGAATGTTTCGCCCGCGGAGGCTAATGGAACCGGAATGGTTCCGGTTGGCTCTCGGGGAGTTACCCTCTGACCTCGACAACTATCTCATCAATGACCTCGTTGCATTATGGAACACTCTGCTGACTGAGGCCATTGATCCGATGGCTCCTAGACATCCACTGCCCAGGCGACAGCACCGCAGACCCCTGTGGTTTTCGGAGGAGCTGCGAGTGCTGGAGCGAGAAAGGCCGCAGTTGGAGCGATGGTGACGTCGCTATCGTACTGAAGCCGACAGATTGCGGCATAGAGCCAGTTTACGAGCATATGCCGAGGCTATGAAGGCTTTTTTCGCTGTTCTCATAGCATCTGCAAAATGTCACCCAGCGGAGCTTTTCCAGGTGGTGCGGAGGCTGGTCAGTCCGGCCTCTCTCCACCCTGGAGTCATCTCTAGCACGCTGTGATAGGCTTGTGAATTATTTTGTGGATAAAATCGCTCGTATTCACCACAATTTTGATGCTGTGCTTATTACACTAGAAGAAGCAGAGGTTATGGAAGTCACTCCTTGTCCGGTTTTATGGGATCAGTTTCAGTTGGTGACACCCGCTGATGTGGTCACGACCCTCAGGGCTGTTAGGGCTATCTCTTGTGAATTAGATCCATGCCCATCTCGGCTAATTAAATCTTGCAAGCAGACAATGGGGCTGTTGCTGGAGGGGGTGGTCAGTGCCTCCCTTCGGAAGGGAAAACTGCCGGGCTGTCTCAAAGAGGCAGCGGTGCGGCTTCTGCTCAAGAAATCATTGCTTCATGTTGACTCCCTTGCCAGCTATCGACCTGTCTCTAACCTTCCCTTTTTAGGGAAGGTTATTGAGTGGATGGTGGCTCAGCAGTTACAGGGGCATCTTGACCGCATTGGAGACCAACACCTTGAATCGGGCCTGGAAAACTACCGGCAGCCCGTGCAGAGAATGGAGCACTGGTGTAATATGCTCTTGGTGGCCCAATCCCACCAGGAGACAGGCCGCCGCATTCTGCACCAGCTGCAATTTCTGAGCCGTCACCATGGGTAGTCCTACGTAGAGTGCGTTACAAGAGTCCAATCTAGAGGGTTTATGGGGGTTTTGTATTTATTGTTGTTTAGATTATTGTATTTTCTATATTTTTAATTTGCAACATGTTAGCCACCCCGAGCTGCTGTTACCAGGACGGTGAGGGATATAAATGATGTAAATAAATAAAATAAATAATAAAATGTTAAGTATTTCAGAGTTGGCCTTTCTCACTACTGGAAATAGGGTTCATGGGAACTTTTGTTGTTGTTCAGTCATTTAGTCAGTACTTTCTCATTTTGCTTCCTGTGGTCATTAGTTGTTATCGCCTGCTACTTTTAGTAAGGCTTGCACACAAGTAGCTTTTGAAACTGGTACTGTTACAGATATGATCACCAGCTCCTATTTTCCTTGTCATCGACTGCCAACCTCCGCCTTCTGGAGAACTGAATTTGTACAATAATTGATCCATTCCTTGTCCATTTCAGACTTAGCATCCCTTACTCCAACAAGAGAGAGATCTGTGGTTTAAATAAGAAAATGAAACTCTACTAAGTTCATCATGATGATGACAAAGCTATGGTTTTGTTTCAAAAGACTCCTGGAGAAGACCCATTGTTTGGGCTACATTTATGGTAGCTGAATATTTAATAGTATTTCAGAGCAATTATTTTTCATCTGGGAATTTGTGACTGTTTTTAAAAATGCTCTCCAACCACATATTTCTGTCTTCTGTTTTTCTGAAAAGCACACTACAAATAAGACTTCTGGCAAAACATTTCACTCTCTTTCCAAACTGTCATGGCTCTTACAGCTGGAAAATGACTGAAGACGGTGTAAGGATATGAGTCAACATGTCTGCAACAATATTGAATGCAGCCTGAAGTTGTGTTGGAACACCGCTGTGACCTATTTGCATCAATCATTCATGTTTTTAAGAGAATGGTGGACCAACGCTATATTCAAGCTGTACCCAAAAAACGGAATACTGTATGGACACAACAACCCACCACAGAAAAACTAAGAGCACATTTAATATAAAAACATCAAGTTACAAGATGAAATGACTTGACTTGACTGTAAGGGCTCTAAATAGCAGAGTATTATAAGTTATTCTGTTCATGATGAACCTTGGAACTCAAACAAAACCATAGGGAAATGGACCCTGTGGCGAAAGGGCAGTAGGGGGTGCTGTACAGCTGAGCCACCCACCTCACTGTGTCTCTCCAAATCTCTGACCAGGGGTTCCCACAGCTGACAAACCCCCCAAAACCCTTAGTATTCCACTGCCACCACTTGAGTGTAATTCAGATGGCGTTCACACCACTGAAGATGTGAACCCCACAAGGTATAAACCCCACAGCTTCACAAGAGCTCTCCTTGTTCCCGGCACTCTTTTCCCAGGGTTTCCTCCCTGTGTTGGAGGCCAAACCCCAGAGTCACCCTAGGAAGGCTTCTCTTGGTTCCAAAGCTTCTGGCTTCTAGCCAAATAGGGAGTTTTCCTCTCTCTCCTTGCCTTAGTAGTGAGGCTTGGCCACCTGGCCCAAAGGAGGCGTTTAATGGTCAGCCAATAACACACACAGACACACACCCAGTAGGGTAAAAAGAAAACTTAGACTTTACTGATACATATAAAAAGGAATAAAAGCATAGAACTAGGGGGTGATAACCCTTTGAGCAATCAGAGTCATTCCTGTGGACATAGTAACCTGTTTGGAAAGCATCTTCCTATAACTGCAGCTGAGGGAGCTAGCAAGGTACTCATACTGGTTCTGATCAGGTGTCCATAGGGGATGGTTTTCCCATGGGGTCCAAGTTCTTCTTTTGGCAAAGGCCAGAGTTACTGTTAAGCTATATAGTCTATGTGTGCTTCCAGGCAGGGAAGTCACCAGCCTAGCAGCGTGTGCTAGAGATCTCAGTCAGTGAGTCCAGAGAGAGAGTCTAAATGCCTGTGCTGGTCCTTTTAAGGCATCCTTGACCTTCGTTCTGATTTGTTCAGGAGGGTCAGCTGGCTGCAGTCCAGCAGCCCCTCTCCTTCTATGATTCGATCATCCCACGTCACCTGTCTTAGGTGTAGAGTCCCCCCCCCCTTAGGAATTCCAGGAATGAGGAAGTCCTGAACAGGTGCTTGTTGAGGCCTGGGCTTTGGCTGAGCCAGGTTCGCAGTTTCAGTGAAGGGAGGTCAGAGGGGGGTCTTTGTCAGGGCACGGGCATTTTGCCACAGACCCTGTCTGGAGAAAAGGCACTGATCATTGATCAGGTTATGAGGTCTGCAACATTCATCTTTGGGGAACAAAATCCCAAGGGGATGGTCCTTTTTGAAATTGTGAATGTGAGCATGTACTCTGCAAGTAAGCTTGCAATAAACTATTGGCTACCCTGTGTGGACTGCAGTAACAGCAGAGCATAAATGGATATAACTTTTGTGAGTCGTTCTTGATGACTAAACCCTTTTAGTAAAAGAGGTACATGTTTCATGTTTTGATGTTAGCCTAGTAAAGGCATTTAAAAGATTATGAGGAAATGTGAAGATTGTAGCTCCCATGGATGATATTGCAACCCTTCTGAAACCTTATTTTCCTCTTGGTATCTTTTGAAAGTCTACGGCAAGACTCCATCTCCAAACCTTAATGGAGTAGGGTAGGGTCCTACAATTTGCAAATCTCAAGGAATAAACATGGAGGTTTGAAATATGTAGCTTAGTGCTCTGTTGTTTTTTAAAATATCGTATGTGGATTTTGGGAACTGCTAAGCATATGTAGCAGTTTTAAAGCAGTGTTTACTTAAATGAAGAGACTGGAGGGAGCATCTTGTAGTAAGCTCTTTAACAGAGGTACTCATTACTTCACATGTAATGGATACCGTTTTTTCCCTTGTCTTACCATTTATTTCAGAATGTTCTAAGGGTTGGGTTAATCAACATGACTGATAGCTCAGCTACTAGGTGGTGCTGTTAGATAACATTGTCTTTATTCCACTGTTTGCATGGGAAGATGCTGTTGTGATAGTTGTGGAAGTGTTCCGTGAATGGACTTTACATCTTTCAAGGAGGAATTAGTATAACTTTGTATCCAAGTGGAGCTCCTTGTTACAAACTCTCAATGCAACCATGCAGTGGGCAGTGCCGTCAGGTATCTTTATGAAATAAAATGAAAAGTAGCAGGCAGAACCAGATGTGAAGTTAAAGGTGAGTTAACGAAGTGCTCTTCCTTTGTTTGGACTAGTTATAGGCTGCTTGTACACAAGACGGGGGTGGGTGGGGGTGGACCGCTGTGAGCCAAAAACCATATCAGGGGATCACGTGATGTTCTTTCAGTGATGGGAGACAGGGCTGGATTTTTAGCCATCTGTCTATCTTCCATCACTGAAATTATGGTAGAAATTGGCTAATACATGTAAAAAACTCAGCACACATGAACAGTGTGTCACATGATCCCCTGATGTGATTTTGACTCGCCGCATCTCTCCGCCCCCCCCCCCCCCCCCCCCCCCCCCGATGTCTCGAGTCGTCTGCAAGTGGCCATAGTGGTAGAGTTGACGTCAGGTAATCCTCATGAGGCTGATGCTTCCTCCTATTCTTAGATACAAAAAAAAAATTCAAGGCACCCTATTTTTGAAAGACATGAAGATGGGAATATAGCCTCCCGTGATATTCTAAAGGAGTTTCAGCACCCTTGGTGCTTCAGAGGCCATTGTGGGGCTTCTGGCCATGTGAGGATTCAAGAACTTAACTCTGCATTGGGCTCCTCATGACTGCAGCTGGGGATTAGCCAAAGGCCCAAATAGAGTGACAGAGACAAATTCAAATGAGTAACTAACATCAGCCACAGAAGCTGATGGTTTAGATTGGGTCTTACAGCCTAATCCCCAGTGCAAACCCCATTCATGTGAATTAGGCTTGCGCTGGTTTAGTACTTTGAGTGGAGTTGTTGTCCATAGAGCCAAAGTGTGTGGGAGCTAGAAAAAGAGCTAAGGCACATAGCAGTAATCTGTAATCCTGAAGTATAATACATGCAGGCAGTTCTTATACTAAAATGTGAATTTATTATTTATAATTCTAAGGAGGATTTGTTGACTTTAAATAACGCAAACTAGAGAGAAAAATGTATTGCAGCTTTTGGACTTGGTGGTAAAGAGAAGAACTAACTGTGTGTGTCTCATTTTTCTTTTTAAATGATACTGATTCACTAAATTTAAAATAATCGGTTTATAACAAAATGTCTTCTGAATAGCATTTGAACGTTAATACCACCAGTTTGTCAGAAAATGAGTTTTCTGACTCATCTAGACACTTCTAATTTGTTTCAAAGCACAGTATTCAAAACGTGATTAACAAGGAAACTTAACACTTAATTGTTCTCTATATTGTATTATCATTTGCTTTTTTAAGAGTGTTGGCTGTGGTGAGCTATTTTACCTTTAATCAGTCAAGGTTTTTGGAATTCCCCTCAAACCACTTGTTACAATAAGACACATCAATGTTTGCTTTGGTGCAGTGTGTGCAGTAACAAAAGGGCTTCTGTGTTTAATTAGAACTGAAACGAATCTCAGCAAAAATGTATCAGTCAAATTTGTGCTGTCCGGATTGAAACTGACGAAGAAGATGATTGATGCTATTCATTCCCATTTGGTTAGATACCCATTTTTGGTTACTTTGGTTTGGTTACTTTGGTTGTTCCAGTATTTCGATTACGTCATTTCTGTACCATAAGCGCTATTGTTGAAACAAAGTAACTGAAATAACGACATGACTGAAATCGCCAAACTAGAGTATCCAAACAAGTGATATTCTTCTACCCGTTATTGATGGGGATATTATTTGGAGGGCTCTCTGAAAATGCAGGTATCTGCAAATTTAAAAAAACTATTTGTCTCAGCTCTGTTTAATGTGGATCTGGCAAAACCCCACTGCTGTAACTGTTTTCATTTCTAACGTGTTTATAGTTTACCTGAAGAGCACTTTTATTTACATAAAGAACTTCATTAGTATTGGAACATGGACCAACCCCCACACCTAATCGTTCAACGTTTAACATTCCAAAACATACCGGGCACATATGCTCAGGCTGACTATTGTACAAGGACATGTTTGGAAATGTTACAAGTGAAATTATTTTTGTTAACTGATATTAAGAGCTCTCCAAATATGACTTTTCCCTATATTTTTCCCCTTTCTTTTTCTTGCTCCATTCCCCTCCCGCTCTAGAAAGAAGAATTCTTGGTCCCCCTGGTTACTAGGGTATGTTTTAAAAGAGCATTAATAAATTGAGGGGCTTCCAGGAAGACCATCCAATTTGGTAAGTGTTGTGCTAGGAGTTCTTGGATGACCTTGGAGCTGTGGTTAGGATGAGCAGATCTGCTTTTAACCCCCTTGAGTCTACCAATACATGCAAGCACAAACTGTCTGTTTCTAACATCAAAAAGGTTGGATTCATAATTCTGGTTTTGGCCTCTTTGTGGTCACCTTTATTCTGTGCACCTTGAACATAGCTCACCCAGGATGCTGATTTCTCAGTGCTCGCTTCCTCTTATAAAAATCCCCCTTTTCCTAAAGCTGTCATGCTTACAAAAAGGGTCCCAGCTTTGCTTGCAGTGTTCAAGATCTTTGCACTCATGTTAGCTAAGTTCTTGAATCAGAGAGATGCAGGAAGGGAGCAGGCGTGAAATCAATCATTCTTCGGCTTTGGGCAGAAGATGGTTTCATATTGGAGAAGCGGCACTGCGTTAAAGCCATATTATCCCAAATATTCATATTCATGCCAGCTGTGTTAGATGTGGGAAAGGCATGTGCTTTACAAGGAATGAGACCTGCTGAGTTGCATACGTTGAGTTAGGCCACTGGGCCAAGTCAAATGAAAACAGTAAATCTCCATTTGAACTCAAGAAGAAAGCTTCTAATGTCTCCAGATATATTTGAAGGTGATGTAAAAGCAATGTACTCTTTCGATGTCTTGCACACATCCCGTGTTTATACTGTGCCATTAATTTGAGCAGTCTGGAAGACAAAATGTCTTGGTACTGTGACATTCTTGCAAAGATTCTGTGGGTATATTTCAAGCAGGAAAAATTCTGACCATTTTGTGGTTTTTTGGAAATCATGTGCGATTATGTCATTTAACCACACAATAAGCCTTTCTGTGGTGCTTTTAAAATAAGCAGAAAAATGAGGTTTTAAGAAAACTTCTGTTTCAGAACTTCTATTCTTTGTGTTTATCTCACTTGATATTCAACAGTAAAACAGCAAATGTACTGCTAGCTACCTTCTTCAAATAGTTTATTTTCAAATTGGGTGTATGTCACAACAGATTTTGTGAAATCACTTAAATACAGTAATTTATTATTATTTATTATTTGTACAGCACATTAGTGTGTATTCAGAGTGGTTTTACAATTCATATCTAGTTCACCCTTGCATCAATTCTGTGAGGTAGGTCATTAGTATTCCCATTTCACATATGAAAAACAGAGGCTGAGAATGATTACCTAGGGCCACTCAGTGAGTTCATGACTTGGACAGGATTGGAACCCTAGGTTTCTACCTCTAAGTCAAACACTTTATTCACTAGACTACACTGGCTCTCATTCATGTTTAATGCATATATTTTGCCAAGGAGTAGTTGGTGCAATTTTAAGCCATTTATCTCATTACAGGGCCTATGGTTTGGCACATAGGGATCCACATCCAAACTACGAGAGCTGTTCATGTTTCTGTTGCATCCTCTCCTGGCTGGCCAGAAGACAGTAGTGTACAGCCCTCTTTGGTAGTGAGGGCTGACGTTGCGCTATAATGACTGCTCCTAATTGGCCTGGTCCACTGCACTTTGTTCACTCTTTTAGTTATTACAGTTTTTAACATAAGATTTTAAAAAAGCAAGATTAAAATACCAAATTCTAAAGACTTGTTAAAAAAACACATTTCTCTCCACTTACTTAGTGGTCCGCTACAGAAAAAACAGGAGATCCATCCCTGCCTGTAAGGGACAACTGAAAGAACTCAACATCTTTCCTTTGTAGTTCTACCCTTTCTGCCTTATTTTTTTCTTGAGTCACTTCCTTGTGACATGCTTATTGGGCTGTCATCTTCACTGGTTATTTCATTCTACATAGCCAGGACCTCAGGGCAATGGCTTCAGCCTGTTCACCGCTCAGAGCCAGGCTGGGAGACTGCAAGTGACCCGGATTCTGAAGTTCCCGGCAGTGTCTAAATTATTCTTGTGGCAGAACCATATTCTCAACGCCTGCCAAAAAACAAAAGGGGAAGCAAAGAAAATATTAGCTATTATGCCCAAGGTCCCGTAATAGGTCCCAGAGGTCACATATTTCAAAGGTCCCGTACCGATACTGTACTCTCTTAAAGGCTCAGTCTTTTGTGTGTTGAGCTTGAGCCTGAAGCCTTGTGGATCACTGTTATGGCAGAGACAATGGACCACAAACAGGCCCTTTTATACGGGCCAGCCACCCCAGTGCACCAGGTGATGGTTACACAGACAGCAAGAAAACAAAGAATGTGGTATTTCTTGGGCTCCCATGAGCACTGCTGAGAGTGCCTCAAACAGAGGTGGAACAAGCCTGAGGTTGGAAGATGTAAAGGGATGGGTTTTCACCTCAGAGAAGAGGTCAGCATGGCTCCAGTCTATTCCAGTTTTGCAATAACTGGTTGGATATAGTCCACTAGAAACATGCGGTAGCATAATTAAGACTATATCGAGGCACACACTTACGATGTCGCTGTACGTCTTGTGTTTCAGTTCATAAAATCTTGATTAAAGACAGCTTGCAGCTGTACTGGAGAGCACGTGCATGCGCATGCATCTGTAGAAAATAGGAGCAGGGATATTCTGGGTACATAGGTCATTCAGCATTTACTTTGGGCTCTTCCAAACTTCACTTAGAATCCTTGGGCACGGTCATGATCAGTTAACATATAAGCTATAAAGTTATCCCAGTAACATGTGATATTTATCGCAAAATTGTCACTAATTCAAAACCTGCTTGTGATGTATTGTCTGAGAAAGTAGGAAAACATATGCCAAGTATATCAGTCTGGGCCACAGCCCCATCTGCAGATGCAGAACCCCACTTGAGGTCATGATCCATTGCTTGGGAACTTCTGGGCTGCCATAAATGTTTCATCAGGGAATTCTGACAAACCATTTAATTTGCAGTATTAACCCATCCTGGTTTTGTGTTGTCACTCCTATGCAAGGTCCTCTGACAGCACAGTTGGATAAGCTTTATGCTTAGTAGTCGATTTGGTTCATCACTGAATATTTTTTTATTTTCTACTTTAACAAGTTGTTTCCATTTGTATTAAGTCAGCTGGTATGATAGTGAAATTCACAATGAAAATGTATTTATTTATGTTTATTTATTAAAAGATTTAATATCCTGCCCCTCCTGCCAAAGGCAGCTTGGGGCAGCTCACAACAATACAAGTCAACAATTAAAACCATAAAATTATAAAACCACTACCCCCCATTCCTCTCCTCCCCCCACCCTCGACCATCTCCCCTGCCAAATGCCTGACAGAATAGCCAAGTCTTACAGCTTTTTTGAAAGGAGGGAAGATCCCGGGCCAGACGCACCCACCGAAAGGGAGTTCCACAGCCTCGGTGCAGCCACCGAGAACACCCTCCTCTGCGTGGCCCCCCGGAAGACTCAGGGGACCACAATAAAGGCATCCCCCGATGACTGCAGGGGCCGGTCCAGTATGCGGGGGGTTAGGCGGTCCCGCAGATAGGCAGGGCCGGACTGTTTAAGGATTTATAGGTTAAAACCAACACCTTAAATCGGGCTTGGAAGACTATCAGCAGCCAATGCAGAGAACGGCGCACTGGTGTAATGTACTCCCGGCGGCCCAGTCCCACCAAGAGAGACGGGCCGCCGCATTCTGCACCAGCTTCCGGGCCGTCACCATGGGTAGCCCCACGTAGAGTGCGTTACCATAGTTTAGTCTTGAGGTGATGAAAGCGTGGATGATGGTGGCCAGGTCGAAGTCCGAAACATATGGCCTAAGCTGACTTACCAGATGTAATTGGTGAAAGGTGTCCCTCGCCACAGCCTCCACTTGAGCATCCAGGCAGAGCTGTGCATCGAGGAGTACCCCCAGACCCCGCACCTAGGGAACCAATGGAGGACAGACCCCATCAATGATGGGGGCCGTTAGCTCCGTTGTCTTACCCACCAGCATCACCTCCATCTTGTTGGGATTCAGCCTCCGTCAATTAGCCCTCATCCGATCCCCCACAGCCATCAGACATCGAGTAAGCATGGAGACTGCGGGGTCTGGGTCTGTTGAAAAAGAGGTATAGCTGGGTGTCATCAGCATATTGGTGACACCGTATGCCAGACCTCCTGATCACCTCCCAGAGAGGCTGCATATATATGTTGAACAAGAGGGGGGACGACACCGAACCCTGCAGGACACCACGCGTGAGGTCTCAGTATGAAGAAAAACACTCCCCGAGTTCCACTCACTGGGTTTTTCCGGTCAGGAGTTAGTGGAACCATTCAAGAACAGTCCCGCCCACCCCTGCACAGTCCTGCAGACGTGCCACCAACATCTCGTGATCAATCGTATCAAAGGCAGCTGACAGATCTAATAGGACCAACAGGGTCGAACGACCCCAATCCATCTCCTGGCGCAGATCATCCACCAAGGCCACAAGCGCAGTCTCTGTGTCATAAACCGGATGAAATCCTGACTGAAAGGGATCAAGAAAACCGACGTAGTCAAGATGCCCCTGCAACTGCTGAGCTACCACGCGCTCAATAACCTTCCCTAAAAAGGGAAGGTTAGAGACAGGTCAATAGCTGACAAGGGAGTCAACGTCAGGTGATGGTTTCTTGCGCAGAGGCTGCACCACCCCCTCTTTGAGACAGCCCGGCACTTTTCCTTGCCGAAGGGAGGCATTGACCATCCCCTCCAGCAACAGCCCCATTGTCTCCTCGCAAGATTTAATTAGTCAAGGCGGGCACGGATCTAATTCACAAGACCTACTCCATGTTTTATTTGTTTGCCCGTTGACTTCGCTTATGTATTCAGGGTAGATCTGCAGATTAAATACCAACTTAGCCAAGCGGGCTTGGGAATTGTGTAAAAGATACTTTTAACGAAGGTTGTTTTGGTTTTACGAGTTTGTATATACTGGTTACTACTTTTGTATTATGTCATGGTTATGTGTATTGATGTTGTTGTTTTATTTGGTGGGGCCAGGGCTTTTGCCAGTGCCCTTGGAATAAAATATTATATTATATAAGAGGTAGCCCTAACACCCCCGAGGTTCCCGACCACATCAGCAGGTGTCACCAACTGGAATTGATTCCATAAAACCGGACAAGGCGTCACTTCCATAACCTCTGGTTCTCCTAGTGTAATAAGCGCAGCGTCAAAATCGTGGTTAATACGAGCAATTTTATCCACAAAATAATTCACAAACCTATCACAGTGTGCTATAGATGCCTCCACTCCAGGGTGGAGGGATGCCGGACTGACCAGCCTCCGCACCACCCGGAAAAGCTCTGCTGGGTGAGATTTTGCAGATGCTATGAGAACAGCGAAAAAAGCTCTTTTCGCTGCCCTCATAGCCTTGGCATATGCTCGTAAACTGGCTCTATGCCGCAATCTGTCAGCTTCAGTACGATAGTGACGCCACCATCACTCCAACCTCCTCCTTCTCGCTTCAGCACTTGCAGCTCCTCCTAAAGCCATGGGGGCCTGCGGTGCTGTCGCCTGGGCAGCGGATGTCTAGGAGCCATCGGATCAATGGCCTCAGTCAACAGAGTGTTCCATAATGCGACGAGGTCATCAATAAGACTTGTCGAGGTCAGAGGGTAACTCCCTGAGAGCCAGCCGGAACTGTTCTGGTTCCATTAGCCTCTGTGGGCGAACCATTCGAATTGACTCCACACCCTTCCTGGGGCAGACATGTGCTAAGAGAAAGGTCTGTAGGAGATAAGAATCCGACCATGACAAGGACACCGTTGATATCTCCCCCAATGACGGAACACCCGCCTCAAGGCCGGTGCAAAACATGAAATCGAGAGTGTGTCCTTCCTGATGCGTCTGGCCACTGACCATTTGGGACAGTCCTATGGTGACCATGAACGCATGGTCCGCCCCCCGAGGTTGGTGTCGGTGTGGATGTTGAAGTCCCCCCAGACTAATGCCTTTGGGGACCACAACCCCACCCCCACCTCTACTAGAGCATGTAGCAAAACTGTCGTACAGATGGGTGCGTGGTATACGAGCAGCACCCCCAGACTGTCCCCTGCCAAATCGAACACCAGGTGAAGAGCCTCAATCCCTACCATGGTTTGTACCGTATATCTCCTAACCGACCACCTCTCTCTAAAAATCATAGCTATTCCCACCCCCACCCCCGATCCCTTCGACCGTGGCTGATGCTGCACGGAATACCCGTCCGGAACAAAGTCAGACTTGAAGATTAAAATAATTCTTTAAAAGGAATGTATAAAGTGGGAAGTATTCCTCTGGCAGGTATAATATATATTAAGACTAGCTTACTTAGTTTCTTTGGGACGATGGCACACTCTTCCTATTTAAATAAATGTAAATATGAAACCTCTGTGGAAGGCGAATTTTGTGTTCAGTTCTAGAGGTGGTAATCTATTCAGACTACTTCTTAGTTCTAGCATTCACTGTGACATAGATGCAGAGATATAATACATTAATAGAAAGTGTTGCTGGAATGTGTGTTGGGAGGGATAATCCTATTTAAAATTAATGATGTTGCTTGCATTTTTATTAAATACATGTGCCACAGGGAAGCCCATAAAATACGTGATCAAAGGAATTCCACCCGCTGCATTGTAAAGAAATGGGATCGGTCCTATTGGAATCTTCCAAGGTGCTCATCAGCTTATCTCTGGGTGTCCCCACACATTTCATTGTCCAAGTAGCAAGTCTTCATGTGACACAGTTGACACCACAGAAATTTCCAGCGTCAAGATGGCACACGTTCATTTGCATGCATGTCCATTGCATGTTTTGACTGACCTGAGGTGGCTCCTCCCCGAGGCTGTTCTCCAGATTTGCATCCCTTCACTCAGTGCACTAGTTTATGGTTAATTGCATTATGGTCAGCTTGCCTGGTGCACTTTGCGGTCTGGGTATCTCTGTGCATTGGTTTCTGGGACAGAGGAAACTTTTAACTGTTTGTTTCCACTTGTCGTGGTTTTGTCCTAGGCAACAGCTTTCTGAAATTTCTGTTTGTAGCATTTATGTTCTGAATGGGGCTAGCAACTGCGGTTAGCTGGCTACTAATAAAGCACACTGAGCAGGGAATTAACTTTTAAAAATTGGTGTGTCCGTCTTTCATCTGGGAGGAACTTGCTGGTCATTCGAGTAACCGTGGACTAAAATATTATGGGATGCTGACCTACATAAGCCCCATCCCCATATCTCTGGAATTGTGGGTGAAGGAAATTTGTGGGGGAAATATACCCTGCTATAATTATTCCCATGTTCTTGATGCATTCTAAAACCACACTATATGTTGGGGAAAGCGCATGGTGCAGTCTTACAATAGCCCTTTACATTTCTCTGTGATCTCTGGGCAGACCACAGATCAGAAGTGCGTAGGAGTGGATGACCACACATGATAGTCTCTACGGGTGAGGGAAGAGGCAGGATAGTTGCTCCTCACTTTTGAGGAGTGGACAATATGGGTGTTGTCCATGGGAGGACCCATATTTTCACCTGTATATTCAAAAGTATGTGTGTTTATTACAGCGTGTTGCAACACCCTCTGATCTCAATGTCAAGATCATAGTGGAAACAGATTTAAGGCTATTCTGGATGCTTTTAAAAATCCCACTCATAAGTTTGCCTTCAGGTTGCAGTCTGAACTGGAATAATAATTCTTATCAAAATTGTTGTATTGAGCTTTTCTCTCCTAAAAGTGTCAATAGTACCTCAAACCAACCAAAGTTGGGTTATTCAAAACTTAATGCCAGTATGTCCAGTTTAGTGGACATTTATGTATCTTAAAGAGGCTTGATCTGAAAGCCAAATTAATTTGGATGTGCCCAGAAGTAAACACCCTTTGTGTTCTTAAGTGCAGTCCTCAGGTAGTAGTTGTCCAAATGATTAAGTCATCATAATGAACGAATATGAAACTCACACATTTTGTGGAGTTCATCACCTGTGGTTTCTCTTAACCAAGGGATGGGGAACCTCGGACCCAGGGACCAAATGCGGCCCATGACTAGGTTTTATGTGTCCCCTTTCCAGTTCCTCGATCTGGTCTCTGGATCCAGATCCTATCCTGAAGCACTGAAAGAATGAGCTCATGGTAACGGAGCAGAAATGAAGGCATGCACACAAGGAAAAGGAACAGATCCGTGGCACAGATTCATGACCTGGACCCTCCTTTTCTTGAAAGCACCCTGCCACCAACTGCTATGCACCCTTTAGAGCTTGTACTAATTTTCAAAGTGGCACCTGGGAAGGGAAACATTTCCTACCCATACTCTTAGCCATATGTTTGGCTTTGCTTCTGTATAATAAGGAACGATTTCTCTTTGAGCTCAGACTGTTGCAATGAGTATATCAGCCTTGAAGGCGCAATGCCATCTGGTGTAGATACTTAGGGAAGAGCAGTTTATCAGCAGAAGAACAAAAAGCCTCCATATGCCATGCTAATTGCCATGGCTTATCTGCCAATGTTTTTGACTCTTTTTAATTTCTATGGTCATCGTGGTACAGTTATGCATCTCATATGTTTTAAGAATAAGTTGAGTGACACAAAATCGTGTACTGAAATCTGCCTAGAGAATATTGTAAAATTCATCCGCTAAAATGTTTAACAAGATCTTTTTAGAATGGGAGTCTTGCAGTAATTTATGGGCTGCACTGCTGCAGTTATAAATCAGGACGCTTAGGAGATTTTACACAATGGAACTTCCTGAAGGAGAGTTTCAGATGTATCCAATTAACAACTCGGGATGAGTTGCTAAAGCTCAATATCATTGCTCATGAATTTATTCAATGTTTATAAAAGCTTGCTTTCCTTCTTTTGAAGTTGGTGTACACCTGGGTGTCTTCTCCAAGGGTCAGCCTGAATGGCCACTGGGTGTAGCGCCTGATGTTATGTGGAGCATTTCAAGTTGAACCTGGCAATAAGGTGGTGTAGTAAGAGATGATCTCTTAGCGTGCGGGTGACTTGACCTGAGCGATATATCCCGCACATGAAGGACCTCCAAGGAAAACAATCCGACCAAGCAATGCCAAAAGTACATGCAGCTAAGTAAAACTCATGAGACCAACAAACCTGACGTTTAAATAGACACAAAACATTGACTTTAATGTGAGGGGGTAACAGCATTAAATGATCTTTCCTTGGGGTTGTGCAACCCAAAACCCACTGTCTGGTGGACTTGGGCTGGAACTTCCTTGCATTGGCTGGCTTAAAAGCATCTTCTAGTGTCATTAGCACAGGACTAGAGCCCCCTGCTCACACAATCCACAGGCAGGACAGATCTGTCTTTCCGGGCCAGGCATTATAAAGCTGGCAAGCAGATAACTGGGAGGGCTGAAGCTGAAGGTCGGGTCTCGGGGAACTTTTCTGCAAGTCTCCCAAGATGGGAGTCAGTCCCATCTCCACAGGTAGGGAAAGCAATAATGTGGAGAATCCTCTGCAAAGCCCCAGAGCAATCTAGGTCAGGCCTTTGCTTTCTCTTTATTCTGGGAGCTCTCCTCAATCACACATGCCCCCTGACCTCCCCGTCAAGATGCCTACTGTCTCCACTTCCCCTCCCTCCTCTAGGGACAAGGGTCAAGGTTTAGCTTCAAAGATGGGATTCTGGGAGGCGTAATCCACAGTTACTGCTTGTGCAGGTTTTATAGCCTGGTCCGGTTCACCCAAGGAGGCCGTTTGGAGCTCCTGTTCTTTTAGTGGGGGGCTACATTGGTAATTGAAATTAGTGTCAATTGTAACGATGTTGTTTGCAGCAGTTACAGGTTAATGCAAGACCAGGACATCTCCAGGTCAGAATATCTTGTGTTCAGCTTAGCAGGCAGTTGAAATCAAAGATTGGCTTTTGTATATTCCCGTTGTGAGTTTAAGGAATTTTGTCTGTGTTTTTGTTTCCTCTTTAATGTCAAGTTGTGTCCAAGTGTCCGTTAGTTGCAGTGTTTTCTCATGTTTAATTATCTGGTGCTCAATTAAAACTATCGTGTGAAGGTGACTAACCTCCTCTTTGAACCTTGGCAAGAGTCTGCACAGCATGTGATACCATTCTCTAAAGAGAGCAAGCTAAATGAGCTGTCTGGGATGCTCGGGCTTTAAACCTAATTTGATTCTTTTTAATGGAAACTTGGCATTTCCTAATCTTCTGACAGATGCTGGTTACTCGACTTTGTGTAAACACGTTCAAAGCTCTACATTTATTTTTCTACTTTCCTGGAACTACTGAGAGTTGAAAAATCTAATGTTCCTTTAGAAAAGGTTTTTCTCTCTCTCTCTTTCTCTCTTCCATTTGCCAGTTGAGCAGGATTATGGGAGAAAAAAAAGTTTTATGTAAAGAGCGCAACAAATTGACTTTAAGGCAATTTGTGATCTTGTGTCTAAAATGGTGCATTGCTGACATGCAGATCTGCTCCAGAAAGTGGTTGTGCTCCGGACCTGCTTCCTGAGGTGCTTATATGCTAAGGAAAATAAGAAGCTTTTCTCCAAAGGCTTTGAATTGAAATTGCATCCTTGATTATTCTATGCAAAAAATTTGTAGAGCTACAATCAGTTATGTTTACAGTCTTTGTGATAATTGTTTTGGACATTGCTAGATCATATACTTGGAGGAAAAAGTTTCTTAACCATCTTTGTCCTTCATCTTTAAAACTAAACTTGGCATGCCATCAGAATGAGGGAGGCAAGAGTACAAGGCCGGGAGTAAAACTCTCATGCTTTGTTGTATAGTTTCTCAGGTTAATATTCCAAGAGTCACATTTTTGGGGAGACAATACTCTTGTCTGTGTATCTTACATCTCTAGCAGCCTTAGGTAGGAAGTTTAGAAAATTTCATCTATGAGATCTAAAACCAGTGATTGGATACTATTCCACAGTCTTGTGTGTGTGCAGTATTTATATGAGGCTGTTGGGGGAGATCATATGTGGTTAGACCCCCTACTCAAGAAACCATCTCTTGACGCTGATGCTCCTGCCAGTTATCGGCTAGTCTCTAACCTTCCCTTTTTAGGGAAGGTTATTTAATGGGCTGCGGCACGGCAGCTCCAGGAACACCTGGACCGCACTGGTTTCCTTGATGCCTCCCAGTCTGGGTTTCGGCCTGGGTATGGCACAGAGACGGCATTGGTGGCCTTGGTTGACGATCTCCGTCTGGCGTTGGACAAGAGTTGTCAGACCTTACTGGTCCTGCTAGACCTTTCGACTGCATTCGACACAGTCGATCACGAGATGTTGGTGACTCGCCTGCAGGACCGTGCCGGAATTGGCGGAACGGTCTTGGACTGGTTTAGTTCGTTCCTGGCCGGAAGAACTCACCAGGTGGTCTTGGGGGAGTGTACGTCTTCCCCCCGAGACCTCACGTGTGGAGTCCCGCAGGGTGCCATTCTGTCCCCCCTCTTGTTTAACATCTATATGCAGCCGTTAGGGGAGATCGTGAGGGGGTTTCAGGGCATGCAGTGTCATCAGTATGCTGATGAC
>QEPC01012435.1:880073-930075 GCA_003113815.1 Sphenodon punctatus
CGCTTAGGGGAGCAGGGAAGGCGTGGAAGGGTGAGAGAAGGGACAGAGGAGGAGCGAAGTGCACGGGCTGGAGTATGGAGGGTGATAAGTGCAGAGAGGTAGGGGGGAGCGAGGTTGTGAAGAGCTTTATAGGTGAAGACTAGGAGCTTGTGCAGGATTCGTTCAGGAAGGGGAAGCCAGTGAAGCGAAGAGAGAAGGGGCTGAACATGGTCGAAGCGACGGGCGAGGTGGATGACCCTGGCAGCAGAATTTTGGATGGAGATGAGGGGAGAAAGGTGAGACCGGGGAAGGCCAGAAAGAAGAAGGTTACAGTAATCGAGGTGAGAGATGACCAGAGTATGAAGAAGAGTTTTGGCAGACGAGACAGAGAGAAAAGGGCGAATCTTAGTAATGTTATGGAGGGAGAAGCAACAGGATTCAGCAACAGAGTCAATGTAGGGTTTAAAAGAAAGGGCTGAGTCAAAGATGAAGCCTAGGGCTTCGGAGCTTGCACTGGTTCCCAATAGTTTTCCAGGCACAATTCAGGGTGCTGGTTTTGTCCTATAAAGTCCTAAAAGGTCTTGGCCCCACGTATCTGAAAAGACTGCTTCCCCATCATGTCCTAGCCAGCAGTGCCCTCTTGCATGTTCCCTCTGCCCATCAAATTAACACAGCAAGGGCATGCAGAGAGTCATTCTTGGTGGGGGATCAGAGGAGCAGGAGGCATCCCCAGGCAGCAGCCAAAGGATTCCCCAGGTAAACATGCAGGCATGCAGATGACGTCACCAGACGCTAGCAGGAGCATTGGACACAGAGCAGCGATGGGCAGGGGGTGTTCCCCAGCCCCGGGGAGGAGGATAAAACAGGCTCCTTCTGAGCCTGTGGGTGTGGGGGGAGGCGTCTATGGCGGAGCGAGGGTAGTGGCTGTGCCTCAAAGTTGAGGAGACCTTGGAGGTGAGCTGGCAGACATGGTCAGAACCCAGGCCTCTTTTCAGTTACTTTAGTGTTGTGTCTTGTTTTAGGATGTCATTTTTTCACTAGTTCTCCATTTACTCTATATTCTTCCTTGCTATTCTTCCGGTCGGCTAGAAGATGACAAGTGCTCCATCAGGCACATCTGGGGCAATAACCTTGGTGAGGAATAAACAATCCATCAGGACCGCTAACAGAACTTGTGAAGCCACCAAACGAATCCCCACCTCCAGTTGTAAGAATGCAGCAGGGGTTGATGGGGGTGCGCCAACCATAGTGCACTGAAAATTATTCTGTATTGCCTCTTAAGGTAGATGTGTGCTCCCCCTCCAGACCTGAGCACCAAACAGCAGTTGTGTCATCACTTTACCCTCAAAGACCTTCACAGCGGGAGGAATTAATTGGCCACCCCTCACCCTATAAAAACAAAGAAGAGCATTTGCTGAGCAGGTAGCCAGCTGCTTTGCATAATTCAAATGCTGAATCCATGTCCCTGTGGAGGTAAACACTATTCTTATTTGAAAATTTTTACTTGCTCCAATCGCAATGCCTGCTGAAACTGGAAAAACCATTACCTTGGTTTTTAGATAACATCATAGGTTTCTCCTCTTTACAGAGAATTTCAAAGGTCCATAATAGCCTATTCATCCCCATGCATGTACGCAACAACAAAATGGTGTTATCTGTGTACATCACACTGCAACATGCCATTGCCCGATCTTAGGGGCTACAAACAAACACTGTCACGAAGTCTAAGAATCAGATCGTTGACATACAGGTTGAATAATGTTGAGGCCAGGATGCAGCCTTGTCTGACCCCAACTGAATTGAAAAGAGGGGCTGTCTGAGTAGTCCAGCCGTTGGTACGCACCTGGAAATTTGAACCATTATATAGAGAATTCATCAACAGCAAAAGTCTCAGGTCCACACCAAATACACTTAATTTACTCGATAATCTTTCCCGATTCACTAAATCAAAGGCAGAGGAAAAGTCTATAAATACTGAGTACAATTTGTCTAGATCTTGAATATTTTTGGATTTGATAGGATAAACCATAGCAGTGATTTGTGGTAGTCGGATTAGCACAGAAACCCGCCTGCTCTATAGCCAGTATTTCTCCCTGTACTATCCACTCCTGAAGTTTATTTAGCAGTAATTTAGCATAGAGTTTGGAGACAATACACAGAAGAGTTCTGGGTTGATAGTTCTTTGGGTTGGATCTGTCTTCCCTTTTGAAGATTGGGACAACAATCCCTGCTTTCCAGTACTCGGGAATAACCCCAGAATTATTAATGAGGCTAAACAATCTTGCTAGTGCTTCTGCCCACCAGTCCAGCATTACTTTAAGAACCTCACTAGGTAGGAAGTCCTTTCCCAGTGCTTAACCAGGTTTAAGACCTGAAATCCGTTCTAATATCTCCTGTCCTGTAACTGTCTCCCACACTGGAAGATCGGAGGCAGATGATACGTTTATTGGAGGATCCAAACTTTTCCTGGATGCTTTAAACAGGGCCATAAAATGTTCTTCCTAAGTATTGCTAGCTATTTTAGACTCCTTATAAAAGCTTCCACCATAAATCATATTCAGAAGCTTCCAAAACCCTTTTGAATCATTATTCTCAAGTGTGTCCTGTAGACCACCAGGATCTTTTATAGAAATCTCCCTTTTGACCCATAGTCATTTTTTGTAGACCCTACGACAGTCGAAAAACTGCTGGACGTTGTTCTCATAGTTCCTTCTACTTAGCTGGCGTGCTAACTTTCTGACAGCCTGCTTGACTTTAGAGCGTTCCTTGTCAAACCAGTGCCCACGGAAATTTCTTGATGTAGCTAGTACTACTCCCTGGCCTGGGTTTTCAAAGGCCAAAAATGGCCTAAGCATTCCCATGATGGAAGTCCACTGAGAGCAACTTCAATATTCTGGGCTGATCTCAAATTATCTCGCAACTGGAGGAGGTCTGATGAGACCAACATATCCAATATGTTTGCCCCCAGATCTAAGGACCACTTAACTCTGTGTATTCCTTGTATCTCTAAACTGCTCACCGGGACATATGTTTCGTTCCTCAATACAGTTACATTTAAATCCAGTTCAAGTATAATAGGGAAATGGTCACTATCAACCTGGGACCCTACTAGAAGAGACGAGACAAAGGGTCTCATGGGAGTAGACACCAGAGCATAATCCAGAACACTACCACCTGTGGAATTCACAAATGTAACTTTACCCTCCAGGTCTCCTGTAGTCTACCATTCAGAATCTCCAAGTTGTTCTCCAGTATAAATTTGTACATATTGCACCCTGCCTTATTGATTACTCTATCCTGGGGCACACTATCCATATTTGGCAGTGTGTAATCCTTATCCTCATCTGGTAAACCTAGAGTCTGCAGAATTGACTGCGTATCTGCCCCAATACGAGCATTAAAATCCCCTATAATCACCCCCTTTTTGGTTTGAGCTTCTCTAATTCCAAGCCCAATGTCTGCCAGGCCTTGAGGGTCCATGTTTTTAGAACCTGTGGGAAGGAAGTAGATATTAAAGAGTTCAAACGTGAGCCTTAACCTCTGCGAAGAGACGTACAGAGCTAGTCTACCACCCTGCGATATACTAGACTGAAAAAGAGTCAGATCTAGAGACAAATATAGCTAGGTCCACCTCTGTCCATAGGGGCAGATGCTGGAGCACCTCCTGGAGTACCCAGGTCTTTTGAAACACATTATGTCAAAACCTTGGTGATAACAGAGAAACTCTTTGTCCGCTAATTTTGATTTCCACCCTCTTAACATTCCAAGAGATAAATGTCATTGAGACGCTAACACCCTTTTCCCTTGGCAGTCATTCTCCCAAACAACTTATCTGAAGCAAACTAGCTGTATTCAGGGCATAAGCCCAGCCTCCTCCTCCCCCTTCGGTCCCCACCAGGGGACCTCTTCATCAGAGTGTCCTTGGACTAGGACAGCCTGAAAGGTGTCCTCTATTTCTAGATCTACAATTATGCAGCCCTTCTGGCTTGCTGGTGGGGATCACTAGCGTTCTTCCGCTTCTGCCTTTGAGCTGATCCTCACACTATCCCTACTGGCCTCCAGGGATGCCTACATTTCTTCCAGAAGGGGAACATTGTTCCTTAACTCAAAATCTTCCAGATATCTATGTTTGTCCCAGTTTTGGCTAATTGCAGCTGGATTGCTCGATCACCGAATACTCTCTACCACCACCCCAGAGTTTTCCTTGCCATCCACAGAGACAAAAACACCATCTGAACTCCCTTCAGCAGGTGCCAGGATGACTACTGGGTCTAAAGGGGCCTTGTAGATCCCAGCTTCCATGCTTCCAGTCTCATTGACAGAGTGGGTACGCTATCTGTGGTACTCAGTAGACCGTCATCTTTATAGTTACAAGTCCCATCTCTGCTCCATCTTCCCATCCACATTCTGTATCTCTCACCTCAGTGATCTTTCCTTGTAAGAATGATCGCCCACCCGAACCCCGATTCCCCTCCTCTACTTCCATGGTTTCAAGATCTGTAAAAGGTGTTTTCCGACCTCCTATTGCTCCCCCCAATTTATTATGGCAGAGCTTGACATTAAAAGAGACAGATATGAAGTCCTTACCGGCATCTCGCACTGTCTCTATTTCTAACCTATTACCCTCCATTCCATGCTCCTTGCCTTGTACTCACCTTCTTTTGTCAGCATCCTGGGTGCACCTACCGGGGAGACTGAATCTGAATCTGAAAATAGCTTAGCTAGACATATGCCCCTAGCCCTGAGGAGCCTATGGCCCGAAATAACTCTTATCAGAGCAGGTCTGTTGAAAACTATCACCCATTTATGTAAATAAGGGGATAAACATATAGGTCTTATATCAGAAGATAAACAGTGAATATTGGCCACAGCCCACACATGTCTGCCAATCTGGGATGCAGTATCCCACATTGGGATAACTCCATTAAAGGAGGGGAGGATAGTAAGGGCTAGAGCATTCCTTGAAAGCAAAAACTGCTGTCTGAGTGGTCCACTGCTTTGCCTTAATAGAATTCGTTCCAGCATCCCCTACAATTCTTCCCTCAGAGGCTGACAATCTTGAATTCCGAGCTGCCCTTGGTGAAGATTCAAATTTTTTTTTTTCTTCCACTGTGTCAGTCAGAATTTTTAGATGGACGAATATATGCTTTAGAATCTGTGCTATCAAAAGTGTTTGATCCGCTAAGAGACTCCATGAAGAATCCCTAAGCCCACAATCTTTCATCCTCTGAGTTGAGGAGAGAATTTCACCTTCCATTCCTCCCTCACATAATTTATTCAGTTGCACTGGGTTACCTATCTCTCCTACCCCTGCTCCTCGTGTAGGTGGTGATTTGATTGATCTGAATGGCGCCCTGGTTGATGGGGCTTCATCTTTGCCCCATCAAAGATGGGCTTCATCTTTGCCCCATCACACCTCACCTTCAAACTCTCCATTGACTCCGTGGCCAAATCCTGCCGCTTCTCCCTCCACGACATTGCTAAGATCCGCCCTTTTCTGCCAAAACTTTCATCCACGCCCTAGTCATCTCACGCCTTGACTATTGTAACCTCCTTGCTGGCCTTCCCCGCTCGCACCTTGCTTCCCTCATCTCTGTTCAAAACACTGCTGCCAGGATCATCCACCTAGCCTGTTGCTTTGACGGTGTGCAGCCTCTCCTCTCCTCCCTCCGCTGGCTCCCCCTTCCTGAGCGTATTCTGCACAAGCTCATTGTCTTCACCTACAAAGCCCTTCACAACCTTGCTCCCCCCTACCTCTCTGCCGTGATCTCCCTCCAAACCCCTGTTTGAGCACTCTGCTCCTCTTCCATCCCCTCCCTCACCTTCCCATGTCTCCCCTGCTCCCCCAACCGCCTTCGTCCCTTCTCCCTCACTGCCCCGCACACCTAGAACTCCCTCCCTGCCCTCATCCGCTTTACCCCCACCCTCCACACATTCAAGTCCCTCCTCAAAACCCACCTCTTCTGCTCCGCCCTTCCTAAATCCTGCTAATCATCCTCATCCAGGATTATCCCCCACCTGTTATCTGCAAACTCCTAATTTACTATAACCAAGCCAAGAACGTGTACCTGAGTTCTCACATCCTCACAGGTGATACAATCAATTCCCTGTCTGGTCCACAAATACTATTGTCTTTGGGGTTATTCAAATAAAAATCCAATTTCCTTTGTTTAATTGGTGGGTAGTTCCATGGTCTCTTAAGTTTGGGAGGCATTTTGATGATAGCAGCCCCCAACCTAGGATAATCCCAATGCCTATCAAAGCACACTTGACCTTTCTTAAATTGTCTGCCTCCCTTTGTAATAGTACCATATAAGTCCTCTAAAAATATTTATACCCAAAGTCAGACATGCCAAAATGCTGTTACCACTTAAATTAATCAAGATTAAAAAACCCCCACTGTTATCAACTGATAGTTAGTGGCAGAAAAACTCATCCCCGAGTGATACAGGCTTAAATTAACACAGACATAACCTATCTCAATATCTAACAAATTTTAAGGAAATTGGGGATAGGGGAGACCTTGCTCATCAAGCCAGGTCACTGCAGAAAAAAGTCAAACGTCACAACATTCAGCCCGATAACCTCTTATTCAGAATACAAGGATAATGGTATAGTCCCTAGATCAATTATAACCTCAGATATTAAAGAGAGGGTCCAGGCTTATAGGATCTTAACTACTAGCAAGAAAATATCTTACTAGCGCAATAATTTGCAAGGAACAGACACAATCTCCATATACATTGAAGACACACATAAAAATATAGTACCAAATAAAATATTCACAGTTCTCCTTCAAAAGTGCCTATAATTATCCCAAGGGATTTTCTGCTTAAAAACAAAGCCCCAAAGGCCTCTCCACTGGCAACGACTCCAGCAGTGTCCAGCGCCCGACTCTGCGTCCCTCTCTGCACACCAACCAGCCTTGCTGCACCGGTCCAGCAGCAGCAACCCCTGACCTCCAAGGATATGCAGAGGGGGTGGGGGTGCCATGCTACAGGCTTGTAAGCTGAGTCACTTGTGGGAGCAGAACAAAGCAGGTCGAATCATCCACTCTGCGCAGGAGCCTCCAAGCACTTCTAACTCCTTGGCGATGCCACAACTGCAGTCTCCTCTGGAATTAGAATACTGTCCCCTTGAGGATCACCGGCCTCCCCTGGATCGGGACAGCCGCTCGGCCAGGCTCTCTGGCTATGGTCACAAAGGCCGACCAACAGCCGACACCCTTTGGGTATTGCCCTTTGGGCTGGTGCCCCCAGGACCCAGTCTCTCTTGAAATACCTGTAGAAACCATGGGAGCCAGGTGTCACCACTTGCTCTAATCCCAGGCACCAGCTACACACTTCAGGGGAAACTAAAGTGAGATCCCAAGCACCTTTTTATATGTATTTATGTGCCCTTAACTGGCTTATAAGTGACGTTTCCCCTCCGTAGTCAATTAAACCTCAGTCGTGCAGACGCTAACAACTCAGTTTGATGCAAATAGCCTTACTGAACCTGGGGCAACTACATGTGACCATAAAGTTACAAATGTGGGTTTAAGTGTTTACAGGGTCAGAACCTTCTCTTCCTATACAGTCTCTAGGATTTCCACATAGCAAGAGAGGGAAAGAAAAACCTCTCCAAGAAGAGGAAATAGTGATTACAGAATCCTAAAAATGGGGTAGTGCTAGTCAGGTGTGTTCACAGGAACTATTTAGAATTTTTTTTAAAAAAATTGACTTGGGTTTAAAGTTGATGAATCCTGAAATATTTAGACTATCACAACACAGTTGGGGTTTTGGGGTTTGTTTGTTTTTTTAAACAAAGGAACTGAGTTGGAATTTAATGGTACTACTAGGGCAAAAACATTGTTTCCTGTCAAAGTTTTGAAATGAGATAAAGAATATAAAGAGAAAATAAAATGTTTGTGGCCTACAGACTCTTGTAGTAGTGGGAGAGGGAGGGGTGTGTATGTTCTTTTGAATGACCCCAGACTTATTGACAGTATTAGATTAACTTGGTTTTGCTTAAAAAGTATTCTTTGTGGTACCTGAAATAACCCAACATTTTTGCATTGATTCCTTTTATTCTTACTTTGAAATAGAGTCTTATCCTAAACTGAAAGGGCGCGTCCCTGAGAGTATCGTGTTCCCAATGGAAATTTCTGGAATACTTGTGGCTATTTTCAAAATATGATAATCTATTTATATATTTTTCCACTTGTTTTTCTTCCTAGGTTTTGGCGCTGATTGCCTTCATCTGCATAGAGACCATTATGGAATGCTCCCCTTGTGAAGGCCTTTATTTCTTTGAGTTTGTGAGCTGTAGTGCTTTCGTAGTTACTGGAGTTCTGTTGCTTATGTTCAGTCTAAATCTTCACACAAGAATACCGCAGATCAACTGGAACCTTACAGTAAGTTCTTATCCAAACCTTCACTTTATAAAAATAGCTGAGTAAACATTTAAAGTTTAGTCTTTAAGCTCTGCCTGTCATTTACAGAAACTTGAGATCCTGGATAAATGCTGTTCTTTTTGCACCAAATGTTTTTATACAGATTTCCTTAATGTTATATCTTTGACTCAATTGAGGACAATACATTTTGGTTGAAAATTCAAATATATACCCCAGCTAGGCTTCCTAAAATGTGCCTTTTAGAAAGTCGGGATGCCTTAGATTCTTTTTTTTTTACTGGGTGGTGGAAGTTGAACAATTGCTTTTTAGTCTTGGCTTTGGAGATAAATGGGACATTGCTGATAAATTACCTCTGTTCCTGGCTAAAGCTGAGATTGATTTACGTTTTAAGGACAATTATATACAGCATGATATGAGTATAGTCAGATGATCAAAGTGCTTGCCTTTTTTTAGATACATTAAAACTGATTTTAAATTGGGTTCCTACCTTAAAGTTATTGTTAACAGGAATAGATAAGTAATTATGAAACTTTGTTTTAATCAGTTAGATACATTGGTTTTAAGAGGTAGATGGGTGAAGGTTCCTTATCATGAGGGATGTATGTCTACTTAGCCTTAAGGCTGTTGAGGATCTTGAGCATTTTGTATGGATGTGTCCTTTGTATGCAGATATTAGGAGATGATATCTCACACCTTTTGGCTATTAAATTGACTTTTTGGACACCTAGAGAAGACATTTTGGCTTTTAACAAATGATTCACTTTCTGTTTTATATGCTCTAGGAACCTTTTTGGTAATAGCACAAAGAATAAGAAATTACAGAATGAATGAATATTTATACATTTTTATGCTGTGCAGTTTCAAAATATTTAATTTTAACTATTTTATTTGTGATATTTTTATATTTCTGTATTCATCTGTTTGGTCCAACTTATGAAATTATTTGGCATGTATGCTGTAAATAAACTAAACTACTCTATTTTATATTCCATTTGAACATCCATGGTGTAGTGAATGTTATGAAATTTAATGACATTATTGAATATTAAGCTCAAGAAAGCTAGGATTGTGTCTAATGGCAGAGTCTCTCCTCTGCTAGGGGAGGCTTTTCTTCAACAGCAGCATTTATTGTTCACAGGGGAGGCAAGCCGAAAATGCAGCTTGCAGTTGTTTAACATCAGCAAATGTTGTAAGAAAATCAGTTACAAGTTGAATTTGCTAGGTCTTTAAATCCAAATAAAATTAGTCTCAATATAGGTTAATATGTTTAATGACCTGCTGGTTGTTCTTTTGAGAGGGAGAGGGAGGGGGGTTGGCACAAGTGGAGTTTTTAATGCGCTTGTTCTGAGTAGAAGTACATAATAAATTGATTTGTAAAAAAATGAACACAAGCATTGGTATAGCACAAAGAAAATCTAGCACAGGTTCAGCAAGAAAAATTCAGACCCATAAACTTGATTAGGACTTGCATGCACGGAAAACTTAAGAGCCATCACCCCAAAGTGTTACATTTTCACAGACTGAAGCAGTTTGGGGGACAGAATTGTTTGCAATTTACACTTCTGTATTCCTGAGAATTAAAGGAGGGTAGAGGGAACAGGTCCTGTATAACAGGGCATCCTCCCCACCCCTGGAAAAGCCTTGGAGATGGACCCCCATTCCTCCCTATCATGGGAGTAACTAGGCTAAAATTTGTGGGAGAAACTGACCCATGTAAGTGCCTTCCTCCCTATCTCTAGAACTGCAGAGGGGGGAAAACTTGCCAGCAACATGCTTTCTTAATTAATGCTTAGGCAGTTTCCTGGGCAGCAAGACTATGGTGGCTATTCAGCATTGGCTAGCTAGGAGCCAATCAGCAGGAGTGGCAGAGAGGTGTTTAGATTCCCCTCTGCGCCCCCCGCCCAAAGTGTGTGCATGCATGGAGGAGGGAGGTGGGGGGTGATGCACAGTCTACTGTGTGTGAGCTGTGTTCTTTCTCCCCTTCTGCATTCGAGTCTAGCCTGTGGGAGCACGGAGGAGTTCAGCATGCTGTGGACCACACTGAGTGCAAGGCTGCTGGTGCTGCTGCTTCCGCTATCTGTCATGAGGGAAATGGGGAAGGAGAAGTTAAGAGGCATGGCTGGGAGGCAGGGGAGCAGAATGAACAGAAGTGGTGTTGGGGTGGGGAGAAGCAGAAGGGAGATGGAGACGTTAGAGGAATGTGTAGAAGGGGAAGATTGGGGAATTCGCATAGAGAGAGGGATCTGTGGGAATAAACGGAGGAAGTGGAAATGGGAAGAGAGATGGCTTGCAGAAGCAGAAAAGATGGGTGAGGCAAGTAATCTGCTCCCACTCACTCCTACCCCCCATCATCTGGGCAAGAATTACCCCACTGTCGGCGTTGTGCCTCTTGCATTCTCTTCCATCATCTCAGTACCGCTTCTTTCTTCCCACTGGAGAAGGGGAAGGCTGTCCAGTAGGCACTACAATGGCCCCTCTGTCCAGCTGCAGCAGTTGCAGGCATTTCTTGTAGCCCCCCGACTGCAGAACACCTCGGCTGCCAAGGCCATGAGCGTTTGCATGATGCTTTCCAGCAAAGTTTATTGTGACTTCTCAGTAGGTGAGGTGACTACCCGTTATTTTACATGTGTTAGATTGAAAACAAGTCTGACAATGGCTGTTTCTCTTAGACGATATATGTTGTATTCAACTATTCATGCACTCTAGTAGGCATCCAATTTACTGACCTGACAGATGGCATGTTTTTAGACCTGCCTACTCTCTAGGTGGGTTTCTCAATCAGATTTCAGCAATCTTGCGGGGGGTGGTGTGGTGGGGGTGGAGGAGAGTTTAGATGTGCCTCCCCGCACCGGAAATCGCCTGGCCGCCATTGGAAACAGTGACGCTGGCTGGCTCACGCATTCGTTTTACATCTGGGTTTCTCAAACCCCGATATCGAGGTTTGGCGAATCCGTATGTAAAAAGGATGGATGAGCTGCCCGGTGCCGCTGTTTCCAATGGCAGCCAGTGACTTGCGGTGCAGGGAGGCATGTCTAACCCCCCACCCCTAGTGATATTGGTGAAAGTGGATTGAAAAATCTGCAAACAGAAGAGGCACGTCTAAAAACACCAATCTCACGTTTTTTTAAAAAGTGATTTTTGGAAGAAAACCATGAACCCAGCATCTTTGAATCAAATCTGCCATCAGTTACAACTGTACCTCCCCAGTGAGCTTAGGGAGCGGGGTGGGAGCAATTGGGGGCTGGATTTCTCTGTGTGTTATGTGGTGGTTTATTGCCTGCAAGAAGACCTAGACTCAAGTACTTGAGTGTAGAGAAGTCTATCGATGTCCCTCCTTCCCTCGACACCAATAGTGCAATATATTTAACCTGCACTTCACAGGCCTTTCAGCCACTCTCCGCACTTATTGCCTTGAGTAGCTCCATTCAGAAAATCAGGTGATGACAAATGAAGTTACGCTCAAAGTGAGAAATCCAGCTGACAAACACTTTCTGCTGGAGAAGATTAGCAAGGCGGGAGGAGTACAGTTTGCCAGTTATATTTAGTGCGTTGCTTGGACTTTTCAGTCTGACCAAAAAAAAAGGACATGACATTTCACCTGGTTTGACTCGGGTATTTTAAACAAATCGGCAACTCAAATGAATCCTATTTGTGCTGAAAGCTCTCTTGCAGCAGATCCTGATTTAATGCAGTGTGCGGTATGCAGCAGGATACTGGGTGGCCAGGATGCAGGCTTTGGGCCAAATGGAGTGGATTATGGAGTCCTGTTCAGTGCTTCGAATGTACCTTCCAACCAAGGATCTTGGTGGGCTCTCCAAACAGAAAGCCTGGGTATTCGGCAAGTTTCTGTGACCAACACATCCAAATTTTGCAAGCGAAAATTATGCAGATTGATAAAACAGAATTATGCAAAGTTTAATGCAAAGGTTTCCCAGCATACCATTGCATCAGATTTGCAAATAATTTTTTTTTTAAAGTTCCAAACACCACATAGACTGACAGTTAATAACATTTATTGGCATTAAAAACAGAGGAATTCATCTCTGTATATGCTGTTGCCAGGAAGCTGAAAGTGAGTCTTCTGTGACAAAAAACCCAACTCCAGTAGGAGCCCCTCCCCACAACCTCTTCAGCCTTTTACTTTCTAGGGAGTAGAGGGGGAGCTGAAGTCACTTCTGTAGAAAATAAAACTCTACTAACTACACAGCCTGAGCATTTGTCTTACTATTTTCCACCACAGAGGAGTTTTGGGCCTTTCCCTTTGTGTGGAAACTGCTGACACAAATGCCCAGCCCAGGATGGATCTTGGGAGGGGAATGTTGAGCAGAGCGGCACTGAGGCCAGATCCTGCTCTGCCGCAGGCAATTTCTGAAGATTTCTTCCCCCAGGATTTTCTGCAGGTTGCAGCAGTCCAGAAAGTGGGGCCTTGGCAAATGGTAATTAAATCCTCCACTCCACACCCTCCGGCATTTGGCAGAGAAAAATAGGTACGCTTCATGCCACCCCTAATCTGCAAAATTTGCATGTGTTCATGAAAACGTATATTTGCCCACTGACTAACTTTGTGGCTGAGCTGGAAAAAAGCGTGTCTTTGTGAGAAACTCAGTGTACACCTATATGTTTGTATGTTCAGGTTACAATGCAACCTATTAAAAAGTCAAAATTCTCAAATGTATGCATTGGTTTTTTCCCTCTAGTTCTAGTTTTAATGTCACTCAGACGATCACATAGAAGCAGTGACAAATCCCTTTCAGTGTGCCAAAGAATTCTCTCTCAGAAGTACACGGAGAACCCTCCTACCTTTTAAAACAAATTTTCGTCTTGATCCCAGGTGCACAGCTCCCTCCTGTCTGGGTGTTATCTTTGTTCATTGATAGCTGTACTTATCTCAGGCTTGTTGAAGTGGAGGCACTCGACTCCCCAGCAATGAATAAACAATTGGCAAGGGAGTCTCAGCTCTTTCTCCTGCTGGATTAAGAAGGTATTTAATGACCCCCTTTGTCTGATGAACCTGGTAAAAGCCTTACGCTGTTGGGAACCCCATACAAGATAACAAAACCCATTATTGTATAGGCCAAAAAAGATACTGTTGGAGAGGATGTCACCTCTGTGAGAAAGGAAGTTCCATTAGGAAGCAGGGACACAGAAGTTAAATGACCTTCAAGGCTGCACAGAAAATTTGTGATGGAAGTGGGAGTAGAACCCAGAATTCCCGACGACTCCTAATCCACAAGAGCATCCTCCTGCCTGTGGGTCCATAAAGGATAAACCAACCTGGAATGTGCCCCATGAGGAATTGTAGGCTTTGTGAGGATGCTACATCTTGGTTTCACTCGTTAAGATCTGCTCTGTTACATATTCACAATGCTTGGGTTGCTGGCAAATTGCCTTGGGAAAGTCAAGGTGCCCCTGTACTGCAGGAAGATTTTTCCCCCATGCTTTTTGGCTCTACTGGTGTTTTGTCTCATGTAATTTAGAGAAGACTATATATTTGGTGCTGCTAATAAAGGCTGTACAGCTTCCCTGCATTTATACTCTCTTTTAAGATTCTTGGCAGAACAGATTGTGTTTTTTCACAGGTTACTCGGAAGAAATATTTTTTTATTCTTGCTGCTTGATCCCTTAACACTGTTTCATGAGAAACATTTTCTGCTTATTGCTTTTCATAGTTTCAGAACCAACCTGATTTTATTATTTGAAACTGCTGTTCTCCTTTCTGAAAAATCAACACTCAAAAGGTTTTTGTATTTTGTGCAGCTGACTAATTTGCTTGTAGAGGCAGTTCTGGCAGCAAAGAGGTACTAACACACCAACATGCCATACTGTCCCTTTGTCTAGTATTGTGCGTTGTTGTATTAATTCAATAGACTAGAAAGTTGGTGAAATGATTGTATTGACAGACTACTTTAGGCGTTCTTTCTTTTTATAGTTTTTATTTTGGAATGTGTATATAAAATGGGAGTGGTGGTGACGGCTAGAGTGTAGACTAGCACAAGGCAAGACTTAATGTGCTGATTTGAACCCATTTTGATAAAGTCACTGGGTGAAGCCACATGAGCGAGAGTGGGGAGGCTACCACGCTTTGGGTAGCCTTACCCTGCTCTGGGTAGTTGGGCCACACGATGTGGTGCGTTGTGTGATGGGCACCCACTCGATGGCCCCCTCCCTACGCCGCCCCGCACTGGGGTGAGCAGCTGGCTGCTACGTGACTCGTCCTTGGGAAAATGTGGAGGACGCAGGACAACTCTAACGCTTGGGGTTGAGCTTGCCCCAGCATGCGGGGAGCAATGCTGCGGGGCCTGGAACCATGTGCGTTGTCGCATGCGGCCATGTCATGCCTGGGCCTGGATCTCAGTCAGACCAGGAGAGGGAGGCAGACCCGGCTGGGTTGGGCGCCTGTACATGTGGCCAGCACATCGGCCTGCCCCAGCCATGGTGGCAGTTTCAGCACCTACCCGCCTTCCCTGCAACTGTCGGCCTGGCTCCCTCCACTGGCCCCGCAGTGTGGCTGCCGTGCTTGCATGTCACGGGGCCGTGCGGATCTTGCCTTTGCATCTTGTGTGGCTGCGCCCATGGTTGTAATTTTGGCTGTGATTGACCGGAATGAGCACTGTATATATGTTTACTTACCTTGGACATATGCACATTTTGGGAGGTAAGTGCTTCCTAACTAACTTTAACTTGCCCTGTGTTCCCACAAGCAGGGAGGTTAAAGTGAGGATGGTGTGGAGTGCCTCCCTCCCTAAACACGTGGAGGTACAAAGGTGAGAGGCTCCTACATCAGGTGGTTTATTCATCTGTACTGGAGGGAAGTTTATACCTCCTCCTACCCACACACAAATTCTCTGTCCCAGAGAAATCAACCTTTTTTTTTCTTTTGTGTTTCTCTCACAGTACCTCTGCATCATTGACTGCTTGTTATTTCAGTCCCAGCTGCTGGCAGCTCCCTGTGAGTTCCTAGTCAGGGGAGGGGAACAGCTGTTTAACCTCTGGTGTTCCCTGCTTGTGGAAACAAGTGTAGAGGAAGAGAGTTAGTTTAGAGAAACTACTACTTGGGTGAGGGCCATGTTAAGTGTGCTGGTGAGAAGGAGCTCTTAGCATACTATAAAAGGAAACTAGTTTGAATTTTATATATTTCATCTCTCTTTATTATATTGTAAAAGGAAAGCTGAAGTATGGAAACTGTATATCACATCATGTTTTTGTGTGTGTGTGTGTGTTTCCTTTCCTTAAAATATTGACTAAGAAACACAGAATGTATGTTAATTTTTCCTGTCTAGAGAGTGTGATTGCTGTGTTGATCCCAAATGTAAGAGATCAAGACAAAGTAGTTCAGATGAGATCTTTTATTGTGCCAACTTCTGACACGAACGGAACTTGGTCAAGTCAAAGATAACATCTGAACTTTTGTCTCCAGCTTTGTCCTGTGGATCACGTTGTTTGAAGACTTTTGATGAAAACAGGATAACTTGCTAAAAAGAGTAGTCTGACATTAAAGATGGTTGTCATATTCGCAACACATTGGTACCAACCAACATAATAAATAGAATGAGAATGCCATTGTATCTAGCTGTGCTCAGCAAAATATATTGTCATACCTTATTGGGTTGTGTTACAGATCTGTTTGACCTCTATGCAGTGCGCATTCCAGTCAATCACAGCCAAAACGACAACATGGACTTGTTATCTAAATGGGTTCAAATCAGCACATTAAAATTCCATACTGAATAAAACAGCCTTTATGCCCCAAGTGTGTAATGTTAACAGCCCAAGGATATTGGGGTTCCTTGCTAAGCATGCGCCAAGCTGCATGTGACACTTGGCGCAAATACTCTTTGGACGTTATTGCTCAGATTGACATTTCCATACTTCTAGAGGTAAAAACCCACAATAAATGCCAAGTAACACAGGCATAAACAAAGAAAACTCTCACTTCTTCAGAACTTATTCCTGGTTCTTAAGTAGCTTACATCATTTTCAATATAATTAGTCTTCCCCTCCCCTTCCGACCCAGTTAAACTGGAAAGTTAAACACAGTTTTGATTATCTAGTCTCATGACTGCTGTGCCATAATTATTGAAACTAGAGCTCTTTCTCTGGCAGTCAGTCAGTCCCTTACATTTTACCACAGGTCATTGACAGTGGAAATGTGGACGATTTATTTATTTATTTATTTATTTAGGCAGCTTTGTACCCCGCACTCTCCTGCTCATGCAGCAGCTCAGGATGTCTCACAACCCATAGATATAAAAATGCAATATGCAAATATAAATATAAATATAAAAACATAAAATCACATATGTAAAATTAGTAAAAATACAGAAATAAGAAAACACTCTCCCCAACCCTCCCTCCCACCCGTACCCATCTCTCGCTCACCAAAGGTTTGGCCAACCCAATGCCAACGAAGAAGTAGTAGCAGCTGGTGACTTTCTTTAGCAAACTGGTATTGTGCTATAATTGCAAGACACAACTGTAGGTTTCTAGTAGTTAATTAGTTGTCGGGAAACATTTGTTCTGAAGTCCTGTTCTGTGTACTGATAGTAACTGGGGAGCATGTGTTATGCATGGGCTCGTATATAAAATGATAAGGAATAATGCTCTGTGAGTTCTGGCTGACTCTTGTCTGTGATGAATATGCATCTGTGTCTGATGTAAGATTTGCATCTCTGTTCTGGCAGCTGCGATGCATTATTCTGTGGCTCTTAGTTTCAGCCATTTCAGCAAAAGTGTTTTTGTTTTGTTTTATTATAATTTTCAACCTGATAGGGACTTTCCTTTCAATCCAAAATAGTCTTCAGAGATGCAGTACAGGTATGTCAAAGGAACATGCTGATGCTATATAACTAATAACAAGAACAAAGAAACGTTTCTGGGAGTTTTGGCAAGAGAGCTACAAATGCTTGTGTGTCTGACATTTTGATGAAAGAATGGCTCAGCCGTTCCTCTTTGTAGGATTATCAGCATTACCTTGAAGTGGGGGAAATGACAGTGGAAATTTCCATTTCCCTTTGTGATGCACAGCTGACGGAGTTCTGGCTCTGCAAGGATCTTTGCAAGCAGCATCAAGGAATGTGGTGCACACTTCAACACATGTTCCAGATGAGCTAATTTAACGGATAGGCCTCGTAACTGCCGTGAAGGGTTTCAAACTCCGATTAGCAGCGGCAGAGGAATTGTATGTAATTATCTGCTGGCTGTTTGCATCATGAGATACTTGGAGAAGACAAAGGACAATAGTATTTGTGGCTTTTCATGCAACAGGTTTGGCAGAACTCCCCTGAAATAGAGAATAGCAGGAGACATGAAGAGTACTTTAAGATCGATGGGACCAGGAGTGGAAAATAGAACACAGGAGTCCTGCAGCGAGCAAGCTGCTCCTGAAGTCTTGCGCCTAATTCTCGAAGCATGTACTCGCATGTTAAGCGGCATTCTTCTTTGCTGAGAGCCAAGGAAGGATGAATGTTTGTTGCTACCCAAGAGGAGGCCTGCTGGAGCTCTCCAGTCATCCTTGTATCACAACAGAGGGTTTTGTTCATGTTCCTTAATCTCCATTTGCTTTGCCCAGAAGCAACGTGTAACAGGGTTAGTTATTTACAGAATTCGTACACTGTGATGGGGCTAGCTAAATGGAGCATTGGCCCTTTAAAAAGTTGAAGCAGTGAAGCTAATCACCTGGGCTGGGACATTGAAAAGCCCAGAAGCCAGGCAGTCAGGGCCTGGTGAATCCTAGGAGAACCCAGACTGGTCTCAGCTAGCAGTATGCTGTGCTGACAATTGAACTGAGAGCTCTCTACTACACGCTGTAGACAGGAGGGACACTGAGAAGAACCAGGCAATTTATTTATTTATTTAAACACACTTTCTACCCCGCCCCTCCTGCCTCGGGCAGCTTACATATACTAAAAACAATTAAAACAACAATAAAAGGTGGAAAAAATCCCATACCCATCTCCCCCACCAAATGCCTGGCAGAACAGCCAGGTCTTACAATTTCTCTGAAAGGAGGGAAGATCCGGGGCCAGACGGGCCTCTACCGGAAGGGAGGTCCATAGCCAGGGCGCGGCCACTGAGAATACCCTCCCCTGTGTGGCCCCCTGGAAAACCCGGGGGACTGCAAGGGCCAGTGTAGGACCCGGGGAGTGAGGCGATCCCACAGGTAGGCAGGGCCCAGGCCATTTAGGGCTTTATAGGCCAAAACAAACACCTGAATCGGGCCCAGAAAATCACTGGCAGCCAGTGCAGAGTACAGAGCGTTGGTGTAACGTGCTCTCGGCGGCCCAATCCCACTAAGAGATGGGCAGCCGCATTCTGCACCAGCTGCAATTTCCAAGCCGTCACCATGGGTAGCCCCACGTAGAGTGCGTTACAGAAGTCTAATCTAGAGGTGATGAAAGCATGGATGATCGTGACCAGGTTTGAGTCTGAAACAAACGACCAAAGCCATCGCAACAGATGTAATTGTCAAAAAGCACTCCTCGCCGCAGCCTCCACCTGGAGATCCAGGCGAAGCTGCGCATCGAGGAGCACCCCAAGATTCCATACCGGGAAGGCCAGCGGAGGGCAGACCCCATCAGTAATGGGGGCAGCCAACTCCATCACCATACCCACTAACAATCACCTCTGTCTTGTCAGGATTCAGCTTCAGTCAGTTAGCCCTCATCCAGTCCCCCACAGCTGCCAAACACCAAGTAAGTGTTAACACGAGACCCCCTGCCACGTGAGATTATTGGGGTCAGTTCCCCAATATCTGCTCGATCTTTGAATTTAGGGGAGTTAGCCAAATTAGGGGGTCCCCTCGTGTTCAAGGGATCAAGCTGAGGACAGTACAGTTTATGTACCCTCCCCAAATAGAAAGAGAGAGAGAGACAGGTGTCCAATAATAACAAGTTTATTGATATATGGGTAACACAGAGAAACACAGCCCCGGTCTGGCTGGTGGAATTTAACAAGGGGAAAACACAAGCGGTTTGCGGGGATTGTAGGAGAAGGGGGGGTTGGGTTCCGATGTTGGCTCAGCGTGGGGGAGCAAGAGAACGCGATAGGGAGAGAGAGAGAGAGACAGGGAGAAAAAGGGCTTCCCCAGTTGGCTGGGAAAGTCTGGACCTGCGGTTACCTTTCCTTGCCTGTTGAGACGGGACAGGCGACCCACGGATCCAGCGGAGTTCAGGGAATGGAGGAAGAAAGAAGGGGCAGACCAGAGTCTGGAAGAAATCTTAACTCAGACACGCACAGAGTGTGACCTGCACGTATCTGGGTCCCAAGATTTCTCAAAAGTTTAGGAAAAAAACAGGGGCAGTTAAAGGGTGCAGACAAAGGAGTTTGGGAGGCTACGAAGGGTCGTTTCGGGTGTACAATGGGCTAATGAGGGGAGGTTACTTCCATGACAAAAAGGGCTATACAAGATGGACAAGATAGCTTTGACACTGGGGGAAAGAGTAAACAACAGTGGCTGGAGGGTAGTTAAGGAGGGGAGGGGAGGACTAACGATCGGCTTCCTGGGACACAAAGGACACACCTGGTCTCTAATGTCTGCTTAACACAGGGGATCCCTAGTCTCGCTGGCATGGGGGATGTTAACTGAGCTAAGTCATGTCCCTGAGGCTTTGATCAATAGAAAACACATCCTTCTCCTAATGACTCCATTCTTTCTTTGTGTGTCTTCCCTTTATTCTTTCTTCCAAGCTGAAAACTGTTATCTTACATGAGTGAGCTAGTGATCCTGGCGTCGGGCCCAATCCTTACTTTTGCTTTACTTTTCTCCTGCACACCCCCCTCTTTTTGCTTGTGCACCTCGTATGGGGAGGCCTCCTGGTCAAGCCTCTATCCCCATGTTCTCCGGCCTCCGTTGGTTCCTGGGGACTTTTTGCATGCCCTTTCTCTCAGGTCCCTTGGCCTCAGTTTACATAGCAGGAGTGGGGGTGGTGGTACCCATTTTGGAGGAATTTAGGGGTCCATTCTTATAATAAGCACCGAGACTGCTCGGCCTGGGTCTGCTGAAAAAGAGAGGTACAGCTGGGTGTCATCAGCATATTGATGACACCGCACCCCATATCTCCTAATCACCGCTGCATAGACACGTTGAACAGGAGAGGGGACAGAACAGAACCCTGCGGGACTCCACACGAGAGGTCTTGGTATGATGAAAAATAATCCCCGAGCACCACTCACTGGGTTCTTCTAGCCAGGAAAGAGCGGAACCGTTCAAGAACAGTCCCACCCACCCCTGCACAGTCCCGCAGGCGCATCACCAACATCTCATGATCAACAGTGTCAAACGCAGCTGACAGATCTAACAATATCAACAAGGTCAAACGGCCCTGGTCCAAATTCCGGTGTAGGTCATCTACCAAAGCCACAAGCGCAGTCTCGGTGCCGTGTCCCGGCCAAAAGCCCAACTGAGAGGGATCAAGAAAACTGACGCGATCGAGATGCTCCTGCAGCCGCCGAGCCACTACCCGTTCAATAACCTTCCCTGAAAAGGGAAGGTTAGAGACAGGCTGATAGCTGGCAGGGGAGTCAACATCAAGCGATGGTTTCTTGAGCAGAGGCCACACCACCGCCTCCTTGAGACAGCCGGGTACTCTGCCCTCCTGCAGGGAGGCATTGGCCCAACGGCCCCATTTGCTTTCCAGCAAACCAGAGACAGAGCCTAGGGGAATCGGGTGTGATTTAACCGAGCTACTAAGGAGAGTGGCCAGATATGCAGATTTTAGAGGACATTTATGAGAAATACAGTTGGCTCCAATGCACGCTTCCAACCTGTATTTCTCATAAGCGTCCTCTAAAATTTGCATATCTGGCCACCCTGCTACTGAGGGTGTTTGGCTTGGCTGTGTTAGTGCTGACTGAGGAGAAAACCCACAGGGACCTACCAGTTAGTGGGATATACCCCTAGTTTGTGAGGGCTGGGACTGGCTATAAGGAGTGAAGGGAGGCCAGTGTAAGAGCCAACCTAGCCAAGCAGGACCTAGGGATCAAACCCAAGGGGCTAGGTGTTGAGACACTGTGTGGCAGTGGCACAGCTAATTTCCCTATAAGGGTGCCAAAGGAGGGTTGCACCCAAGACTCTTCCACGCTCCTGATTGTTGTGCATTTCCACAACTCCTGATTCCCCTGCATTTCAGTGGCCCCTTCCTCTATTCCTCTGGTATTTCCCACAACGCAAAGGGCATGTAGGAATGCTTTTGTGATATCAGTGTCCTGGATGGCGCACCAAGTGGAAACAGAATATCCCTGGTTCTCTGGTCACAGAAGGGAAGTAACAAACAAGAAATGATGCAGTGTGAATTGAAGTTTGCCCCAGTTTAATCCAATTGCTTACGCAAGTAGCCATTGCTACTTTTGATACTGTTGACCACGAGATGTTGGTGACCCACCTGCGGGACCTGACTAGGGTGGATGAAGCTATCTTACGATGGTTCCGTTCTTACCGTACTGGCAGATCACAGCAAGTGGTTGTAGGGGATTGTACTTTGTACCCTGGAGCGCTCTCGTGTGGTGTCCCGCAGGGTTTTATTCTGACCCTTCTCCTGTTTAATGGGTATATGAAGCCGCGTGGGGAGGTTGCACGCAGCTGGGGTGTGTGTTGTCATCAATACACGGACGACACCCAGCTGTATTTATCCTTTTCATCCGGCCCACGCCCTGCTGTCTTCTTGGTGTCTGGCCGCTGTGGGAGACTGGATGAGGTCGAGCCAACTGAAGCTCAATCCCAGTAAGACGGAGGTGATGTTGGTGGGTGGGATCGGTGATCAGGGAGAGGGGTGTTTGCCCTCCTTTGGTTCCATCTGTTCGGAGCCTGGGGGATGCTCCTGGACTCGCAGCTGTGCCTGGAATTTCAGGTGTCATCTGTGGCCAGGGGCGCCTTCTGCCAATTACATCTGGTGAGGAGGCTCCGCCCATACGTCTCCGACTCGGACCTATCCGTTATCATCTATGCATTCATCACCTCGAGACTGGACTATTGCAATGAGCTCTATGTGGAGCTGCCATTGATGATAGTTTGGAAGCTGCAGCTGGTGCAGAATGCGGAGACCTGTCTCTCAACCAGGCCAGACCGTTGGGAGCACATTACACAAGTGCTCCAAGTATTGCACTGGCTGCCTGTTGTCTTCTGGGCCTGATTCAAGGTGCTGGTTTTGACCTTTAAGGTCCTAAACCGTCTGGGTCCTACTTACCTGAAAGATTGCCTCACCCCCTGGGCGGCCCCTGCGGTCATCCAGGAGCGCTCTCGTGGAGGTTCTGCATTTCCAGCAGGTCCGGATTGGCAGGTTGGCATTCTCGGCGGGCACACCATCGCTTTGGAATGCCATCCCGGTTCTGAGTCTTCTCGTATTCCAACGAAGTTGTAAGACCTAGTTTTTCTGTCAGGCATTTGGCAGGGAAGAGGGGGAGGGGTGGAATGGGTTGGGGTTTTGTACTAGTCACTGTAAATCTTTAGTTCTGTTTTTATGGTTCTTTCTTTTGGTATTTATATTGATGTGTTTATTTTTGTGTTTTGATTTTTGCTGTAAACCACCCCGAGTCGCCTTGTACGAGAGAGGTGGGTTAGAAGTGCTTATAAATAATAAAATACTTGATAGTCAGACCCTTGCAGGCAAAACCTTTGTATTGGGTGTCAGAGAACGGGATTATCAAGGAGCATAAAGGATTTCACACAACCCTCAGAATGCGGGGTTGTGCTGCTCTCTTTTCTAATAGTATTTTGTGGCTAAGCCCTAAGAGAATTCAGCGCTCTCCTGGAGGGTGCTGCCTCAATAAATATCATGGTGTAGAGTACACTCCCTTACTTACTATGGCAGGAAGCCCAGGATGGAGAGGTGTGGCAAACTCTCTGGAGTGAGGGAGTGTATGTAGGGAAGAAGGCGGCGGAGTCATTGAAAATGTGAAGATCCTTAGTATTGATCATAAGGTGATGGTCTTGGTTACTTAGTCAGATGTGTGACATTCTCTGCTTCCAGTAGATTGTGACATTGATTAGCCCACCCACAGAATTTGCAAAGTTGCATTGTTACATATGAATGGGAGGGATTATTCCAAATAGATAATTTTTGTGTATTGATTAACTAAACCTCAGATGAATAGATTTAGACAGTCCTTTGCTTATGTTTAAGACAAACTGAAGACCAGTGGTTACCAAATATATTAGAAAGTAAATAGTTACATTCTGGGCTTTCAAATCATTTCTGAAATGCAGGATTAGATTGGACCCCTCCCTCCCATATTAAATTCCTGGAAAATGGCAATTGAAAAAGTGAGGTTCATATTACATGCAAATCACCGTCACCAGCATCGCAGAGTTGGGTTGGTTTTGTTTATGTTAAAGGGCAGTACGCATCTTTAAAGAGAATACCGAAATAAGGCTACTTGCACACAAGACAGCGGGACGGGGGTGAGGGGTAGGAAGAGCACTGCCGTGAGCTGTAATCACGTCAGGGGGATTGCATGAAGTTATTATTATTATTATTATTATTATTATTATTATTATTATTAACAACAAACATTTATATAGCGCCAGCAGTGTACCTGGCACTTTACAAAGTAATAAAATAGACAGGGTCCCTGCCCCTAGGGCTTACAATCTGAGAGACAGGAGCTGGGGGAGAGACTTAGGAAGGGGAACAGAGGGAGAGACAAGGGGTCTAACATTCATGAAGATGCGAGGTCTCAAGTGCACGTACTTGGCTTGGTTACGATGAGAATGACAGCAGGCAGGTTCATGTTGCAAGGATAAGGGTAAACCGATCGTAGGTATAGGGAATAGTGGCTCAGCAGGATAAAGAGTCAGACAGAGCAGAGCGAAAGAGGTGAGTGTTAAGGAGAGATTTGAAGGTATGAAGGGAGGGGGCAAGGCGGATATGGACAGGGAGGGAGTTCCAGGCATGGGGGGCAGCAAGTGAGAAGGGACGAAGGCGCTTAGGGGAGCAGGGAAGGCGTGAAGGGTGAGAGAAGGGACAGAGGAGAAGTCATGAGAACTTCATGAGAAGTTCTGCTCATGTGCGCGGGGTTTTTTATGTGATTAGCCCACTTCTGCTGTGATTTCAGTGGTGGGAGACGGCTGAAAATCCAGCCCTGTCTCTTGTCGCTGAAATTGTGGCAAAAATGGGCAAAATGCTGCTGCACATGAGCAGTGCTTCACATGATCCCCCGATGCGATTTTTTTGGCTCACAGCAGTTTCCCCTCCCCCTCCGGTCTTGAGTGCAAGCGGCCTAATATACTAGCATATATTGATCTGGCGCTGGACAGAAACAGGGGTTTGAATGTCCCGTCTGCAGCAATGTATCGTAGGGACTATAAAAAGAGGTGCTTTTTTTCATTAATATCTGGAAAAGCCATCCTCTCTTTTGTTAATGCCAGAAAAACAGCATTCCCATGCCCACCGTGCCCTCTTTTTACCTCCATTTTTATGTAAAACATTTCAAAATTGGCTACGCACTTGCAGAATTTGTAATCCCAATTTCCACTTGTCCTTGGTCAGTGTAGCATCTACTAAGAATGCACTAGCAAAGATTTAGTGTAGATGGTAAGCAATATTACTAACAATTGTCCCCCGTTGCTAGTCGCGCTTCTAACCTGGCTGACGGCGCCTAGTGTTAGGAGAAGAGCAGAGGATAGTAAGAAACTGGGAAAGAGTCGGGAGATGGACCCCACAGCAAAGGCAAAAGTGAAAAGAGACGACAGAAAATTGAGAGATGGATCATAAAAACATCTCGCCAAGCAATCCGCCCGTTCCTTGAAGTAATAGGCAAGAAGCACTGCTTTCAGGAAAGCCCGTGCAAACTTCTTGATGTGGTGAAAGCTTCGGGAAGGACAGGACCCCCTGGCAAGGGGGTAGCTATAGTAGGGGGAGGCAGTGCAGTTGCATCGAGTTCAATGAGTCTGAGGGGCGGGGCTCTCATTCCCTGGTGCAGTTGTGTTCCCTGCTGCTGGGATAGGGTATTGTGGGGACCCAGGGCTGATTCCAGCCTAGCTACTCCCTTACAGCCTGGCCTTGAGGTAAAGAAGAGGTTTCCAAACTGTCAGGTGCCAGAGGTCTAGACTCCAGACCCCAGGGGCAGATTGAGCCAGCTCCTCACCTGCTGCTCCACCACAACTCATAGCTAAGCCATGGAACCACGTCTAATAGAGCACAGCCTGGGCTGAGCCTGCTACAGCCGAAGAGGGTCCGGTAACCTGGGGCCACCGTTCATTGGCCGCCTCCCCCCTCCTGATTTATTTCCTGTTCCTGCCACACTTCCCTTGTCTGAGCAATTTCTCTTGAGGACTGTTGCAGCCAGACTGTTGCCTTCCAGCAGGGTCTGTTCCTGCCTGCCAACCCATACCCTTATCCAGACTTGGCCTTGATCCCCAACGGAGTAACTCCGTGGTTTCAACCCCTTGGTCAACATATCAACTTTCAGCCCTGGTTATTGCCTTGGGCTTGTTACTGACCCAGCTGGTCTTGATTCTGCAGGATCTATGGTAGAGGTGGGGAACCTCGGGTCTGGGGGCCAAATGCAGCCTGTGGCAAGCTTTAATTTGGCCCCTGGATCCAGTTCCTGCCTTGCATGGGGACGTCTAGACCCTCCTCTTCCTCAGCACACCCCTTAATCATCCCCATCTTCTGCGGCCTCATAGCTTGTCCTAATTTTCAAAGTGGTCCCTGGAAGGGGAAAGGTTCCCTACCCCTGATCCAGGGCCTCTTCCCACAGGCTCTGGGTTGTAACCCCAGCTGGGATGGCGCCATTGGAGCTATTATCTCGTATGTTTGTTAGTTTTTTTTCTTTTTTTTTTTATTTTTTTGTTTTTTTTCTATGTTGAAGTTTCAAAATGGGGTGTCGCAGGCAAAAGGTTTGGGGACTGTTGAAATGAAGGTTGGTTCTCCTTATGCCACGACCCACAACTATTGCTTTTCCAGTGGTACTCGGATGTTGGTTAAGATTTACAGAAATGATTGTAACTAATTAGTAGCGTCTCAATTTCTATCTCTGCCTAATTTTACATGCCGTGATAGGACCTGGCCTTTGGGAAGTTCTACATGCTTAAAACTGCTAGTTGTTTTTTAGAAATTTGGACTTGATGGGGATACTGTCCTATTTGGACATGTGTTTAACATGAGGTTGGGATTCTTCTGTTTGCAGCATCCAGTATTTGAATAAATGTTTTGCTGTATGAGTTAAAGTAAATGAATGTGAAAGGGAAAATTGAATTATTCCATTACATAGAGGCTTGCAAGGCTTCTCATACCATATTTCCATTAGTAAGTGCACTGCGAGCGGTCATGTGATGTTGTAATAACATGGCTACAGTGTAAAATTATGGGGGTGACTGGGAGAATGGGTTTAGTGGGTCGACTGGTATGTGCCTAACCTTCAGTTTGATAGCTCTATGTGGAGTCCCGGCAAAGGCAGCCCGAACCTCGTGAGCAGAGTGATTGTGGGGGAGAATTACGGACATTGAACAATGAGGATGGTGCTAAAAGGAAACGTTTCAGCCCCTCTGTTTTGTGGAAACTTAATTTCGAGACCAGCAGACCTCAAAGTGCCATAACCAGTTTCTGACAGAGTCTTGCCGTTGAAATACAGGCTAGTGTTTCTAAATTACATACATTTAGAAGGATGTTAAAATAGTAACATGAAAGTCAGCTGGTTGCAAAAACCAAGTGACAGAAAACGGGATTCTGCCAAATTGCCAACACCAGCAGTACAAGTATTGCTGTGGATTTTAAAAATTGTCGTCTGCCTTCAGATGGCAACTTGTGCGGTCTTTCTCCTCCCTTAATCCGGAATTCCATGTGGCTTCGTTCTGACGGACAGTTCCCTCTGAAAATGCCAAGGTGAAGGTTTGGAGATAAGTGGTTTATAGGGAAGGGAGTGCTCAGAGGCCACTCTGGCTTCTCCAGCGATTCCCCTTGTAGCTATTCAGAAGCCGCTTCTGCTTGGCTTTTCCCATTCCGACCTAGGATTCTCTTCCATTTGGCCCTTTCTGTGCTTGACCCTAAAATGCAAGAGTCCCTGGGATGGAGTGAGGGCTGGAATTTCACTTGTTGGCTCTGCCTGTACGCTCTTTGGGACATAGACTTGATGCTGTTTGTCCAGCACCTCATGCAGTGGGTGTTGACCTCTAGGGGTGTTGCTGTAGCACAAGTTACAATGGGACCATATTTCTATGCTGCTGCTTCTCCCTGGGTGGTGCGTCACTCACCCTTGCTTCCAGTGCTATCCCTCACTGCCACCAATAAGAGGGCAAAACCCACTGGGAGACAAATACAACTAAAGTACTTTTAAAAATTGCTAGCTCCAGAGTATGGTTCAAGATGGGTGGAGAGAGGCGTTATTGAGCATTATTGTTATTAATTCCTGTAGCATGAGCAATATGCCTGGCACTGAACAGTGATTAAATCAGAGATGGGTCCCTGCCCGCAGGGGGCTTACAATCGAGGCTAGACAAGAGAAGTGCATTAAAATTGCATGGAACCGTTAATTCGCTCTAAGGTGTTGGCTCTAGGGTTGCCGCTTCTGTGGATTCTTGACCCTGAAAAGAGTGGGGATGCACTGAAAGAAAGTGGGGCAAAGGGTCTATCCTGCCTGTTTCTGATATAGCCATGATGCCCCTTGGAGCATCATGACATCATCAAGACACTAAAGAGGGCACCGCAAAGGGGCGCGCCTGCTCATTCCAGTATGATGTCACAGGGCTCCAAAGGGGAGGAGCCGTGTCCGAGAAGGGACAGGCTCCCATCCCCTGGTTTGCCATCCAATTACAAATTGGCCCCTTCGGTCAAGCCGAAGGTCTGAGAAACGGGATACAGTTTAGCAGCGCGGTATTGACATTGAGGCTGGGTGTTTGAAAACTGAGCTACATGGTTACACTTTCCAATTGCTTGGATTCTGCTTCTGTGTAACGGAGAGCAGCTCTGTGCCCTGTTTTGTGGAGCAGAGTGCTGTCTCATGAAGTTTCTGCAGTTTCTGATGATATTCTTTTATCTCTCTGATGTGGTTTTGCCTTGCCTATAAATATAGTCGTCTGCTTTCTCTGAGGCCACATCCAGAACGGCTCATCTTTTTCCAATTACTTGATCTTTTTTTTTTTTTTTATTGCCATGGTTACTAGTTTGGCTGTCTTTTTTGTGTCTTTTGTTCTTAATTGTTTAAGAGAGCATCTTCTGTCTCTTGAATGACTTGCTCTATCCTTCCTTCCCTTACACAGCATTCAGTATTTAACGTAAGAACTGAAAGCAGTTTTCTCCTGTTTGATCTGCCTGCTTTGGTGGGCTGGCGGAGGCAGCATATAAGACTATTAAGCCCCCCAACATCATCGCGCCCCCCCCCCCCCCGCTGTCACCCTACAGGAGTCTGCAGTATCCTATTCTTTCACTCGTATAACTGTTATATGTATTTTATATGGGGAAGAAAGTGCATTTTCGTTGAAGAGATGGTCATCTGAGGGGTGTGCATGAAGAATGATTTCGTTTCAACTCTATGCATGGGTTTAATTCCACTTACTAACTTTGGTGGCTTTCTAAATCAGGAGACTTGAGCCCTGGAAATGTGTTTCATAAGCCAGAGCCTTAAGGTACCATTTAACCTTAGAATAGTTTTGGTGTCTGACCCCGGAAACCCTTTAAAAATTGGTGTAACTTGTTGCATTTTCAAACGAGGAAAAAGACAAGCTGACTGTATTCATTTCATCATTCTATGTGTTGTGGTTTTTGAATAAGACTCAACAAAATCAACAAAAATGTATCGGGGCCATTTAGGCCCCACCCTACCCCTCAAGTTTCAGTGGGCAAACCCCTCCAGTAGGTAGAGTCTCTTAGACCCCAAACACATACCAAAATAAAAAAGATAAACAAACTGTTGCTGCTCTTGGTTTAAGAATTCTCAAATAACATTGAGGGCAACGTAGTGGGACTGATGTGATCCTCTTATCTGTTGTGGGTTTTGTGTAGTGTAAACGTTAGCCACAATCAGGCTTGAATTGGGGTCAGACCCCTAAAGTGAATGAGCAGGTTGTACTCAGAGCAACTTAACAACTTTCCTGAAGGATGCAGTAATGCACCTCCGCCTAAAGATACTTGTATTTCATGCAGTTACTTACCACCAACTAGCCTCTCCTTCCCTGGCAATATCACTTTTTGAGAAGACAGGAACTGTCTGACTTCAGCAGCGCTTCGATATTCACCAGCACCTTGGAATCTTTGCATTTTGGGTTTCAGACCAGACAGTGGTAAGAGACTGCTCTTGAGCACTGGGATATGTCCTTCCTCCATCCATGGACAGGCAGACCCTGAATTTTTATTACAGCATCACTTCATTTGACATGGGGGTGAAAATAGACATGCACGTAACTCTGCTTTAACACCACTTTAACTTCTCTTCTGCATGTTGCACGGCTGTATTGGCACACCCTGTTCAACCTTGCAACAAGCATAAGAAATGTTAAAGCAGAGTTACGTGCATGTCTATTTTCACTCATGGATGCTAACTGATTAACTACTTATCCAAAGTAGGGGAAGGAGCTGTTTCTCATCCCAGAATAACTGAGCCCCAGGGATTAATGCTGTCCATGTTCCCCATAACATCTGAGGCTGTTTTTAGGGTGAGTCACTGGACTTAACTTTGGCAAAAATGTTCACAAAGTCAGTGTAAAAAGATCAGAATCAGCAGTAACTAAGCTTTTGAACATGGGGAGGACTAAGATCAGAGTCCCTTGCAGGCAACTGTAAATGTTAATTCCTTTTATTTGATGATCAGAAGCTACAGTGCTGAGATGGTAATAGGAGGCAGCATATTTGAATTTGACTATGAATTTCACTACGGCCCTTACCGTGCAGCCGGCCAGCACAGACCAGACTGTCTAACAAAGTGGCTTAATCTTCCTTGGACCGACTTTCTGCCAGTGAAGCAATAGGGATAGAAGCAGGAGGTTGGTCTTGCTAGATGATCCTGGAGTTTCTTGCAGCCCTTCCTTTCTATAACTCTACAGAGTTGTTTCTTCTGTCCATCCCAGTTACTGTGAGATCACCCACCCCGTATTGCTCTCAGATGCTAAACCTGGCACCTTTCCCTCTCCCCTCTTTATTCATCTTCAGAATTTTTGCTTCCTCCATGTAACCTTCTGCTCATCTTGGATTTAGCTGTGTCTGAGCAGGTAGGTTACAATGGCTTTGTAATGTACAGTCCATAAGAAGAATGCTGTAGATTGGTGATACTTGCCGCTGCTGTTTCTAAACATTTAGTCCGTAAAGGGCCCTTAGGTGTGGCCCTTAGCGGGACCGGGAGGGCCAGGAGGTTACTAACAGCAGGAAGGGGGTATAGTTGTTTTAAGGTGAGGGTGGGGGAGATGGCTTGCTTGTCTTGTGTGGGTGAAGGACATAGGGACTGGGTTAGGGGGGGAGGGGCTGGCCTCCTCGGTGTGAGGGAGGGATGCAGCCCTTTGGGGAGAGGGGGGTTACCCTCCTGTGGCAGAGGAGGGTAGGGGGGTTGGGATGGGGGCGAGGGGACTGGTTTAGGGAGGGAGGGGCGGTTCCCCTTGGTGTGAGGGAGGGGCGCAGCCTATTGGGGAGGGGGTTGCCCTCCTATGCAAGAGGAGGGTAGGGGGTGTATTAGTGGGTGGGGGTCTCCCTCAGGGGGCTGGCGGGACAGCCACCGGGTTGGGGAGTCCGCAGCTATAGGGGTCATTGTGGGCCGGGGGAATTATGGTCCTTCTGGGAGGTGAATTAGATCTGGGAGGTGGGACAGATGTTCTATTCCTGTCCCGCTCACTGGCCCCCAGGCAGATAGGCCCTCAGAATCAGAGGGGCCACGGTCTTGGTTTGCTGCTGATAAATGTGAGGTCGGTAGCCAATAAGTCAACTACAGTCCGGGAGCTGATCCTGGACCAGGCGGCCGACCTTGCATATATTATGGAGACCTGGCTGGACACTGAGTCAGGGCCTATATTGGCTGACCTTGTTCCAGATGAGCACTTCGTACAACATCAGCCTCGGCTGGGGGTGGGGGCAGTGTAGCCATTATTTTTAAAGATACATTCTCTGTGAGGAGATTTCCTCTGCAAACTATCATGGGTGTAGAGGGTCTTCATCTGGTGTTGGATTTGGCCGGAGACCGAGTAGGGATACTGCTGATATACCGGGCACCCACCTGTATGGCAGCTTCCCTGCCCACACTGACTGAGCTGGTGTCGGAGGTGGTCTTGCGGTCCCCCAGGGTGATAGCCCTGGTGGACTTCAACATCCATGCGCCAGTCTTGGAGGGGCAGAGCGTGAGTTCATGGCAACCATGGGCCTATCTCAGAAGATGGTGGGCCCCACACATGTTGGAGGACATACCCTGGACATGATAATTTGCACGGGCCCTGAGGCGGGGGATCCATTAGTGGAGGAGGTGCCATCAGTGCCCTTGTCATGGACGGATCATTATCTCCTCCAGCCTGGTATTCTGGCACGTGTTCGCCTCCAGGAGGGTGTGGAACTGGTTAGGATGGTTCGCCCTTGATGGCTTATGGAACCCGAAAGGTTCCAGATCGCTCTAGGGGATGTTTCCTCTGATCTCGATGGCCGCTCACTCGATGACCTCGTGACCATATGGAATTCCGTGTTGGTGGAGGCCATCGACCAGGTGGCTCCCAGGCGTCCGCTCCCGAACCGCCGACAATGCAGGTCCCTGTGGTATATGGAGGAGCTACGGTGGATGAAGCGGAAAGGGCAGCGGTTAGAGTGACGATGGCATCACTCATGTGCTGAAGTTGACGGATTGCAGCATAGAGTCTGGTTGCGTACCTATGCTGTGGCAGTGCGGGCAGCAAAGAAAGTTTTCTTTGCTACCCTCATTGCATCCACTAAGGCCTGCTTAGCGGAGCTTTTCAGGGTGGTGAGGGGGCTGGTCAGTCCAGCCACCCTCTGCCTGGATTTAGTCATTGAATGCCCTCTGTGATTTGTTTGTGGACTTTTTTGTGGATAAAATCGCTCAAATCCACCACAGTTTTGACGCAATACTTTTAGCAGTAGGTGAGCCAGAGGCGGTAGAAGCCCCATCTTGTCCTGTTTTGTGGGATGAATTTCAGGAGGTGTTGTCCTCAGATGTAGGGGATGCTCTTGGGACTGTTCGAGCCACTTATTGTGAACTAAATTCATGCCCGTCCTGGCTGGTCAAGGCCAGCCGGGAGACATTAGGGCCGTTGCTGGTGGGAATGGTCAATGCCTCCCTTGGGGAGGGCAGAGTGCCGGACTGTCTCAAGGAGGCTGTGGTGTGACCCCCTACTCAAGAAGCTATCGTTGGACATTGGCGTCCTGGCCAGCTATTGGCCAGTCTCTAACCTTCCGTTTTTAAGGAAGGTTATTGAATGGGTGGTGGTCTGGCAGCTGCAGGAGCATCTGGACTGGATTAATTTTCTCGATCCCTCGTAGTCTGGCTTTCGTCCGAGATATGGCACGGAGACTGCGCTTGTGGCCTTGGTTGACGACCTCTCCCGTGAGTTGGACCAGGGTTATTCGACCCTGCTGATCCTGTTAGATCTCTCAGCTGCTTTTGATACCATTGATCATGAGTTGTTGGTGACTCAGCTGCGGAACCAGGCAGGGATTTGCGAGACCGTTCTTGAGTGGTTCCGCTCTTTCCTGGCTGGGAGGACCCAGTGTGCAGTCCTGAGTGATTTTTCATTTTCTCCCCGGGGCCTCGTGTGGAGTCCCGCAGGGTTCTAGCTTGTCCCCTCTTTTGTTCAATGTGTATATGAAGCCTTTGGGGGAGGTTGTTAGGGAGTCTGGCATACGGTGTCAGCAGTATGCTGATGATACCCAGCTTTATCTCTCTCTTTCATCCGACTCAGGCCCGGCAGTCTCGGTGCTTACCTGGTGTTTGACAGCTGTGGGGGATTGGATGAGGGCGAGCGGCTTGAGATTAAATCGCAAAAAGATGGAGGTGATGGTTGTGGGGAAGGCCGGGTGAGTGGTGGCCCCCATCATTGATGGGGTCTGTCCTGCCCTGGTATCTCAGGTTCGGAGTTTGGGGGTGCTCCTGGACCCACAGCTCCAACTGGCTGTCCAGGTGGTGGCTGTGGCGAAGGGGGCATTTCGCCAATTACATCTGGTGCATTGGCTTCAGCTGTATGTTTCGGACTCCGACCTAGCTGCTATCGTCTAAGCCTTCGAGACTGGACTGTTGTAATGCATGCTACATGGGGCTACCCTTGGTGCTGGATCGGAGACTGCAGCTGGTGCAGAACATGGCAGCTCATCTCCTAACGGGGACAAGCCGACACGAGTACATTACACCAGTGCTTCGCTCTCTGCGCTGGCTGCCGATAGTCTTCCGGGCCCAATTCAAGGTGTTGGGTTGACCTTTAAAGCCCTAAACGACCTGGGCCTCGCCTACCTGCAGAACCACCTCACCCTCCGGATCCTGGATCGGCCCCTGCGGTCGGCCGAGGGCTACCTCCTTGAGGTCCCCCAGGTTTCTCGGGTGTCGTCCTTGTGGAGGGTGTTCTCTGTGGCCTCGCTGCGGCCGTGGAACTTCCTCCCACCAGAGATCCGCCTGACCACCGACTTCCCCTTTTTCCATAGACAATGTAAGACCTGGCTGTTCTTCCGTGCCTTTCCCAAGGGAGATGGGGTTGGGTGGGTTGGGTTAGGGTGGGGTAGGGGGGTTATTTGTTTTACTGTGGGAATTTTAATGGTATATTTTTTAAAAAATCTGTTTTTACTATGTTTTTAATAAGTTGTTAGCCTCCCCGAGATGCTTTTAGCAGGAGTGGGCAGCATACAAGTTTTATAATAAATCAATTAAATAAAGGGCATAGGGACACAACGAATGGAGTTGCTGATCTTATAACACTCCTTCAGTTGGACAGAGTACCAACAGGTATGGGGTTCCTTCAGCTCCAAGCAGCGCTAAACAGCTGATCAGAGGTTAGTGCTGTTTAGCTGTTGCCAGAGGCAATAGCTGGTGGTTGATCGAGCTAGAAATGGTTCAGGGGGGGTCAGTTATGGCTGTTTGGTCAACACTGATTGCTCCCATGGCTTCCGAGCCTTGAACAAATTACCTTCTTGTCTGTAGCTGATGGTTGAATTACGAGTGTGTCCGTAGCAGTATGTTAATCACCTGATTTGGCATGCTGGAGGCTTAGCCAGCATGTTACTCCATTGCTAAGCAACATGGGGTGAGCTGGACTGCGTACATTGCTATGAGTTTTACATTTTAAAGCTATTCCTTTTATCTGTGGATGTCTCTGCATTTTAAAATGTGAGTAATGTGTATTACCTACACATACTGCATTTTGTTTGTATGTTTTAGGCAAATAAGGCATTAGCCTCAGAGGGCTGGCCTTTAAAATATCTGTCCACACCCTATCCAGTGCATGCAAAGTCCTTTTGATTTGGGCAACAGTGATGGTTTGGGTTCATCATAAGAGCTGCATTCGGACTCCTCATCAGTTGGGATGTAATGGATTTCTTTCACGTCAGACTGATAGCAGAAGGGCATTGTTCACTTGCTTTTACTAGCAGAGCTTTTTCCTCCCAAATTCCAGTTCAGGCTAGAAACGGTTGTAATGGATTCACATTCTGCAGTGGCAATTTGCAAAGTGAGCTCAGTTTGCATGCCCACAGGCTAATGTGTGTGCATAATGGACTTCCTGTGTAGTAACGCTTGCTTCCCTTGGCACAACGGGGAAGCTGGGGAGATTTTGTTGTTCCAAATTCTGTTCTAGTCTCGCTTGCCTTTTTCATCCATTCAGTTAAAAACAAACCAACCCCCTCACCGTGACTAACTCTGCCAATTCTGTTTTCATAGGATCTGGTCAACACTGGACTCAGCACTTTCTTCTTTTTCATTGCATCTGTAGTATTTGCTGCTTTAAACCATAAAACCGGAGCAGAAATTGCAGCTGTGGTAAGAAAAAGCTTTGAATATCTTATTCTTCTTCAGCCAAATTCTTCTCTTCTCTTTTTCAAGGCTCTGCAGGGCCTTGTGCCCCGTATCTTTCTGCCCTCATTTCCTGCTGCTTTTCCGCTCTGGAATTTCACTCTTCCTCTGCAGCCACACTTACCTGCCCAAAGACTTCTCCTCCCTAAACTGTCTTCGCCCTGTGCTTGGAACTTCCCTCCCCGAACACGCAGGTGGCTCGTTCCCTGGCTTCCTTCAGATCCCTCCTATAAGCCTACCTCTTCCATAACTCCTCACCGCTGTAGATTGCTCCTTTGTTCCTCCTCATACTGTCTCATCCATCAGGTTCTCCCTCCTTCCCTGTTGCTAAGCTAGGCACCTGCACCTTCCCAGGTTGTCTCCCTGTCCCGTCCTATGTGCCGCGCTCCTCGTCGGATCTAGAGTGTAAGCCCCTTGGGGCAGGGGTCTCTCTCTCTAATCATGACACGTTGCTGGTGCGCTGTAGAAGTAAAAATAAAATGAAAAGATGATTCTTTCTTCCCCACCTGCCCCAAATCATATTAGCTACTTTTACATTTGTCCATCCCAAACTCATTGGATGTTACCAGATACAACAATAAACATGTTGCAAAGCCATTCCATATTGTGAATTCTGTGTTGTCTTCATGACTGTGTAGTCACTTAGACGAATGTAACAGCAGTTGCGTATTGAACCAGCTTCCTGATAGCCTCCTCCCCACAGCTGCGTGACCATTCTCCACTTCCCCATTCCCCACCGGGTCTTGCTCCCCCACCTAGTCGCTGCTGTATGGTGCTGCCTCTTCCGTAGAACCCTTTAAGCGGGGGGGCAGCTGCTGATGTAGGACTCTCAAGCACTAAATTTATTCTCAGTGGTTCCCACAGGCTGGAAGTGGGGTGTTACCTGTCTAGACAAAACAGTGGCTATTTGCAAGCAGCAGCTATGGGCTTGCTGAGATCACAGCCCATGTTATTTGTCTGACACAATGCAGAACGTCTGAATGGGTGTTCTAGCCAAAAACAAGTGACCAGCAACACCCATTGTTCTACAGTCTGAATCCTATTTCTCTTCTAGATGTTGGCTACTAGTCATGGTCTGACTTCAGGGAATTGGAGACACAAACCCTCCATTCATTACATCCAGTGGCACAGTGTGCCCATTGATCTTAATGGGTCAATTAATGGTGGAGGATTGCACCTTTAGAGTAACGGTGGAGAGCTGGAAAAAGTTGGGTTTTAGATGTTACCTTTTGGGCACCGTATAAATTTACATGGTCTTACTAAAAGCACAGCATCATTATTATTTTTTATTGAAAAGATACACAAAATTACAAAATTTGTCCTAATTTAAATTCTCCTTGCCACACTTTTCTTTAGGTGGTTAAAGTAGTGCTAATTCTGTATTGCTAGTATCCTTGCCGTCATAACTGTAAGATCAAGCACAGTGCATTTGTGCCTGAGCTGACCCTTTTTGGTTGAGTTTTGCAAGGTTGGTTATAAGGACAGCGGTGGAAGTGACACACTAACTGTGGGAACGAAGCAGAGGAAGAGTGCAAACAAATTCCATGCTTCCAAGGTGCTACTGTGTTTGATTCCTGAGAAAATAATTTCTTCCATCTGGTGCCATGTAGCCCATAGGGATTATGACCAACTTTTAAGTAGCTTTAACCAGCCTGGGTGGCTCCATAGAATAGTAGATTAGGGAGCATAGGATGCTTAATGTCCCATTAAACTGCTGAGTTTCACTGCAGATTAGCTCCATAGCCATCAAATGGTAGTGACTGATCTATGTGACACAGGTTGTTGATTTACCTCCTACTAAACCTCAGAAATTCCTGATTTTGGGTCCCGTTGCAGTACGTGTCAATGCAGCTAGAAGTACTAACCAAGCTCATCAAGTTTTATTGTGCGACTGCAATCCTTCTGTCACTGGAAGGTGGTGTAGAGCTTGGGCTCTAACCAGGTTTTGTTTCTTTCAGATATTTGGTTTCTTGGCAACTGCAGTGTATGCTGTGAATACATTTTTAGCAGTTAAAAAATGGAGAATGAACAGACAGCAGAACAGCCGGCAAACTAGTGATTACATGCGTGCTCGGACAGAGTCGAGAGAAGTCGATCATCGTCCTGAGATCCAGCGTCTGGATGGGTGAAGGCTGCATGGGAAAGGGACTCCAAAGAGGGAAGGACAAAAAACCCTTTCTCTCATAGAGTAAATTTCATGTAGTTTTAATTTTTGCATTTTTTTTGGAAGACAAGGAAGAGACTGACGACCTGAGAATACCTGAACTTTTGTATGTATAGAGAGAATGATCTACATTTATTCAGAAGCAATTGATATGAAGGCTATAATTATTGACCGATCAAATGCAAGATCTATATATAAAGTCTGCAAATATATAAAGTACTTTGTTAATATTTTGGAGTAAATGCCTGCCTCGGTGTACAGCACCTCTTTCTAGCTACCAGACTTGCATACTCTGTCTCTGTTTCACCACTCAGTAGGGGTGTTATGGCCCTGTTGACCAAGAGAACCTTCAACAAGAATTTGACTTTTTTTTCTTCCTTTTTGCACATGGCGGAAAAGGTGAGGGACAGACAGCAATAACATAAGCCAGTTATCATCTTCTACAACATTTCTCTTTACATTTCATTATGCAGCTTTGCCATTGCACTTTGGATCTCACTTGCAAGATTCCCCATGGTTCCATTGTGTATCTGAGACGGGCCGCCGTATCAGATTTTGGCTTGAGGGACTGAGCAGTAGGACTAGTCTGAAAGCACAAAACTTGCCTCACTCGTGACTTCTGCTAAAGAAGTCTAGAACTTCTAGAACTAAACTGGGGCTTCTCCCTGTGAAAGGCTGCCGTGTGTTCAGTCCTTATCCAGCACGTGAAAGATGTAGATATCCGCTTTGTTTGAATGCATGTAACGTCATTTTCATTCATCAAATTCCTATTGATGCTTTGTCAGTTTGTCAGACACTGCACCCCAATCAAAGTTCTTTCTGTTTCTAGGCTTAGCCATCTGGATGTTCTAGGAAGTTTCCAAGACTGCAGCGCTATGATGTGCTTGATTATATTATTCAGTGGCATGTTCTGTTTTAACTGGCTTGTTTGCCTCTTGTTTTCAATTAAAATACTTCGAGTGACTAGTAGAAGATGAAATTATTTAGATGGGTGCCCATGCCGGGCAGGCCAGCAAAATGATTTTTATCATCTTCTCCTGATGAAGCTTATTTTTAACCAATGGAAGGAAAGGTGTGATTGAAGCAGGTGTGTTATGGTGTGTGGTGTTTGCAAATCAGTCCAATTATCTCCAGTTCCTTTTTTCCGTTAAACTTTCTGTGAGGAGGAGACGTGCTCTCTGGGTAGAGAACTTGAATTCTCCAATTACCAGTCAGTCATAGAAAGAATTGACATCTTTACGTTCTGTGTCCTGAATCTTACACTTTTCAGGGAGTAGCGAGTTGCTCTGGGTGTGGATGTTGTTTGCAACAGGAATTCAGTTTGTTTTAGCCTTCAGATTTAGATCTGATGGAATATGACATTTCCATTGTAGTTAGTGGAGTCCTAACCACTTACATGGGAGCTGCATTAGGTACCTGGCCACTTAGCATTGTGTTTCTACACCCAGACCGAAGTTGGAATCCTAAATAAAAAGAAAAAATATAGAAAGACTGGTCAACTTTAGAAGCAAAATAGAAAACTTTGCTTTTCAAACCTCAGGTCAATGAAGACAAAGTCTCCATGAATTTTTTTTAAATATCCCAGCAGAAACCGGGAAATCTCTGGATTTAAACATTATGCTTGAATACTAATATTCCAAACACAGCAGCACTGTGCTAGCCATGCATAAGACTCAGAAAGCAAAACAGACTCTTCTGTTCAAGTTACAGCGCAAGCAGCAAACGGTTCAATAGGGAAAAGTAAATTAGTTCCAAAACTTGTTCCATTTGTTATATTAAGAAACATTATTTCCTCTGGCAGAGTGCCTCTAATAATCGTATCTAATGCAACCTGGTGTAGTTCACTGTAAGTTGTAGCCGAAAGAAGTGTTCTGCATCTGACAACCGAGAGTTGTGGCTCTCTTGATCGCTGCCTAGTAGCCATTTGATTAATTCCGAGCTGCCCTTCCTCAGTGTCGTGGATGTCATGTGAATGCTGGCCCCTAGCCTAGGGAAACTAGCAGCACTGGACAACAAGGGAATTGTTCCAGTCGAGCGAGTTGCTTCTCACATGCTCAATACACCACGTATTGGATGGCACAAGTAGGACAGTTGCAGATACTGTTGTTAAAAGAAATAGCCATAAATCAACTTTTTAAAAACTAAAAGAAAACCAGTTTTTGTTTGAAGGATCATGTAAAAGGAATATTGCCAAAAAGTTAGCAAAAAGGGACCGAGACCTGCCGAATATTACTCACTCCAAGGAGGGCTTTGTATTGGGTTATGTAACTGGAAAGTACAGAGATTGATACAGTAGCAAAGACTTTCTCAAACAGTGAATGCTTTACATTCATGGACCCTGTAGTACCCCCCCACCCCCGCCAACCAACACATGGGGGCCTCGTGCAGACCCACGGTTCGCACTGGCCTGGATTTGGCTCAGCTGATACATCAGCTTGGAAAAAGTACCCGCCATGGAAGTATTAGCAACTTGGTCACTTTGGCAATACTAGCTTTGATTCTTACATGTCTTCCACCTGCCTTAAACCTCTCCAAGTATGTGCTAGTTTCTTCTTTAGCTTAAAAAAAAAAAAAAAAAAAGATTTTCTAACCTATTTCTTCTTAAAAGAGGAGATAGTTATTAATGCAGTGGTTCTGTAAAACACCTTTCAAAAACATCCCTCAAGCACTTGGAGTTTCAAACGCTATTAAAAATAGCATCCATGACATTCACTTTCAGAGACTGCACAGCTTTCCAAAAGCAAATAGGGAATGGAAGTGCTGAACTGGAAAGCTGTTGATACTGAGGAGAAATAAATAGGCGTGTCATGTCTGCTGCCGAGTTTAAGGAAGAAAGCTAGGAATTCCTAGGTCTTGGGTTGGTGGTTTGGTTTTCACAGGGATGTGCAAATGCTATTGAAAAGCTGAACCCCTAAGAGGAGCAAGCAGGGAAGTGGGACCCTCATTGAACCATCCTTGCCTTGTGCCCCATAGCAATTGCTCACACAGCTGCTGATTCTCCTGCATTCCAGTGGCTGGCCCCTTGCTTTCAAGTGGCAGGGAAGGAAGGTTCCAAGGAGCCTGAGCAGTGGTAACGACTTACCACAACATTCGGTGTAAATTGGTGACAGTATCCACTCTAAACAAGGATTGTGTGAATAAGCCCAAAGACTCCGGTCCTACAGAGATTTATGCCGAGTAATCCCACTGAAGTTGTCAGAGACAACTCACCGTGTGTAAAGATAAATCTTTGTAGGAGATAGTCCTTGGTCCCTAGCTGGTAATATAACATGGGTGATTACTGGCATGGCCTTGGAGCCCTCTAAAGTTCAAAGAGAGAATGTCGGTGGTGTCCGTATAGGTCCCAAAAATAAGAGATGGAGACTTCACATGGTCTCTGTTGTTGGACCAATCTGTTGGTGAGAATATGCAAACTTTTGGCCCACCCAGGCCCTTCCTCAGCCTTTTAAAAAGTCAGAAGTTGGTCCAATAAAAGAAATCATGTGAACTACTTTGTGTCCCCCTTCTGAAAATCAGGTAATGTATTCAAATGCAGATGGCTGGTTTTTTACTATTATTTTAGATTTTAGGGCAACCAGAATGACCTCTTTGAAAAGAAAGTGATGTATGTGCCAGAAGTGGGGCATTAGCCAAATTATGCAAGTCAGCTGGGAAGCAAGCGGGTTTGGAACTGGCCACTATGAGCAGAGAGGCCTTCCCTTCCCTTCCTTTCGGTATCCATACATTTTGCTCTTTGCCTGAAGTACAACTTTGTTCCAGAATTCCCTTGGCGCTTTCTTAGGGTTTCTCTTATTAAGACAGGATTTGACATCTCTCGGTACCTTGTCGTCCACTTTCGGGAGAGGAAAGTTTTGAGATGCTATGGATCTGGCTGGGAGAAGTGAGGCAGATAAAGTGTGGTCCTTAAATTTAATTCTTGTTTATATTTTAAAGAAGAAGAAAAAAGCTCACAATTTTAACCATTCAGAGTAAGGAAATCCGCTTAAGCTCTGATGCATTTTCCGGAATGTTCTTGATTATTTCCCTAAATAAAAGTCACCCCTTTGTTTGCAGAAGATCCGATATTGTGTTTTCTCCACGATTCCAGTGGAACTTCTTCAACACTTTTGGCTGGCTGATCTTGTGGAAATATCCTTTGGTAGCTCTGAGCTACAACAGTTCCCAGTATAGCTAGTCACAGATATTCTGTTTCTTAAATTATACACGACAAACAGGAAATATTTAATTTTGTTTTCTTATACAGCAGGCACTGTAGCCTCAATCCGTATATTTATTTATGTTGCTCAGCTTTGCATTGACCATGTAGGTTTTACTTATGTCTTGTGGATTTCATGGACAAAGTTAATGTTAATTAACATATTTTGAAGGATATGGAAATAATTTGTCAGTTTTTTTTATTATTGTTATTTTTTAGTTATTCATAGTACATTTCATACTACATTTCAGAGGCAATACCCAGACCTGGGAATTCTTGTTCTTGGCTAGGGCTGGTCCCTGGGGCTATTCCAGAGAACCTGTACTTCTCAACTCTCAATGAGAAATACTGGCGTAGCAATTGGAAAACTGAACATCCACTTTTCTGTGTCATGTCATAGTCTGCAATCCTCAAACACTTGCTCAACTTATTCTAGAGTAAACGGCTTGAAGCTTGCACCTATAGAATCCAGGTTCAAAGGGGAGATCAACAGGTCATCTGGTTTGGCAAAAGTTGAAGATTTTTCAGAACATAGTACATTTCCTTTTATATGGACAAATGTCTTGATAGACATAATTAGTGGGAAACCTTAACATGCTTGAAGGAAATATCTCTTATAACTATCCTGACTCACTGCATTTAGTAATCTTTTTCAATCCCAAAGGCTAACCGTTTTAGCTATGCTTTTGTTGATCATGATGTTGCAAGTTTAAAGTGGTTCAGGCCAGAATTCTGTATCTTTAAAACTTGTTACCTTCCTTATTCTATGGTTTTAAACTAAATTTCAAGTGTTTGACGGTTCTCATTGGATATTGTGGAAAGATGGGTGCCATATTGAAATCATAGGTTACAAGCTGAAAAAGAGAGATTGTGTTCTGATTTGCCAGTTTGGGACCAATTTGTTGCATGTTTGAACAATTTCCCATAATTAAAATACATCTAGGACATGGCGGAATGAATGTTCTAGTTATTTAAATGGTGCTTTATCTGGCCTGGCTTCTTCATTTTCTGCATTTGTGTTGACTGAAACTATTTGTATATGTTGAAGTTTTTAAGGGTTCGGGAACCCATGGTAAAATAGTAAAGTATGTATTTATTACTCCTTTTATTGCTCCATTTTGATTTGAAGAGTTGACACTTGTTACGTCTTTTCATATACTTGTTAACCAATTTTGGAAAAAATACTACTTCACCTAGGGTGCCTTCCATGTGTGGCGTTAATGCTTATCAGTCAAGGACAGAAATGTAAATGTATTAAACCAGGAAATGCTATTTTTGTGCCATGGCTTGCTAACACACATTTTCAGCTTTGTGTTCTGTTTTCCGGATCACCAGCCTTAATGGAAATTGCGGCTTTTTTTTCTTTGTGCATTAAGTAGAAACATTCCGATTTTAAAGTTGTATTTCTTGCTCTGAACTGCCCAGGATGGTAATCTGCAATGTTGTTTAGAGTGGTAAAATACGACCAATAGACTAGGAATATTTTTCTCCCTTCTTTTGAAAATTATCTGGACCAGCCCCCAATGTGTTTGCATTCTGGTTGCTGAGTCAAAACCCTCTAGAAGACGAGGCTACACACATGTGCTCCCACTGATCCGACCACTCCAGAGGGTCCTTAATTAGAAGAGTCTTAGCTTCACTCCATTCAGTTATTATTCTGGTAGCAAGTGCCGAGTTTCCAGGGACTGCATACTGAGTTGGGGTGTCATTTGGAATCCAAAGATACAGACACCACGGTACTCTTGGCCAAATTAGAACAGCAAACCCTACAGTCAATATTTCCATTCGTTCTTTCTAGACCCATCTGCTGTCACTGCTCATTAGTCTCCCACAATTGGATCTGCAGATAGTGACATGGAATCTGTTTCTTTGTGGCTTGCTTGTCTGAAAGACTGCTCAGATAGCTCTACACTTCCCACTTTCTCCAGACTCTCAGAGGTTTTCACTGCATGGGAAATGAACTCAGTGAGCCAGTGGGGGAATCCTTAATCTTGTAGGTTTGAATGGTCACATCCTTAAGGAAATGGGTGCTTGATCCCAACTGGCACCCCTTCCAGAGAGCCCCCAGTATGTACCAAAGGGGGGTGGAGGGAGGGTCAACAGGAGTCTGGCTCTGTAAGGGAAGCTCAATGGGATAAGTAGCAAGTTTTGGTAACCTTGGCTTTTGGGGATCTAGTACTGATGGGGCTGCCGCCGTGGTGATGCTTGCAACCCCTGGCAGTCTGTCCCCTCATACTGGAAATTTGACACTTTGCAAGTATTTCAGTTGTGTCTCAATCCTCCGACCCCTAGCTCTGCAGCAGTCTCACTGAAGCCCATAGGTTTCGCTCCCCGCATTTGACATTTAAGTCACTGTTAGGCCAATAATCAAGCAAACCGGGCCAGCGTCTGGTTTCTCTCTTAGATTCCTCTACTGCCATAGCTGTGAATGGGAGGATCTCAGAAACATCAGACTGGAATAGAAAACAGTTGTGATTCTAACTCCATTAAAACCAAGTTCAAATTGTCTTGATCACTGATTCTGCTGGTTGCTGAACTAAGCAACGTGTCTTCTGGTTCTTTTTGTATTCACACTACTCTCCTTTGTGTGGTAGGCTCAGATCACAAGGGCTTTGACAGGGCCTGATCCTGGAGCCCGTATTCAAACAACATTCCCATTTAGGTCAAGGTCTGACCCACTAATCGCTTTCTCAGGCATTCCTTACTCAAGTCAGCTTTGCCATTAGCTTCACGGAGCCAGGATTTCACCTCATCACATATAAGGTCGTGTCCTGACAAACCAAATTTTTAGTGAGTTGTGCTTGGATGCATTGATGTCCCGTTTTTAAAAAACAACAAACCAACCTAATTGAACTGCTTTTGGGCCAAGGATCATACAGCTGCTTTAGACTGACAAAGCCACAATCAGGATGGTGACTAATAATAATAATGAGACTTACCAATATAAGCACTTACCTTGTATTCCAGACGGGTGTTGCATTCTTAGCAACACCCATAGCTGCAACCCAACCTGATTTTCAGTATGTGTCTTATGCAAAGGAAAGTCTTTGATGCTTTGAACAACTTTAAACTTAAAGGCAAGGTCATTCAACATTGGGTAGAAAATGCACTTCCTCAATCTTTTCTATGGAGACAGTTAATATCTTTTATATGTTATGCACTTCCTTTTTTGTTTGGTTTATTTTGTTAATGGTAAATTACAAACTCAAGTTGAAGGATTGTAATAAATTTACTATTGTGATTTGTTATTTGATCTTGTCTGTATGTTTTTGGAACACATGCCTTTATAACACAACTGAAATGGTTATTTTATCGTTTGAAAGTCATTTTGCTTATCCAATGTTTTGTATATGGGCACATTTTTTTTGTAACTTTCCAATTTAACATGTTGTATCGTTGCCTTTGATTTTGTCTATTTCTCTGTAACGTTTTTCTTTCTGTTCTTTTTGATATACCAAGATATTGAGCTCTACGAACTTTCATGGTACTTGTCTGATTATGTTTTCATAGTGGTAAAATCTGTATTTTTGTATGTAGGGGAAATAGTTTTTCTGAACACTAATCTCTGATGATTATCATATGGAATCATTGTGAAGGATTTCTTGTTTAATAAATGGATCGGCTTAAAACGTGACATTTTGTCTTTCTGTAGATGCACTATGTAAGCTTTATGCTGGGTGTCGAGACTGATGGTTTGGTGGACCGGACTCTTAGGGAGCACATACAACTGGTTTGCTGTTGCTAGGAAAGGTTGCCATAAATTGCCAGCCATTACTAGAGCAGGTGTAAACGTAAGTGCTCACATAAATGCTTGTGACTTAGGTGGTGTGGATATGAGAGAGCAATAAAAGCCCATATCTATGAAAGGATATTTGTAATGCAACAGATCAGAAGCCACTGAAGCAATCTGGTTTCTGGGGGAATTTTTGCAACCTGCCCAGTGAAACAGCTGAATTGTTAAATGTTTATTGTTTTAATGCAATATGAAATATTATGATCTCAATTGTGGACATCTGACTTCTTGATTGTGAGCTGCTTCCAAGGGTGATTTCAGACGTTACGATTCCACGGTCAACCACAGTGAACCCCCTGTGGTGGCCGCGATACCATACGTCTTTTGGGATCCCCACCAGATGTTCACCCCTGTGAACTCCCGGCGGTAATCCCTTTGACCACGCTTTCGGACCTCCAACTGCCTGAAGGTCTGGAAGCGTGGTAAGATTGGCCACGGGCCAGAATCGGTGAAAGGTAACGTCTGTTACCTTCCGCCGATCCCGGGTTGCATCCCGACCACGGCAGGGGATCGCGCGCAGCGGCCGGATTGGCCGCTGCACCTGCCCGTCTCCCGGAGCGTGGGGGAGTGAAGCTGTGAGGCTGCATGTCGCGCCACGCAACCCCGACCCCCACAAGGAATCAGGCCAGCACGTCTGAAGGACGGCTGGTCTGATTCCTCACCGGGATCCGAAACGGATCCCGGTGCATGGTTAGATCCGTTTCGGATCTAAAATCACCCCAAGTGTCAAACTAAGGCACAAGCCACAGTGATAACATTTCACTGTAGTAGCCAGCAGTAGATCCTAGGAGCAGACTGCCTTGATTGTTAATAAAACGGAAGGGCTTGTAAAACCTGCATGGGATTGAGTTAGCATAAGTGATGCTATGCTTGAGACAGTGGCAAGGCCCAGGATGGGACGTCCTGTCAGAAACAAGCAAGCAAGCTGCCAGTGGGACAGGTCAACAAAGATCAAGTTGCAGTGGAGTTTTGGATCCCAAGACTCGCTAGAACCGGCTTAGACATTATTTTTAGGTTAGCAAAACCCCCACCTCTCGGCATGATGGTATGTGCATACTTTCCTGTACTAGGAAAAATCCTGGTTTTAATTTAGTGATTAGACTTTAGTGATCAGCCTCTCTGCAGCTCGGTGCGTTCCTCCCGTACTGAACTACTGCAGCACCCATCTGCAGCTGTTACCAGTACGACTTCTCCTCAGACTTAGATTCTGCCCCTGAGATTCGGGTGAGCCTTGTGCTAATGACCTGGCCAGTGATCAGTGCACCATGGGCAGCTAGGACTTGCTTTGACTAAGTTTTCTTTTATATTAAGTCCTTATGGCTCTGTAACCACTGTCTACATTTCTATCTGTATTTATCATTTATTTATTTATTCTATCTGCTTAGCATTTATACTCAGTCGCACTGTGTTTTCATCTATCCATTCATTTTATCCTGCTTTTGAATTTGAGGAAAACGTCTAGACTCATTTTATTATGAAAGGAAAAGGTTTATTTTGGAGACAAAGCCTGCACTACAGGTAGCCATATATTGGAGCTGTTGTAGACAGACTGTGGTGGTGGACGGAGGTGTTTGTAAGCATATGCCATTATTATATTACAAGCATTTGTATAGCGCTAGCAGTGTACCTGGTGCTTTACATAGCAATGAGATGGACGTGGTCCCTGCCTACAAGACAGTTACATACAGCATGGACTGACAACTTCCTTACCGTCATTTATGGGGACCTCTGCCATGAGTGTGAAGTGAGGGACTGGGATAGCTCTTTTCCCCCTCTTCCTGTGTTAGCAGTCACTGACCCTCGCTGTGGCCCCCTGGTAGCTATTCTAGCCAAACCAATTGGCAGGGGTGCAGACCGGCCGAGCGTACGCGGAGCTGACACAATGCTTGCTTTAGGATCGGCATGTAATTGACCAAAACGGCAAAGTTAGCCGGTGTCTTCCGTGGGCTCTTGCGAGCCACGGGTTGACCCCTCCTGCTCCAAATTGTAAAGTGTGTAACAAATTTGAAGGAATTGGGGGCGGTATCATTTATAAACGGGAGCTGCTGCCTGATGGCCCACTTCTGGTCTCTGTGAGAGAGAGGCTGGGCTATTGTGGTGGTAGATGAGAGACGTTTCAGGCAGGGCATCAAGAGCACATTATTGGGGCTTTGCCTGTGCTGCCCTGGGGACTCTGCGACACAGAGGAGTTGGCTCTTGAGTAGGAAATGTGAAATTAACTGTTTGTAGCCTCTGGGAGAAAACTGGTGCTGCCTGGGGGACCAGAGGCTGGTGGGAGAAGTGGCTTCCTTTCTATTCATTCATGGGAAGCTCTGAAACAAAACCAGTTCTATTCCCCTCCTGGGCAAAGGATGGGCTGTCTACTCCTTGTGGAATTAAAATAAATGAAACATTAAGAGAAATATAAGCCTTGAGTGGCCTTGTTCAAAAGAGCTTGCGGAGTATCTTCTCCTGGATGGCCTGGCCGCCTGGGGGTGGGGAGGGCTTCCCTTGGCCGGGTGAACTCCAGCCTCGGCAACAAACGTCCCCACAGCCTGACCCGGCTGGAGGGATGGGGCAGGGAGCGAGATGTGGCCACTCGACATCCCCCCTCCCCATAGCGGTCTCCCACGCTGGGAGAAATTGGGGCCAGGAACAAACGTTCCTGCTTGGTTCCTACTGCTCTGGCCCAGCTTGGTTGTAGCTGAGCGAGGATTGTGGGCCCGCATCTCTGGCCCAGCCACCACCCCGACCCACAGGTGCAGGCCTGGAACAAACGTTCAGGCATCACGCTGGCCCAGTCAGGTCCGACAGGACCGGTGTCATGTCTAACACCCAAGTAATAAATGTGGCCGAGCCCGCTGAGTGGAACTTGCTCTCACCAGGTGTCCAGCTCAGCGCCTCTCTCCTCACCTTGAAAAAGCACCTGAAGACTCACTTATTCTCTAGGTGCTTTTAGACTGCACTGTGGGTTCCCCTTCCTGTGTGTGGTTCTCCCCCTTTACCGTACCCTTTTAAATGGGTTTAGTTTCTGGTTTGTGAGCACCATTTGGCAGGGGAATGTTAGTTATTCCTGTGTAACGTGGGAGAACTGCTCACAGCATTAAATTACCTGACAATGTAGGGGGCATATGACTCGAGCCCAGTGCAATTCTACCCTCAGTTGCTAATTCTAAATGTATTGGACCCACCGCCTTGATTGAATAGCTGGGGCACAAGAAATAGATCAACCTTAGAGTTTAGCTAAGCATCACCCTAACACAGTTTTCCTGCCTTGCAGGATGGCATCTGCCAGCACACCCAACTGTTCCCCAAGCTTTTGCTTAAGACACTTGGTCTCACAGCTGACAAGGCTTGATTAGGTAACTGATGCTTAGGGGCCACTTTAAAAACTAGTACGAGCTCCAAGGGCTGCATAGAAGTTGGGGGTGGGATGTATAGGGGGTGCTCTCAGGAAAAGAAGGGTTCAGATCATGGATCTGTCCCCTTGTCTTGTCTGCAGGCCCTCATCTCTGCTCCCTTCCCCTAAGCTTACTCTTTCAGTGCTTGGGGGTAGAAACTGGATTCAGGGGCTTGGCTCCAAGAACTGGAAAGGGGCCCAAGGAAAACAGCTCAGCTGCAGGGGCACCAACATCAGACTAGATCCAGATTGTGCCTTTGACACCACACAGAGAAGGAAGGCCTGGGCTAAATATCCTAAGCTAACCCAAACAGGGTTAAAACCACAAGTGTGATTCCTGGCAAAAATGACAATTTGGATTGATAACAAAAGGAAATTATTAGAGGAAACCGAGGATCGGGAACACTACCTTCAACTGCCAGAGGGAGGAAGTTGAAAAAGAGGAAACCTTAAAGAAAAGGGGGAGAGCCTGAATGAACAATAAGAAAATCCAAAAGGGGCAAAGGGTAAAAATATATAAGTAACGGTATATTTGTTTCTGTGATGGGTTGAGAACTATACAAGGCGTATAACTGTTTAGGACTTGGTTTTTTGTTTAAAAAGTGAAAAGACTAAAATATGTATGCTAGTTGCAAAATGTTCAAGGGTAAAAGGAACCTGGAAAAAAAAATGTTACAGGAAGGGGGGAGGATAGAATAACTCAAGACCAGATTAAAGAAGGGAGCAAAAGGGAGAAGAAGATGGAAGGGATAAGACAAGCGAGAAAGCAAAAAGAGGAGAAAGACTGGGGAAAGAGGTCACTGATGGGTTCAGAAGGGGGGGGGGTAGGAGAGGGGAACTAATAAACGGGAAGAAAAGGGAAGCCCATCAACAGGAAAACTAGACAGGAGACAACAAAAAAAGTAACCAGAAAAGGAATAGGCGACAAACCAGGACAACCACACACAAAAAATAGACCCAATAAAATGACACTAACACTAAGGCTGCTCACATTGAATGGGAGAGGGTTAAACCACGCAGTCAAAAGGAAAAGAGTTAAAACCATACTAAGAGAGCAAAAATCAGATATTTATTTTTTACAGGAAACCCACCTCCTAAATAGGACTTACACAGATTTGCAACAAAACAAATGGGCATCATAAGAGCAGCCTGTAGTACCAGGAAAAAATCAGGGGTCCTAATTGGAATACGAG
>QEPC01012435.1:942907-967581 GCA_003113815.1 Sphenodon punctatus
GTGGGCGTGCGGCCTCGCACCGTACGTGTGTGGGCGTGCGGCCTCGCACCGTACGTGTGTGGGCGTGCGGCCTCGCACCGTACGTGTGTGGGCGTGCGGCCTCGCACCGTACGTGTGTGGGCGTGCGGCCTCGCACCGTACGTGTGTGGGCGTGCGGCCTCGCACCGTACGTGTGTGGGCGTGCGGCCTCGCACCGTACGTGTGTGGGCGTGCGGCCTCGCACCGTACGTGTGTGGGCGTGCGGCCTCGCACCGTACGTGTGTGGGCGTGCGGCCTCGCACCGTACGTGTGTGGGCGTGCGGCCTCGCACCGTACGTGTGTGGGCGTGCGGCCTCGCACCGTACGTGTGTGGGCGTGCGGCCTCGCACCGTACGTGTGTGGGCGTGCGGCCTCGCACCGTACGTGTGTGGGCGTGCGGCCTCGCACCGTACGTGTGTGGGCGTGCGGCCTCGCACCGTACGTGTGTGGGCGTGCGGCCTCGCACCGTACGTGTGTGGGCGTGCGGCCTCGCACCGTACGTGTGTGGGCGTGCGGCCTCGCACCGTACGTGTGTGGGCGTGCGGCCTCGCACCGTACGTGTGTGAGCGTGCGGCCTCGCACCGTACGTGTGTGGGCGTGCGGCATCGCACCGTACGTGTGTGGGTGTGCAACAGAGATAGGGCACTCTGGAAGGGTTTGCAGTGGGGGGTGGGGAACCTTTATCTTTCCATGCGCCGCTTGAAAACTAGAATACGCTCTCTGGGCAGGATGGGAGTTGGGGCAGTTACGGCAAACGCCGGAGCACACTAACTAAGCAAGCTCAGGATGGGGAACAGAAGGGGTGGGTCGAAGCCATGGATCCATCACCCATCCTTGAGCACATGCTCCCGTTTCTGCTTCCATCCGCTGAGCTCACAGGCTGGATTTGGCCCAGTAGATTTCCCCAACCCCGTCTTAACTGGGTCAAATACAGTACACAGGGAAACAATTCACACGACAGTGTTCATGGGGGTCACCACCACTGAAGTGACTTTCACTGGAGGATAGGCTCATAACTGGCTATTGGTCAAGTGGGTCAGTATGGGGGGTTGTAGCCTGACTGTCCGGAGCCAGGAGCGAATAGCAGGGAATGAATTGTTCCATTATGACCGGTTGTGTACTTCTGCGAAGCAACCAAGAGTGGCTACACTCGGAGACAGAGGACGGGGCTGGATGAACCAGGATGGCACTTTTTATCTTCCTCAATGACACGGGCTAATATTGGCCTGCTTTGTCAGCTGGATTGTGCGATGGTGCTCTTCTCCCTCCGCTCATCTGCATATTGCCAAGGCGGACTGGGTGGAGCTGGGGACAGTCAGCCCTGCAAGGCAGAGGGTCATTTGTCTGGACCCTCTACCTTGCGGGGCTGATCATGTACCTCCTTTTCCTTGTGTTCCTCAAACTCACTTTGAGAAAAACACTTTCCCTTGTGTTCCTCAAACTCCTCTTCTTGTCATAGGTGGAGTCTCCCTTGGGTTTAACCCTTCTTCTCCCTTACTCTCTCACTGTCTGCTACTGAACCAGCGCTGATACTTCAGCCCCCACAAATGTAAAATTCAAACTATGTTAATTTCTCCTGGGGGGACACAGCGAGGTCACAGCAAGACCAAAGGTCAGCCCACAAGCTGAATGAGGCCTGCTGTCTTTAATGGGGAGTAAAAACTACAGGTCCCAGCATGCAGTGCTCCCTCTTTGGTTAGAAATGTGCTGGAACTGCTTGTTACATCAGTGCGTGAAGGGGACTTTGAACCTCTCTGCTCAGGCCCTTCTGGGGGCTTGTTTCAAATGGCATCCCCTCCTAACAAGAGTGGCTGGTCTGTGCAGGCCATGTTTCTACTCTTGGGACAATCTGCTAGGAAAATAGGTAGGAGGAGCCAGTTGCAGTAAAATATGACCTTCCAATGGGCAAAACTTTGGTTCATCGATAATGAAATAGAAGAAAGTGAGTGGGAGAAGGGACAGAGTTAGAAGGGTCACAAGGCATGAAAACCTCAAGTAATAACAGCCACTAACCACTGAAGCAGCAGTTCCCAAATATTTTAAACCAATGGGTCGCTGTCAGTAGTCGTGGATGACCAGACCCCTCCTGGCCGCAGCCTGGCGTACGCTCATGGTGGACGTGGCAACTGTCGGCGCTGTCGTCTTCTTGAGATGGAGGGGCTGGGAGGATGGTAATGCTCACACGCCGGCTATCGGGGCCATGACCAGTCCACGGGTGGCGTGGTTATCTGCTGCCCTTCCCAACTGGAGGTTACCATGCTGTTTGAGGGAACTGAGGCCTGCTTTGCTGGGGCTGGTTCCTCACGTCAGTATGGACTGCTTAGCTTGGCCTTGTGGGCCAAAACTTGGGAATCGCTACATTTTGTCACTCAGGAAAGAGAGCAGACTCAAGCTGTTCTTACACATGTGGCGGGATGCAGCACACTGAAGAACACACTTACCGAAAAGGGTGTGTTTAGACGCACCGGACGTAGCCGGCCACCATAGGAATCGTGGCTTGCGTGGCCTTTTTGAAGCCACATTTGGGAAGTCTCAATATCCCCAAATGCAGCTTCAAAAAGATCACGCAAGCCGCAATTCCTATGGTGGTCGGCTACTTCCGGTGCGTCTAATTGCACCCTGCAGGGCTTTTCAGGAAGTGCTTTCTTCAACGCGCTCCATCCCGTCGCTCGTGTAAAAACGGCCTCAGTTTGACTGGGACTTTTGAGCAAAAGGAGTTGAATTCCCTGCCCATGTGAGCTTTCAGCTTGCAGAATAAAGCACTAAGACTGCAACCAACCTAGACAAGAGTCTCTGTGGGAAAAGGATGTTTCCATCCCTCCCCCCTGAGATGGCGGTTTAATATTGCCTCAGATCAATAAGCCTTGGTGAGTGTGATCTACACCGAATAGCAATGTCCTGCCGACCAGCCAAAGCACAGGAAACCAAGGCCGCTGCAAACAGTCTACCCGGATTGGGCCCGGAGGGCGAGTGAGGTAAGGTGGTGTTTTTTCCCCTTGCCAAACGCAAGGCCGGCAGCAGACACCTACCTTCTGGCTTGTGCTCACCGGGGCCAGCGTTTGCTGAATCGCCTTGTTTGAGAAACACGGTCAGCTCTTTAAAGATCAGGTAGAAATCCAGTGCATACGCGATTGTGGCAATGAACCCAAATACCTTCGGAGCAAGAGGATATTCTGTTAGCGCCTCGCCTTGGCCGTTCATTGACCTAATGGAGTGGGGTCAGCAAGTTATTAAAGGAACGGACTGGGCTGGGTGTTGACCTGCACAGCCCAGGCCTGCGGCAGAGAGGCTATATACCACCCAGAACAGCAGATACACTCACGGCCGGCTTTAGCATTTGGCCCCTCTCCATAATCCCCCGCTCCTCATACCCAGGGGGACCCCACATTTTATTTTTGCCCTGACTGGTCTTTGGTAAACTACCCCATTTGATCTAGGATGGCTGTCTCCTGCATCGCTACCTTGGCTGGGGGGGTGTTCCAAGGTGCTCGTTCTGTTTTGCCTGACCCATAGCCTGATGGCGAGGTGAGGCAGGCTGGGATAATGAAGGGGGCCTTTGCCACAGCTTGTCAGGCCGAGACTCGCATATCCATGTAGCATCAGGTATCAGGCCTGCTGTGGAGACTAGTGGCAGGGGGAGAACTGAAATCGGACTTCTAACCGGGTATTGAATAAGAAAACATCACGTTTGGTTCAAGTCTCTGGCTGACGGGAAGAAGAGAATGCTGATCTGCCCTGAGAAATGTCATGCAAGTTTGATTTACCGTATTTATGCTTCATCAAATATTTATGCTTTCTGGGCCTCAAGTTACAAATGGAGAAGGCTGCCGTGTGCTATTCTTGAGCACAAAACGCTGACGACCGAGGTCTCGGAAAAGGCAACGGGGCAGGGGAAAATGGCTCTGGTCTCAGATGATCCATGAAAAATAGGCAGCCAGTGCCAAGGACAGAACTATATTCCTTGTGCTGAGATGGTAAAAATCTTCACAATATCTTCAGAAATGACACGGGCCGTGATCCACAAGCCACTTACTCCGAAATAAGTGGTTTGTGGATTCCAGCCATTTGGGAGTTAAGTCCAATTGGCTTTTGATGAGCCTTTGGCTGCTACGTGTCTACACCCCTCCCCCCTTTTTAAAGAGTTTTCTGGTTGAGTTTTGCACTAATGGAGAAAACCAGATTATTTACAGCAACTTCAAAATATCACATTAGATGTGGTTTAAAGAAGAAAGTGCCCAGCAGTGAGGAGAGAAGAGAAAAGGATAATAAAGGAAGAGAGAAAAGAGGAGGGAATGATAAAATCACACCAATCAATGCCAGGTTTTGAGGAGTCCCCTCAGATGCTTGAGACTATGCTCTAGCACACTGGTTCCCAAACTGTGGTCCGCGGGCCCCTGGGGGGTCTGCGACACACTCCCAGGGGGTCCGCGGGCCTCCTCGTTTCTCCTGCTTGGTTTGTTTGTTTGTTTCTTTTGTGTTGCTGAGCCACACAGCACGGTGACTGGGCTCAGTGTTGGCACGGCACTGACTCCAAGCTCAGCCACTGACACAAGCGGAAGAACTTTAAGGCACTTCTGCCCTCAGCAATCCCTTCAAAGCAGTGGGTTAAACAAACTAGCAGGTGCAGGCTGCAAGCGGACAGGGGCGCGAACTTTGCAGTGTGGCTTGCCTCGCTCCCGGGAAGGGTGTCTGTCTGCAAACCCAGCCCAACGAGCCTGGGGCTGCAGCGTGCAGTCTTGTGGGGGAGAGACCGCTTCCCTCCCGCCCTACTTAACCGGAGGAGCCAGCAGCAATCCACAGAAAGTTGTAGCGGCGAGGAGCCACATCCTCCTGGAGCCGGACCTGCTGTGGCTGCTGGGTTGGGCTGTGGGACATCAGCATCACCCGCCCGCCCTCCACCTTCCCAGCACCATGTGACTGCGGCAGAGCAGAGGAGGGGGCAGCTGGCGGGTTTTCGCTGTGAATCTCCCGTAGTTTTAGTCTGGGCTCGAAACTCCGGTGAGGCTGAAGCGTGGGAGGGAGCCAGGCGGCGGGCGGGTATGAAGGGGGGAAATTAACATGGAGAAGGGATGGCTGGGGAGAAATCATACTGGGGTATGAAGGGGTGAAATAAACGTGGAGAAGGGATGGCTGTTGATTGGAGGGTAGTAAGAGGCTGGCAAACATTGGTGTTGGCTTGATCTTCTCTTCTGCATTGTCCTCTTAGGCTGGTGAATTGATACAATGAACCAGTGGCTAAAGAAAGTGAGGCTCACAGGGCAGGAATGACAGGCAGCAAGCTTGCCAGATAAGGAAGAGCAGACAGAAATAATTGATGAAGTTCCCAGCACCAGTCAAAAACATCAAAGTAGTGATTGTTTGGAGGCATCTAGCTCGCAGGAAAGTTAGGCGCTATGACCCAAACTACATAAAAATGGGTTTCACGTCTACTGGTACGACTGAAGAGCCACGTCCACGGTGTGTTCTATGCTATGAGGTGCTGTTGGATGAGAGTATGAAACCAGCTAATCTTCATCAAATTTCACAAATGCTTACATTCATATTTGTTGTAGTATGCAAATTTGGGGGGGGTGTCATGCAAATTTATGTAAATTTGGTGGGGGTCCTTGGCTCATTGGGAAATTTGAAAAGGGGTACTTGGTCACAAAAAGTTTGGGAACCACTGCTCTAGCAGTTTCTGCTAAGTGGTTTTTTAAAAGGAGACCCAGGCTCCTACATCCATCCAGACACCTCTATGTTTTACAGAAATGGGTATTATCCCAACTTCACTTTCTGCTTCAGTTTTCCCCTCTGCGGTCTACTCCAGGTGTCACAAGGAATTCTAGTGCGGTCCTTAAGCCATTTGACCATCTGCAAACAATCCACATACTTTGGAGTAGTCCCATTCAAGTCCTATGGGTGTGAAAGGAACTACACTCTGGAGTAAGTGGTTTTCGAATTGTGGCCTAAGTCTCTGGCACCAGACAGTCAAAGGATTGTGTCTGCCATGGCAATATTCCTCTGATCAGTAATTCCATGTTCTAAGTGTAGGGAGCTTTCTTTGGCCTGGGGGGGCACGCTGGCAATGCAAAAACGCCCCATGGGCTGCACCAAAAAATGAAGAGAGGTTGAGCTTCAATCACCCCCAAATTCTTATTTCACATTCATACTTAATCTGGGTTATAAAAACAGAAGTGTGACCTGAGATGGTACCAAGGAGGGTTTTCAGGGGGTGGGTAAGGAGATGGAGACAATGCATGATAGAGTGGCCACTAGGGGCCTTGCAGCTCCACTCCCTCTCTTTCAACATCAACGTGCCCCTTCCACTTGTGGCCTTTCCCTTGATGCTGAAGGGTGGCGGTGCCAGATCTCGCACCGCATCCAGGAATTGGAAAGGGGCCATGTTAGAAACCCAAACATAAAAGCCATGAGCCACAATTTGGCCCTGGGGCCAGAGGTTCCTCACCCCTGTTCCGAGCAACAGATGCAACAACCCTTTGGGCCAACTGTGGTCTGAGTTCAGTGCAACAAGAGTGCAATTTGGCTATTCTGAGGCCCAGCCTGATTCAACAGGACTTGCTCTTAATGCTCAGTACTTACTCCTGCTGCCTTGGATGCGCCGTCCGAGTATTTGGAGACTGCAGCGATGGAGATGGCAAAGTAGATAATGGCAGCAGTGACACAGCGCAAGAAATCCTGCAGAAGAAGGCAGGGAAAGAGGTAACGTTAGATTTGTGCTATAACTGCATTGTCATCCCATCCCCTTGGCCCTGTACCTAGCTCTCTTTACCGACGGCATCTTGTATCAGATCAATGCTGGCTTTCTGCTGTAGCTGAGGAAAGAACTAAGATTGACTGGGATCTTGGCTAAAGATGAAACCGGTAGCTTGATTACTCTCCACAGATGGTGCAATACCTCCATTTTCGGTTGGGTGTTCAATCAGTCGCCAATTACCCCAAAATATCAGGATAGCTGCTACCAAGTAACCCATTGACTGTTTTATCAATTGGAAAATGGGAAAATTGGTACCGGATTGTGTAGCCCATTGGGAACGAATCGGGATGTTACCATGTCTGAGACCATAATTGTGTTGGGGGAAACCCTATTTTTGCATGTCCTCATTTCCACTCTCATCTTGGTTTCTAGGGGCAGGTCCTGATCTCAGCTACATGGGAGTAAAATCCAAGTTATTCCACTGACGTAACATAAGCCGTACCCAAAAATAGAAGGAGATGTAAATCTATTAACTCCCAATATGCCTAGCACTAAGCAATTCTCATGACAATCCTCCATTCAAGTCAATGGGAATTGTCCTACTGACTTCAATAGGTGAAGAATTGCATCCTTCGTGCAGGATACTGTAATGAAAAGATGGCTACCCGATTAAAGCATTTTGTGGATGCAAGATCCACTGTGATAAATGGGATCTGTTCTGAGGGAGTTTCCTGACTGCCCCAGGGCCGAAATTAGGGGAAGGTAATCATGGATCATCTGAGACCAGAGCCTTGGACGGTGGCTTTGGAGGGGCAGCAAAAAAACCCGAAACCTCAAAGCCGCTACAGCTGCCTGCGCAGCTGAGCCGGGATCGGGGCTCGAATTTTAAAGAGTGAGGAGAAAACACATTAAGGGGCAGAAGTGGGATCCTAAAAGCACCTGAAGAATGAATCCGTCTTCAGGTGCTTTTTAAAGGTGAGGAGGGAGGAACGGATATGAATGTCTGCAGGGAGGAGTTTCACACTGAGCAAAGGATCTGTGTTGTAGATCCATCCCTCTGCCCTTGTGTGTGCATCTTTGCCCCTGCACTTACTCAGTGCTTGAGGGGAGGGGCTGGATCCAGGCAAGGGCCCAAGTAGAAACAAGCAAACGGTTGCAGCCCGGATTTGGATCCCAAGGTAGAGGCTCCTACCTACCCTGGCACAAATCAAAGCACATTTCATCTTCAGTACCTGATCAGAGCCATTTGTCCATTTCTAATGCTACAGCTTACAGTCCTGTCCTCAAAGGGGCTTGGCTCCCATTGGCTTTAATGGGGGGGGGGGGTTTGAGGATTGCACCCGACCCAGAGTCTGTATCACAAGGGCGAGGAATCTTTTCCCACCTGGGACCACTCTGAAAATGAGTGCAAGCTCTCAGGGTCACACAGAAGTTGGGGGTGGGGTTGCTTAAGGGGTGCACTCAGAAGGAAACGAGTCCAGGCCGTGGAACTGTCCCCTCTCCTTGTGCACATGCCCTCATCGCTGCTCCCTTCCCCTGAGTGCAGTCTTTCAGTGCTTGAGAGTAGGAACTAGCTCCAGGAACTGGACAGGGGCCACATAAAAACTAGCCACAGGCCATATTTGGCCCCTGGGCCTGAGGCTCTCCACCCCTGGCCTGTAACCAGTGTATACTGACAAGGGAATTAAGATAATCATGGGAAGAGGAGGCTGCCCCCTCCCTCTGGGACAGGAGGCAAAATCTGTGCAATTTCAGGGAAAACCGGCTCGGTTGATGCTGAAATCTCTAGGCATTTTGGAGCTGAAAATGTGCGGTAGCGGAGGGTCTAACTGGGTAGCAGGAACCGGAACGGCCTCTTTGAGTGATGGCACCTTTGGCGTAAAGCAGTGACCTGCCTGTGGACGTTGCGAGATTGGGGGGGTACGAGGGGGGGGCTGATCACTTGGCTTCTGCTCACAATTCTCAGCAGATGGGATGACTGAGATATTTGTCCTAAGACACAAATCCTTCAAGCTGGAATCCTTTGGAGGTCGGACAGGGGTCAGTAATCTGGATTCAGGTTACTGTACTAAACATTCAATTGATTTTCTTTTTCCTCCCTGGGACTTTTCCTGTGGAAGGTGCTATAAACCTGGAAGAGGATGGAGGCTCATTAAGAAAAGATTCAAAGGATGGTTGGGCAAAGGGCTAGATTAGAGCAAGTGACTTATAGTTCAAGCTTGTCACGCTGATGATGTTACTGCAGTGGTTCTGTGCCCCAAAGCTTATTCCAGTAAATCGGCCAGGGCTCATTAAGACCATCAGCTACTGATGATAAATCTAAGGGAATCCAAGCTGAAGCCGATTATGTTTCTGAACAGAGGACAAATTTGTATGGCTAGTGGCCCAGCTAGTGGGTCAAATTGGAGCAGCAGCGACGCCCAGTGGCCAATCTGTGTAATAACCTGTAGCTAGCTCTGCCGGGTTTCTAAAGAACAGGTCAGCTATTTTATTTCAAAGGTGATTTTCTTGGTATGAATTTGAAATCTGCTGCTGGCCTGGAAGAGTCCCATTACCTCAGCCATTCTGTGGGGGATTTGAAGAGCTGGTCGGCATTCCTACATTTTGTAACCCGCCCTGAACCTTAGGGATAGGGTGGGGCAAAAATTAATTCATTTTCCATATCATACGTCCCGTCCCCGCAGACTGTAAAGCTGCTCATTGACAAAGTGATCTCCCCCCTCTCCTAATTGCACCAGGCCTGGCAGCTCAGAATACTGTTGCCAGCTTTGGCAGGGCTTATTTACATAAGGCCGGCAGGGCTTATTTACATGAACCAATGCATGCAAATTTAAAAGACCATTTAGGCTGGGCTAATAAAAAAAGATAAGGCTGGGAGGTGATGGGGCTGGGTGCAGAGACATGGGGTGCATATTTAGATGGGCTGCCCCCATATGCCATGCATGGAGGGGCTCTGGGATGGCCTGCTCCCCTCAGCTGCTTCACAAGAAGTCGAGGTGCTGGATCTCCTTGATCTCTCGTGCCTTTCACTTCTGGTGAAATATCAGCTGGTCACTGATTAACCCTCAGAATGATTGGCTTAACCCAAAGCCTTGAAATGATGCTTGAAAACCTTACGCCTCAGGATCAAACTCTAAGCAGTTGGTAACCCTAACCGTGAAAAAACATGGCATCCAACTGGCACAATAATGCACCGTTTACCAACCATAATGTATTCTCTATATTTCCTTGACTACTGAGCCTCTAATTCTCTGCTATCACTGTGAAATCAATTACACACACACACACGCACGCACTCACAATCTTACAAGCCCTGCTGTTCAAGGAAGAAGAGCTAAAGTGACACTTTCTAAGTGCTCATCACTGACCGACCCCTGAGCCTCAAGAGCAAGTCTGAAGGGGTTGGAAAAATCCCACTTTAAAGGCTTTTCCATGTGAGCAGTTACTCCGAGGTGGTAACCACCTACCTCATTTTTGTTTACACACGCAGGGAGTGGAGAGGTAAAATGAAGATAAAGGGGGGGGGGGTAGTTACCTCTCCAAAGAAGCGTGGTTATTCAGGGAGGTAGGACTTTACCCAAAAAGAGATAATTGTCCGAACAGTTCAAGATTAGATTAGATTTAGATTTATTAGGCACAGCTTTCGCCTTACGTCAAAAAACAAAACAAAAAAACAGTAACAAACAGCAAATCAAACAACAACAAGCACTAATTTACACCAACCCCATCCTCCTTATCATTTACAAAAACTTTAACATAAATAAAAACAAGGTTTAAAAGAACAGAGTTAATAATAATAGTATTAAAATCTAACATAAACTCCAACGTCCAATCTATTACCCATGGCCCCTTGGCTTAACTTAAGTCCCCATAGGGGATAGAACAGGGAATAAGAATAGGAATAACCTTTCCCAACCAACTAATTTAACCCGGAGGGCTACCACCGTCCCTCTATTCCAGTCAGACTAGTTACCAGTACACCTGGCCTGTATTGCACACCGCTTCGTTGATGCCAGATATGTGTATACAGCGAGAGCAGTTGTTGCCTCCTTTTGCGTCAATGCCATCAACTCACAAAAACTACCCTCTAGCTCTCCCCTGAAACCCTTTGGCAACAGGGGAACTATCCATGCTGCCCGCAGCGCATCAAAATAGGGGCACCGCAATAGAAAATGGCAAATGTCCTCAACTTCCTCCTTATAACAAGAGCAAAGTCTAGAAGTTTTTGGAGTGGAGGTATACCTACCCTCCACATTTGCCGTTTTGACCAGCTGCCAGCGTAATAGAGTATAAGCTCGCCTTAATTTCGAGCTGGTCAAAATATCCAAATAAGGCTCCAATCGGATGTGGTTCTTGTAATGGGCCAAAAGCGGAGCCACTCTCCATTCCCTCAGCTGGGCCATGTCCTCCTGCTATGCTATATCCTGGATCCGCCCCAGAAATTGCATCTTAATAGCCGCTATTGATTTCCCGAAGAAATGTTGCAAAGAGAAACCACTCTCATGGAGCCAAGAGCCAAGAAATGAAAGCCAGGGGTAACCACGTGGGCCCGAATACTCCAGTTCTTCCTTCAAGCGTTTAGCTGGTATAGCCATCTCCTGCTGTAGTAGCAACCTCAGCCAAAAGCGTACGAAAGCCATCTTAGCCAAGGAGGCTATCGAGAGAACAGCCACTTCTGCCCTCAGGACAGCCCCTGGTACACCAGAGGGAACCCCCAACAGTCTTCTCAAAAACAGATTTTGCACCCTTTCCAGGGGGAAGATGGCCGCATGGGAGATCAGTTCCACCCCAAACAACAAGGTTGGGGGGGACCTTAGCCCTGTATACTTTAAGCATATCTGATATAAGTATACCTCTGGATAGCCTAGCGGCCTTCAACAGAGCATGAACTGACCTCATCGCTACGGCTGCTCTATTCTGTATGTGAGCATTTCCAGTCCCACTGGCACTGGACCCAGGTCGGTAAAGATTTGAACCTGCTCCACCTGGCCCATACTCAGATGCCAGCTACGTGACCTAGGCCTTCCCCCAAGCACCAGGATCTTGGTTTTAGAGAGATTTAGGGCAAGCCCATTCAGCTTGCAGTAGCGATGGAATGCCTCCAACGCCCTCTTAATGCCTCCTTCAGTTTGGGACAGAAAGACAACTTTGTCCACAAACTGGAGAAAGGGCAAGCTCTCTCCACCTACCCTTGAGGGATGCGTGTCCCCCTCCATCATAAAGTTCTGCAGGTCCGAAACATATAAGTTAAAGAGGAGTGGGGCAAGCACATACCCCTGCTGCACTCCTCTCTTGATTTCAATAGCCTTTGTAAGGCCCACTGCCCCTGGCCCTTTAACCTGTGCCTTGTTATTAGAATATAAAAAATAAATTGGGAGCAAAAGATTCTCCTCTATACCCAAGGACCTTAGTTTTATCCACAAGCGGGCCCTTGGTACTGAGTCAAAAGCCTTGGCGAGGTCAGCAAAGGCAAGAAAAACCTTGTCCTTCCTTATTCGCTGGTACTTGTGAATCACATGTTGTATAATGTAGCAACAGACCAAGGTAGATCGTCCTTTCCTAAACCCGAACTGGATGTTTGGGATAATGGCCCTCTCCTCTGTCCGAACAGTTCAAAGGCAAGTCCAGCCTTCCTCCATTAGTTTCCCCCCAACATCTCAGCATACATTACATACACAAAAAGGTTCATGGCATTTCCACCCATCATCCCCCTAATCCCATTCTCCCATCCTGTCTCCCTCAGCCTCTCCCCATAGTCCTCTGTTAAAAACAGAACTATACAACATACATTAAACCAACTCTCAGGTCTAGTTTTCCCCGCTATCATGTGCTTCTCTTCCTGGCTTGTTTGCTCATTGTGCTGGTCTGTGATGCGGGGGTTTTCCCACCTCCTACTGTCTGCCCAAGGGAGGACCAAGCCACCTCCTGGTTCTCCCTACTTGTCTGAACAGAACCAGAGGGGAGCAGTTATTCTGCAGGAATTCTTCCAGCTTAGCGACCCTGGAGCAGCCCTGTTCATGAGCTCATCCCCTTGGTTGGCTGCTTAGAGATGAACATCAGGTCAATAGGAGTCGTAAGTTGACTCCAGAGCCTCCAATTCCCAGGCCTTTGCTCTGAATGCATCGGAAACAGCCTCCTCAAGGCCACAGCTTAGACTGAATTGCAATTTCTCAAGCAACCTTGGGTCCTTTGGCAGGAAAGGCACTCACTAAAAGTCGTTCCCCATCCAAGTCAAGTTGCCGGCAATTAGCTTTATGCTGCAGCTCTGCCCCTCTAATGTACAAATCCCGTGGGGGTTGAGCATCCCACTTACCGCCAAAGGCCAGTAGATCCCTTTGAATTTCTGGTTCAGCTTAAAGAAGTAGGCAAAGATAAGACCCAGAGCCAACAGGAACTCTATGAGTGGGACCGTCATGAAAGATGCAGCCCATGATGCAATGTAGCAGATAAAGGTGATAAACGACAGCCCCTACAGGAGAAGGGAAAACATTGCTAGTTATTCAAAGGTACGGTGTGGAGAGAGCTCACAGAGCTTCTGAGGGAGCTCCTGTTTAGAGATGTTAACTTTTCGAACATTTTGAAGCCGTGGGGGTGGGGGTGGGGATTCCCCATTTTATTTTATTTTTTTAAACCCACCAAATTTTGGGTAAAATTGAAATATATGCAATACTTATTTTCTTAGCACCCTTTTCAGATCTAAATTCACTTTGCTACTTTAAGAACATAACATTTATTATGTATAACTTGGTTTGCTCATAAAATTATCATGTTTGGTATATTTATTAAATTTAATAGTTTATTATTATTATTATTATTATTATTAAAAAACATTTATATAGCGTCAGCAGTATACCTGGCACTTTACAAAGTAATAAAATAGACACGGTTCCTGCCCCTAGGGCTTACAATCTGAGAGACAGGAGCTGGGGGAGAGACTTAGGAAGGGGAACAGAGGGAGAGACAAGGGGTCTAACATTCATGAAGATGCGAGGTCTCAAGTGCACGTACTTGGCTTGGTTACGATGAGAATGACAGCAGGCAGGTCCATGTTGCAAGGATAAGGGTAAACCGATCGTAGGTATAGGAATAGTGGCTCAGCAGGATAAAGAGTCAGACAGAGCAGAGCGAAAGAGGTGAGTTTTAAGGAGAGATTTGAAGGTATGAAGGGAGGGGGCAAGGCGGATGTGGACAGGGAGGGAGTTCCAGGCATGGGGGGCAGCAAGTGAGAAGGGACGAAGGCGCTTAGGGGAGCAGGGAAGGCGTGGAAGGGTGAGAGAAGGGACAGAGGAGGAGCGAAGTGCACGGGCTGGAGTATGGAGGGCGATAAGTGCAGAGAGGTAGGGGGGAGCAAGGTTGTGAAGAGCTTTATAGGTGAAGACTAGGAGCTTGTGCAGGATTCGTTCAGGAAGGGGAAGCCAGTGAAGCGAAGAGAGGAGGGGCTGCACATGGTCGAAGCGACTGGCGAGGTAGATGACCCTGGCAGCAGAGTTTTGGACAGAGATGAGGGGAGAAAGGTGAGACCGGGGAAGGCCAGTGAGAAGGAGGTTACAGTAATCGAGGCGAGAGATGACCAGAGCATGAACAAGAGTTTTGGCAGACGAGACAGAGAGAAAAGGGCGAATCTTAGCAATGTTATGGAGGGAGAAGCGACAGGATTTAGCAACAGAGTCAATGTAGGGTTTAAAAGAAAGGGCTGAGTCAAAGATGAAGCCTAGGCTACGGGCTTGGGGGACAGGCAGGATGGTGACTCCATCAATAGTTATTGACAGTGAGGAAGGAGAGGAAGGATGAGAGGGGAAGATAAGGAGTTCAGTTTTAGCCATGTTGAGTTTGAGTTGACGTTGAGACATCCAGGTAGAGATATCAGGGAGACAGTTGATGAGACGAGCTTGAACAGAGGGAGAGAGAGAAGGATTAGAGAGATAGAGTTGAGTGTTGAGAATTATTCAGACAATAATTACAAATTTACTAATTTTTACTTTTTAAATGTTTTTAATTTTTGTTACAAATGGAGCTACAAGCTGCTGAACTCTAAGGAACCTAGCATCTCTTAGTTTTTGGCAGCAGGCAAAGTTGATGAGAAGCAGGCAAAAATTTAAGTTGAAAATAGATGAAACCATCAACATTATAGTAAACCAAAGAAAGTTATTATGTATTCTGGAATCTGGAGTCTAATCGGTCTCATTTTCTGAGCTGTCACTCACTATCAGCAGTTTCTGCTTCTTCTGATCCTTCATTTTTACCATCTTCATGGACTTCTGAAAACTGACGGTTTGCCCGGATTGAGACAAACTTCTCTACTCTTTCACATAGTCTGTTTCTTGATTTGGTGCGAGTATTTCCAAACATAGACCAGTTTCTTTCACGTGCTGCAGAAGATGGAGGAATCGGAAGCAGGCAAGTAGCAAGAGGAGTCAGAGGCCGCGTCGGGGAAAAGGCCTTGCCACCATGTTGCAGGCGGGATATGCTTGGCAAGAGTCCCAAATTGCATTCCTGGACCAAATACCTGAAGATGTTCTGTATTCTGCCACATTTGAAAGTACCTTTCCAACATCAAGTCCTAAGTGTGTTGCTTGTTTTGTAATCCAGTCAAATGCAGTAGCAGTGCTATCATCACTAATGTTTCTGCCTTTGAATCTTGGATCCAAGAGATTTACAGCAGCATGAATTGATTGGCAACAAAATTCTTCCCATCTGTTAATAAAGTTGTTCACTTTTCTTTCTTCTGTACTTGTAAGCGGAGATAAACGTAAGATTCTCAAAAACAGTTGGTTTTATCTGGGCCATTTGGTAAGGAATGTCTGACAAAAGTGCACTCTGTGATTCAGATGCCGTGATTGCTGAAGAAATTGGCTTTAGACTCTTCAGGGAGTTCTGCAGCTGAACCCAGAAGAGACAGCCTCCTCAAGCAGAGTGTTCCTTACACTTCTGGGTACTTTAAGATCCTCAATTATTACTGTTACTTGAAGAGCGTATTTGTTTTTTAGTAAACTTTCAAATGAGATCACCGCTCCACTCCATCTAGTTTTACTCCAGAGTTTGTGTCTCTATTTTATACTTTTCATTCTTCTTAAAGACTGCAGCTACGATATGAGTAGCTTTTACATGTTTTATAACTTCTTTTGCGCTTCTATAGACCTTTTGCAGAGTGTCCAACTTCATGATGTCATTAAGAAGCAAGTTTAGCCCATGGGATGCACCTCCTAGTCCAGTAATATGTGGATATTTATCCATTATGATTTCCCATGCTGCTTTCATGTGACTTGCATTGCCAGTTAGCAAAGCAAACACTTTACCATTCCCAATCGTCTCTAGGACTTCACATATTTTACTACTGATATACTCTGCAGTATGCCTGTTGTCTCCTGTTTCAATGCTTCTGTTCAAAAAACTGCTTGAGGTGTTGTTATCACAAAGTTTATGATTCCTTCTCCCCGCACATTTGTCCATCCATCTGTAAGTACTGCAAGACAGAGTGCTTCGTTGATTACACATTCATAGTCGGACTCTAAAAGAGGCTTGCTCAAAGAATGTCTGCTGGACAAACGGTATGATGGTCTTAGTAGTTTAAAAGCTCCCTGCCAGTATGCATTTTCAGTTATTGACAACGGTGCCCCGGAAGAATATATTACTCTTGCAACAGCTTGGTCATTTTCTTTCCTGATCTTCACGTGTCATCTTGTCTGCAAATGAAGCTATTGAGAGTCTTCTGTATACAGTTGGTTGCAATATTTGGTTAGTTGAGGATGTTGATTGGGTAACCCTTTGTGATGCTGATGTTGTAGTCGTAGGAGGAGGAGGAGGACTTCTGGATCAAGAACGTTGGAAAGAGCTACTTGCACTTTCATCATCCTGTTCTATCTCCTCACTTACACTCATGAAGGATTTTTTAATGTCTGCAGGACACTTCTTACATACTAGAATGTGTTTGGTCATCCTAGTACCATTTGGAAATGTATATTTCATTTGACAGTATTTGCAAATCCCATTTTGTTTTCTCAGAATAACTTGCACCGTGGAAATGCTTCCATATGCTAGAAGTTGGTCGCACCATTTTGCTGAGGGAGAAAAAATAAAAAATGTAATTTAGTGGCTAGCTTGCATATATGAACACTAAACTACAGCATGTAAAATTTAATAATGGATGGAGGAGAGGCCTCCTCAGAGTTAACTGTGAACAATTTCCCTGCCCTGCAGACCTCACCTCACTGCTAAGGTTGGGTGATTTGTCAGAAAACATCAGATTAGTAGGAATTCAATTATAAGCAGCATAGGTTATGAAAATACACGAATGCAGCTAAAGTATAGTTTAATATACTAAATTCAGAGAAATTTAAACTCTTACCATTCAATAAAGAAGTATACTTTCTTTCAACTCCTTTTTGCTGCTTCTGTACTTCTGTGGATCTCAAGGTCACAGGGCCAGGAGCAGGTTCCTTCCAACTCCAAAACCTTTAGACTTGCTCTTTCTCCTCTCCTGAGTCTTTTGAGCAAGCAGTGCAATAAGCTCCTTGTTTCTAATCTCTACAGGAACGAATGGATGCTGCTGCCAGTGTCCACTCCCAGTCCTTTGAGGCCTAGTCAGGAGCAGATCCACCAACCTCTAGATCAAAAGTCAACAACAGAGAAAGTCCACAAGCAAAGAAGGCACTGAATCCTTCTTCCTCCTCTTGTGAAAATGGCACTAAATCCTTCTTCCTCCTCTTGTGAAAATGGCAGTGCCTCCTGGGGCCAGAAATGCATCTTGCTCTTGCATTTGGGAGCTGTACTGTACTGCTTGTCCTCGCGGTACAGGAATTGTAATGATCTGATACTGTAGATAGTCTTACTGGCTTACATAAAAGTCTTCCTATTACATAGTTATAGGAAGAAAACATTTTTGGGGAGTAAAGGGTAGCAATAAATGAACACTTTGTCTTAAACATTTTATTCATCATTCTCATTGAGAGTTGAGAAATACAGGTTCTCTCGAATAGCCCTAGGGACCAGCCCTAGCCTAGAACAAACATTCCCAGGTTTGGGTATTGCCTTTGAAATTTCACATGTTTGAAATCTACTATGAATAACTAAAAAAATAACAATAATTTAAAAAACGGACAACTTATTTCCATATCCTTCAAAACATGTTTATTAACATTAACTTTGTCTATGAAATCCTCATTTTTCTGTTGTTTTTTTCTGGGCCTTCACATCTCTACTCCTGTTGTGTCAAGCCAGTCACCGAGAGCAAGTGTTGAGTACTGTGCTTTCCTTGGGCCAAGTGCACTGGCAGTGTACACTCTAGTTACTGCCCTGGCGGATGGATTGGACATTGTCTTTAGCAGGGCTACCTCAGATTGACCAGGCTAGTTGAGAGTACCTTCGTTTGCACACTCTTCTGGGACCATAATGATGTGATCAGAGTGGGATTCTGCCAGAAATCTGCTTTGCTCATCCTCTGCCACCACCCTCACCTGCCCCCAAACTGTCTTGAGCCCCTATGTCTGGAACTTCCTCCTTGAGTACATTTGTTTTGCTCCCTCCCTCCCAACTTAAAGTCTCTCTTGAAAACCTCTCCACCAGCCTTTTCTTTGTTCCACGCTCCAACAGGCTGCTCACTGATGCCCCCTTCTACTAGCCTGTCGTTCAGGGTCCCCGCAGTCTCCCCGGTAACTAAGCTAAGCAAGTGCACCTGTGACTTCTCAGGTGGCTGCCTCATGTACATTAATATGCACTTGTTGGTGCCGCAAGGAAGCCTGGGACTCCAAAGACGCGCAGTTTCCGTCTCGTGAGAAGGGCAGAAATGCGGCTCTTTGCCTGCAAACGTGCACATCTGGCAGGGTAGGGAAAAGGTACTCTGCTGGGCACGTTTGCTGGTGAAGATCCATATTTCGGCCCTTCTCACAAGACGGAAGCTGCAGGTCTTTGGAGTCCCACACTTCCTTGCGGCGCTGACGAGTGTGTATTAACATACATGAGAAAGCAGTCTGAGTTTCGTGAATGGATCATTGTCTCTCCCTCTATTCCCCACTCCTTGGGTCTTCTGCTCGCTTGTCTCTCCTAGATTGTATGCCCCTTGGGGCAGTGATCTCTCTCTCATTACTGGCCAGTGCCAGGTACATTGCTGGCGCTATATAAGTAATAAAACTAAGTTTCCATCTGCAATCCAAGCCACTGTTCCAGCAGCCCAGAGACAGCCAACATTTTAAAAATCTTGTGAAAGGAGCTTTAAAAAGGAAGGGAAAAAACCCAACTCTTTTTTTCTTTTGCCACTGATGCATGTAAAATGTCAAAGCCTAGGGGTTTGTTAATGTTCAAAGTCCCCAAGCCAATCATGAGCTCTTGGTTTTCTTCCAGTGCAGATGGCTTTGCTTTGGCAAGAACAGAACTGAATCGGTTTTGGTTTTTAAAAAAATGGTAAGATGAAGGTGCTGGTGAAATTTAGCTCCTCGCCACATACAATCTCAGCCCATTATTACTTATGCCTTGTTCCCTAGACCTTCCACCGAACAAATCTCCCCCCCCCCCCTATGATATTCTCGCTACAAGGAAATGCAGTTCCTTAGTCCCCCGGAGGAAACAGCTACAATTGGGGTGCAGCAGAAGAAAATACATCGCAGCCGTGAGAGGTTTTGTATTTTTTCCCCACCCCAAAGGCTCGTTATATTTTTCAATGCATAAAATATATTTGAAAAGACACAAAAACCAATGAAAATTCCCCTGTCCTAAATTTCTCCAAACCCTATCCCTGCCTGGATGAATAGAAACGTCTCACGCTACTTCCAGAAGATGATCCCAGACGACCCTCCAGGGGAAGGGAGATCCATCGCTGCAGGGAGGCTACCGCGAACGCCTTGCTGTACAAACTTACCTGCGAGAGGGAGCTCCGGCCTGACCGCATAGGCCATGATGGGACATAAGGGAGGAAGGCGGAGGCGGGTCTTTCAGGTATGTAGGCCCCAGCCTGTTTAAGGCTTTATAGATCAAAACCAGCACCCTGAATAGTGCCCAGAAATCTATTGGAACCGGTGCAGATATTGGGCTCCCAGTGACCCATCCCTGAAAGGAGACCCTCACACCTGAAAATATGTTTGGGGGTGGCTGCCCCAGATCTCGGTCTCCTTCTATTCCCCTGAATTTTTAAAGGGGAAGCATTTAAGTATAGCTGCCTCCCTTTTGTTCCAGTCCCTGTTGCCTCCCTCCCTGTTATTCCACCTCTTCTCCAGTTTCTTTTTTGTCATTCCACACACTCCCCTTTACTCTGTCTCCCATCAGAGATACATCTAGTATTTCCCATGACTCTCTGTGAAAAGAGGGGGGTCTAGTGTGTGTGTATGTATGGGGGGGGGGCTAGGAGCCAGGACTCCTGGGTTCTCTGTTACATGGTTGCGAGGTAGTAAATTAGTGCCAGGGGGAGCTGGGAGCAGCTAATCCAGTGCTTCGCTGAGGTAAAGCAGCATTAGTTCTCCGAAACAGATGAGGAAGCCTAGGGACCGAGTTTAACTGGCTTTCTCAAAACCATACTGAAAACGGTGGGCAAGACGGGAATAAAACAGAGTCGTCTTCCCTTAAGGAGTCAATCTGCTTCCTCTCTTGCAGACAGAGGCACGCAGGTTGGGTCAGTGTGGGAGCCTGTGGTGCCACACAGCGGCTGGGAGAGGTGAAGAGATTAGGTAATGGCCATGGTCCCTCAAACCATTTCCTCTAAAAGTTGTGGACTTCAATGGGACTACTCGGAGTAAGTGGTTTGTAGGTTGTGGCCTATACTTATTACTCAAGAGCAAAGCATGAGCAGGGGAGAGTAAGCCACACGGTGTAAGACGCTGCTGTGTGACTGGGTTGGGGGCTGTTCTGTGCTTAGTTCGGTGGCTGCCCAGACTCTGAGAAAACTTTACCTCAAAGACTGAGGAAAAAGCTGAAGCCCGAGTCAATAATTAGGTGGCAACACTTGCTTCCCTTTGTACGGTGCTCTCCGTCTATCTCCAAGGTTCCCAGCCATTTTTTCTGGTTCTGACGCTTCTACAATTCAGCCATTGTACTTTGGCAGCCTATGCTGCGTTCTCATTATACGCTACGTAGCCACGCTTTTAAACGGAGTGCAATGCTGCAAACCCTTCTTGCATGTAACTAAAGGAGGAATAAATTGGGCTGTTGCTCATCCATCTGTTACAATATCGCTCTTCCCATGTCAGTGATAATGGATTCTGACGGACAGCATTTTAGGGCACGCCTGACAGTCTGTTGAGGCAACCCTCCATTCCTGTGGAACTAGGGTGGCCACATATGAAAATTTTAGAGGACACTTATTAGAAATACAGATTGCAGGGCTGCACTGGTTCCAATGCAGCCCTGCAACCTGTATTCCTCATAAGCGCCCTCTAAAATTTTCATATCTTCCCACCTTATGTGGAACCCATACCTCCTCCCAACATATTATTGAGCAGCCAAAGAGAGGGGAGGCCTGCCCCCTCTGTGAATGGGCTCCGCCCTTCATTGAATAAGCTCTACCCCCTACTTGTATATACACACCTCCCGCCATTTCAAGTGCACAGAAGGACAGACACTCTCCTGCTTATCACTCCCCCTAGTTTCTTGTCATTCCACCACCTCCCCATTGTCTTCTCAACTGCTTTTCCTGGCAAGCAACCATGAAAGAGGTTCCTGAGACTTACACACCAGCCTCTTCTGAAAGGGAGACTTGATCCCTGAAAGAGGGACCTTGGCATTCGGAACCAAAACAGAGAGACTGTCCCTCCGATATAGGGACTATTGGGAAGTATGAGAATCGCTGGCCGAGGACAGTCGGAGGCCATTTTTAGACGACCGCGGCGGCGCCCGTGCTTGTTTTTCAAAACTACCGGGGGGTGTGGGGGTTTACACGTGACACCGCCGCCGATTATGCGCAGGTGTGGGCGACGCACATCCATTTCCGGCCGCGTATGTCCACCCTCGATCGGCGACCCGGTCAGCTCGCGGCTGGAAATGGATGTGCGGCACCCACACATGTGCATAATCAGTGGCGGTGTCNCCACCCTCGATCGGCGACCCGGTCAGCTCGCGGCTGGAAATGGATGCGCGGTGCATAATCGGTGGCGGTGTCACGTGGTAGTTTTGAAAAACAAGCGCGGGCGCAGCCGTGATTGTCTAAAAACGGCCTGAGGCGAGCTTGTTGCTTCCAAGAGCCAAGCCCTGCCAACTGCTGTAGCTTTAGTATGACCTCACGCCTTCCGGCCTAGCATCGTTGTGGAGACAGTCGGAGTAGCCAGAGCAGAAAGTTTTGCTGCTGCAATTCGGCTCATGGCACAGAAAGGATGGGGGGGGGGGGGCAATCAGCTCTCACGCTTTTTCCTTGGTTGTGCCCCCATGCCCACCCTGGAACACACATTGTCTGACTCTCCCCACACACACTCTCTCTGCCCCTTTCCCTCACACATACGCTACGGCTTGTGGGAAGCATAGCTTGTGGGGGCAGTAGGGGGGAGGAAAGGGATACGGTAAGTGTGGTCTCAGACTTAAGGGCATGGCTGAGGGGTGGGGGAGTCTTGGGACCCCCAATCAGGGTTGTACCCCTGTTGCAGACAGTTAGAAACCAGCTAGTGCAGCCGTGCAATTCAGAGATGGGAGAGAAAAATGGGGGCAGGCACAAAAGGGACAAGAAGAGCCACAGCACGGGGCTGTTGTGGTATAACAGGGGAGCAGGAACTGAGGGATGACAACACCTCCGTGACAGAAGAGAGCAAGATGCCTCTAGAGACTATGGGTGTTCACAGACATGACACTGGCCTGGCTTGGCCTGCCTGGGCCAGCGCCTCATCGGTGTGTATGTTTCTGGGCTGCCAGATGTGGGCCTGGTAGGTTCAGACCCCCGCAAAAAACGACCGGAGGTAGGAACCCTACCCCTTTCCCTGGCCAGGTCAAGCCAGGGAAACATTCTATTCCTCAGTCTGATTGGCTGGGCACCCTCCCCGCCAGCTACGCATCTATAAACACCCATTAACCAGCCTGACATTAAAGGCTAGAGTTGTTATCTGAACCGTGGGCCCGTCCCGGCTGCTCCTTCAGCAGGGGACGAAGGATGGGATCCATGAGAAAGAGACATTTAGGGTTAACACTCCAGGTGACACGCTGATTAAGTCATTTACTGTAATAACCGCACACCTAGATCCTAGCTTGCTGTGGCGACCAGCCCAACGTGCTTATCTAGGGACCAACATTATGAGCCTCTGCCTTGCTTTGACCAGCCGTCATTTCCCCCTATGGGGTGGGTGGGTGCTGGTTTCATCAGAACCATTGCAAGAATCTGCCCTGCCCAGAGCCTCTTCTACCCAACTGCAAGGAGGGGTCTCCAGTTCCACCCTCCCCAGGAGAAACTTAAACAAGAACAGATAGAATGAGAATTATCCCCATAACAACCAGCCTTTGCAAGTGCTTAACTTGGTGCAGTGGGCGGCTGCAACACTCCATTTCATCTGTGGGGGAAGCCGCAATGCGAACTGATCCTCAAATAGCCACATCCTCTTGCACGATGCAAAGCTGGGGCTTTTGAGGGCTGAAAAGCACAGCTGGACTCTCCTGGCCTGTGGAACCACCCTGTTGGGTTAAAAAGTGTGTGGGGGGGGGATTTGTCTCAAGTTAACTCAACTCTACCATACTAACCAAAATTCCCACTGGCCTGTGTGGCTTGCTAAAAATGTCAGTGCTGATTTGCATACCAGAACATGCCACTTTTGATCCTTTCTCAGCTAACCTCCCTTCCCCCCCCCAGCTTTGTCACTAGGGCCACAACCCTCAAAGCACAAAGGACCCAATCCTGACTCCACTGAAGTCAAAGGGAGAGTGGACATTGGCTTCAATTGGGTCCGGACCAAGGGTGCTAGTCCTATTGACCGCTACAGCAATGGTTGTCAAAGTGGGAGGCATGGAAGGTATTTGGGTGTGGGGGAAGGAGGGAGAAGGAAGGATTTCACCAGGGAAATGTGTAGCTCTACAGCAGGGGTGGGGAAACGTTTCATTCCCAGGGGCCACTTTAAAAATGAGTACAGGTTTTGAGGGTGACAAAAACTGGATCAGGGGTGCACTCTAGAAAAGGAGGGTCCAGGTCATTGATCTGGGCCCTTATCATGCCCCCCTCTCAGCTCATTTACTCGGAGCCCATTCTGCCAGTGCTTGAGGGGTAGGAACTGGATTCGGGAGCTGGAAAGGGGCCAAATAAAAAACAGCTGCAGGCCGTGGTTGGCCCACCCCAGCCCTACACACACTGAGCCAGGGGAGAAGGAGGAGAGAGGGTCAAAGGTCAAGGAGGAAGCGGCAACAGGAGGATGGGGAGGGAATAAAGGCTGGGTGGAGGTGTTGGGGAAGAAGCTTCAGCTAGGAGCAGAAGTGGAGGTGTGGTTCAAAAAAAACTACAAGCAGAAGTGGGGGTGTCAAAAAAATTGAGAACTGCTTTTCTAGGGGACCCCTCCAGTGGAAGTGATTCTGAATTGTGGCATAAGACTGTTTTTGTTTTTTTTAATGTTCTCCCCTATCTCGTATCCCCCACCTGTCTTCCTTCTCGGACCGAATGAAGTAAACATGAACCTACTTTGAGACTGTTGTCTTCACTCCCAGGGAGACAAGCTATATCCTCCGTAGGAAATGTAGAAGAAGAATGTATTTATTGTTAGCCTTCCGGCCATCACAATATTAAATTAGACTAGGACATAAAACATAACAAACACTTTAAACAATGACTAAAAAATAAAATCACCTAGCCAGCAACAAAGAGAGAATATACAACCATGAACAAATGCTATTCACAATTCTGCAAACAATAGAATTAATATAAATTAACTCCATAGTCACTCAACCGTAACTCCATATAGATCAAGCATAGGACCAAAGTTGATGAGCAATTTGTGGTAGTTCATAAAAGGAACATCATACCTATTTTTAAAAATCAAAGCATGATTCCAAAAATCAATTGCACAGCCCCTGTTGTAAAGGA
>QEPC01012435.1:977781-999649 GCA_003113815.1 Sphenodon punctatus
CCCAAGCCTTTTGACATTTTGGCGAATCTGTAAGACCTGGCTGTTCTCCCAGGCCTTTGGGGAGGGGGTGGGGTGGGGGAGGGGGTGTTTTATCGTCCCCCACCCTTATTTATTTATTATCCCAGCTGGTTTTATTGTAGTGTTTTTATGGATTTGTTTTATTATGATATTGTTTATAAATGTATACGTTGTTTATAATTAACTTGTTAGCTGCCCCGAGCTGTTTGCAGGCGGGGCAGGATATAAATTGAATAAATAAATAAATAAAAATAAATAAATACCATCAGTTGATGTGTGAACAATACTGAGGTACAAGGATGTAATAAACCAATTTAGCTGTTTGTTTGAATGTGGCTTTTGATTAATTAATTCAATTTTAATTAATTCAAAGTCACTACTCTACTTTGGTACCATTCTTACTGCTCCTGCAATAACAGGAGTGGTTACTTTGCAATTACCCCTTGGCGGCCACGGCAAACAATGGGTTTACTTCAAAGTCAAAGGTTCCTACCACAGTAGCTTAGAAATCAGAAGCAAAGGTACTTCTGATTTCTCATGATTTCTCCTACTCCTGAAGAACTTTGATTTAGGGTTCTGTATGTGGGAGCAAATCAGAAGTTAAAATGAAGTACAGCTGAAATACATTAGTATCTTTGTCGGAATGTAGCCTGAGATTTGGACCCGATGCAGCCCCGTCATGTTGTTATATTTAATGTTAGCAGCAATGCACATTTCTGTGCACACTAAATGTCACTCTCTCTCTCTGCTAAGGGAAAGCTCAGTATTATTTCTATTATTCCTTTTTTGTCAGTTTTCCCCCCATCAATTCTTTTTAGAAGAAAAGCTCCTATGTTTGAGATGATGAGCCCCAGAGCCATTTGCGAATAGCTCTGGCCTACAGCAAGTGTCTTGATCATGGGTCAAAGATTGTGCTGTAGCAGCTGCTTCTGCCAGGTTTCCCATTTGTAAATACGGTTATGCATATTATGGAACGAACAAACTTTCAAACTATCCACAGAAGGTTTTGTTCTTTGGATCCCAACCGGGACAATCTTCAAAGAACGTCTGTCTCAGCAGAAGCACACTCCAAATCCACAGGGCGGACGAGGTGCGTGGATGCATTTTCGGGAGAAAAAAATCTTATGTTTGATCGGATGGGCCCAGAGGGGTGACTCACAAAGAGCTTATGACCATAGTGTGCTTGTAAACCATGGACTACAGTGACCCATTTAATTAGCTCTTGGAATGTGGGACAAATACTAGGATTAGGTAATGGTTCTTTGAGCAGCATCACAACATGGAGGGGTGCTTGTGTTTTCCTAAGGGATAAGCCCTCGCTTTGCTCTCCTACATCAGAGAGGTGTCCCATTGAAATTGCTGGAAAAACTCCTATCCATTTCACTGGCCCTCAGGATGGGGCCTTCATGAAAATGCAACCGTGACACCACTTTAGAAGGAAGATCAGAAGAAAGGGAATGGTAACCACTGCACTTAAACCGTGGTTTTTGTTCTATTAGATGATCCCCTTTCAATACACATGATCTGCAGCTGAACATGGGTGTTGGTGTATGCTCTGACCTAAGCTCTCTGACTCTTCCAAAAGAGTCAGCTGGGGTCTGGCTGTCTTGGTTACACAGGGAGTTATCCAGCTTTCTCTGAACCTGAATACTGAGCAACACCCCATAGTTCCTACAATTAGCAGTGCAGGAATCTGTGCTCACCGATGTTAAAGAGCTGGTTCACACGGCACTCTTTTTAAGGTGCGTAGCTTCACAAACCCCTCTTCCGAGTGCTGTGCGACACCGTTACTACTTCCTGTTTTCTTGAAGAGCATTGCGTCTCTGCTGTTTGATGCCAGGGGTGGGCCACTGGACTGCAGGGGAAATGGCAGTTGTGCGGATGAATTGCTATGGGACAAGGTACGTGTAGAAGGAGCAAGTGCTGAGTTTGCAAGGAGAATAGGCCTGTTGTGGGAACAGGCTCTTTGCAAGCTTTGCAGAGGTTTAGCAAACAGATTTAAGATGTAGATGTCTCTGTCTCAGGTTGCAGCCAGAGGAGTTGTGGTGGCCTAATCCCTGTGCTGCCTTGTGGCAGGCAGTCACCGCTACCAGGCTGTGGGGCCAGCATGGGAGCCGGGCAGAGGGTCGCGAAGAAGCTGGACAGATCAGCTGCTACAGGAGCTGCCACCATGGCCGTGGCACCGGCCACACAGCAGGTGCGTGACCCTGCCCCGCCTCCCTGGCCTGACCAAGATCCCGGCCGTGACGTGGCCTCGCATGACAGCGCCCTGCAGCAGTGCTCCTTGCATGGTGAGTCAAGCGTGGCCCATGCACCTGAATCACCCAGCCTTGGGCAGCCTTACCCCAGTTAGGGTAAGGCTGCTTCACAACGTGTCCTCAGATTTCCTCCCCCCTCCCCCAAAGGATGCATCTAGGAGCAGCCAGCTGTTTGCCCCATCCTGGGGGAACATCTGGCGGGCACCGGTCACACAATAAACTTCATCACTTGGCCTGGCTGCCCATAGTGGGGTAAGGCTACCCAAGTTGGCATCACCCTTATAAACATACTGTATCTCTTACAAGCAGCCCTTGAAAATTTACTTGACACCTAGTGCCCAAGTACTAAACCTGGGGTGATTTCAGAAGTAAAAGTGCCATCAGAGCCTAGTAGATAAGTTGTTGAACTTTGACCTGAGAGACCAGGGTTTAAATCCTGTCTTAGCTTTGAAGTCACTGGGCGACCTTGGCCAAGTCAGCAATTCTCCATCTATAATGTGGAGTTAATAACGACCAGGTGAGCTAGAGCTAGATCACTTTGAATAATAAAAGTGCTATAGAGAATATAACCCTACCAACCCCTGCACCGCCGCCCGTGACAGCATCATGACGTCCTCACATGGGGGTGTTTTGGCAATGTCTGACTGGGTCTCTTGTGTGATAATCCTGAGGCGATTCGTCCTAGCAATACCATGGAAGATAGCTGGGCTGCTTCTTTCTTATGGCTCCCATCATCAGGAAAAACGCCGGTTTGTGGTATAACCCCATAGTGATGAGGGGCGTGTGTGGTTGTCATGACATCCAAAATGATCTCTACGAGCCTGCCTGGAAACATCCTGTAGTGTTTCCTGGTCCCCACGCAGCCCTGAATTTAAAACATGGAACTGTGCTGGTTTCTCTCTGTTCCTTTCAGTTGTAAGTAAATCATTTATTGTTAGCCATTGGCTTTAACAACATATAAACAAATCACTTTCAATAATACAAAATACAAAACCAAATCAACATTGAAGGAGAATATAGGGCAATCAATCTGTGCGCTTTATGTCACACTATCAGAGTCACAAATGACCTAAACAGGACTCATGACAGTGAACTGAACATGCAGTGTGTCCAAACTAAGGAGACAGATCGACCCCCGATTCAGCCTCAGCGGGTATTCAAATTTAGCTGTCAGGAACGAGTAAATTCACACTTTTGCTTATAAAAAACGATGCAGGCACAGAGGCTGCTACTGCTCTAGAGCAGGGAGTGCCACGACCATCCAAAAGATGTTGAAGCACATAATCTTCACAAAAGCCTATTGAAAGTAACTTAATATATGCCCCTATATATTTGTCTCTTAAATAACCAAACATTGGGCATTTGAGGATTATGTGCTTATTTGACTCAGGAACAGCCATATCACAATGGAGGCATATTCTTTCCTCTCTTGGGATCCTCCAATATCTACCCTCTAAAATTGCAGATGGAAAAGCTCCACAGTGCAACAAAGTAAACGCCCTTCTATGAGCCCACTTTGTCATATATTGAGGCGGACAAACATTTGGGCTAGGAAAGGTATAATCTGGGGTGATCCTCTGCGAGGCCAAAGCAGCAGACTCCCATTGTAACTCCTGATCGTCTAACCTTCTCTTAATTAGCATTACCGCTCGTTGGTCTCCTAGTGGAATTAGAAACTCCCTGGAGAATCCTAACTTAGCTATTTCCAAATCCACAAACCCACACCACTGGTCACTTGTACTTACATTACTCATGTAAGACAAGAGAGAAGTTGGAAGAAAGGGGAAGACCACCACCTTCACCCAAAATTTAAAGGTGGCTAACATCGCCTGTGACCTAACAGAGCTCACTGCAGCTTCAGTCCTTAATATTACATGTGGGACACAAGGCGACACCCCCAAGATTACTCGGAGGAAGCTATTCTGGATACCTTCTAACTTGTCCGGGAATGGGAGTCCCCAGATGGCTATAGCATACAGGAAGCCTAACTCCAAGCCTAACAACTTGCTAGGGTTTATTGAACCCCATCCATATAACAGAATTCAAGAATGGCAACCAGTTACTCCCAAGAGAATTATTAGATCTTATAGTCTTGTTAAAAAATGGGAAAGCTCCAGGTATAGATTTTATACCCCCTGTAAAAATTTGATGTTAACTGGTGGACTTCTTTGTTGGCTTCCTTAATCACGAGGATCAATTCTACAGGAGTGATCCCTAGACAATGGCTAAAAAGCTTAGTGGTCCCAATCTTCAAAAAAGGAGACTCAGGAGACCCCGCTAACTACAGACCAATAAGCTTACTGTCCATTATAGGGAAATTATATACGAAATATCTTTTAGGTAAGCTCCAAACCTGGCTGGATAATAACAGTATTATTCAGCCCGAACAAGCAGGCTTTAGGGCTGGCCAATCTACTTTGGACCATGTCTTTGTGTTAAAACATCTGATTACCAAGTATGCCCGGCCCCATACGAAAAATGCACTCTTTTGCTGCTTTGTTGATCTAAGGGCAGCATTCGATACGACAGAGAACATCTCTAGTTGAACAGATATTGGGAACAGATATTAAGGGAACAGATTTTGACAGTCGACTTATATTTATTAATTAAACTTCATCAGGACAACTCTTTGCAGATTCGACCTGGTAGGAAAGGTTTACTTACAAGTGATATCCCTCTCCATAGAGGTGTACGTCAGGGCTGTATACTTTCCCCAGCACTATTTAACTTTTTTGTGAATGACCTAATTGCATTCATAGCAGAGAGCAACATGCATGTACTAAAGTTGGGCGAACGGAGACTATCGCTCATGCTATATGCAGACGATACAGTCCTGTTATCTATGACCCAAGTTAGCCTCCGTCGTAGCATGCATAGATTTGTCTGTTATTGCAGACAGGAAAATTGGAGTGTTAACGACGCCAAAACTAAGGTTTTGGTTGTAGCTTATACCCGACACCTATATAGATGGTTTATGGACAATGTGCTTATTGAACAGGTACGATCATTCCGATATTTGGGGGTGGTCTTCTCCGCGTCTAGCAGTTGGACCCCCCACTTTGAAGCAGCTAAGGCCCAAGCTCAGAAAACTGCTAGTACTGTAGTGAGCTTCTTCCATACTCATGAAGGGAAACTTGCAGGGCCGGCACTAAGGCTTTTTAAAGCCAAAGTGATATCACAATTCCTGTATGCTATAGCCTTTCAGTTGTAATATAACTAGGAAGTTGACAGACGTTATAACTTACTCCCTCCCTCGGCTGCTTGGCAGGGCATGATCTAGGTGAGTGCAGCCTGGGCGACCACAGAGGTGTTGGGGAGGCCCCACAGAGCCACTCTACAGCAGAAGTGTCACTGGGTTGGAATGGATGCCCAGCCCCTTCCCAACAACAGGGGGATGCAACTGCACCAGAGAGCATGCTCCCAGGGCAGCTGCCTGGCCTGCCAGTATTAGGCCGCCTTTATACATGACAAAAATGGGTTCTTATATTTTTTTATTTATTTAGGCACCAGCTTCCGCCATGGCCGAGAAATAACGGACATTACAAAATACAATACAACACAATAACAATGTAACAAAGAAATAAAACATAGCGAAAAAATAAAAGCCAAGTATGTAATCAGAATAAAATAAGAGGAACTTAACCTCAGTTAAATATAGATATAAATATAAAACAGTTTAATCCACTCCCTCAAAAACTAAGTATAAAAGGAATCACAAATATCTTCCTCCAAAGGGAGGCACCCAGCTTGACTAAGCTGGGCATAAATAAATTCCCACCTCAGAGTAGCCAAAGATAGAGATGTTACAACGACCTTGGAACCATCAGGTGACCTTGAATCTTGAGCATGCACGGGGCCCTCTGGGTCAAATACCTTAGTCCAGAAAGACCCCCGGCTTTCGTTTTAACCGTGCATGAATAAATTCCCACCTCTTAGCGGCCAAAGACAGAAAAGGGTTCTTATAAGGCCGCATTCACACCTGCGGTGGCAGCAGAGCAAAGACGCAGCAGCAGGGAGGAGCCCGATGGCAGAAGTAGAGCTGGTGTGAATGGGGTTCTACTATGGGTTCCCCCGCGCATGTCAGGGCAGGATTTTGCGCCCGGACATGCGCGAGGGAAGCCGTAGCAGAAGCCTATCTGCACGGGAGCTACTTCCGGAATCAGGCTCCTCCCTGCTGCCGCGTCTTCCCTCACGGGTCTCACCGCCACCGCGCTACATCAGGTGCGAATGTGGCCTAAGTGCTTGAGATAATACCGGGTGTTATAAATGCTGGAGTTTTGTAATGTGTGAACGCACTATTCCCCTTTTATGCAGCGAGATCTCGCAGCCTTGTAAGACCTACCAGATGTGACTCTGACAAGGCTGCGAGATCTCGCTGCATAAAAGGGGAATTTACAGCTGTACCTACGTCCGTCCAATACATAGGGTCTGTGAATAAACTTGAAATGGCAACATTTTAAGAGAGCCAGTCGTAGCCTAGTAGATAAGGTGTTGGGCTTGGACCTGGGAGACAAGGGTTCAAATTCCATTTAGCCATAGGGATGGATTTCTGGATTCAGATTTTTTTTAACCATTTTATGTATTCATTTAGAGATCTGTATTAAAAATAATAAAAATACTTTAAAATTCATGGCACATACACAAAATGGTGGTGATGCTATTGCCACCATATTGGTTAAGGATGGTGCGGCAGCCAGTTTAGATATAGTGTCACTTTATTCTAACATTTCACACCATGAAGCATTAGCGATAGTACATACATCCTTGGAACTGTACCATGTTCAAATGCCTCTAAACTCAACCTGACGCACGTGCAGTTCTAGAAAGCCGAAAGAATCTTCCTTCCTTAGGAGACGATTGTAACAAGGAAGCCTCCTAGCTCTGCTTTGCTATTAGGGACTGCAGGCTTCCCAGCCCTGCTTGAAAATGGAAGTGGGTTTGAAGGGATAAAAGAATCCATTTCTGCTTTCTAATTTGGTTCCCTTTGAAGAGCTTGGCATTCAGGAAATGACTACTTGTCAGCTTTAAAATCTAGCAAATGAGTAATCATACTCACAGACTGAACCTGGTGCCTCAGTTATCTATAGCAGCATCTGGTGCCTTTCCTTACTCCTGAAGTGCCCTTGCCAAAAACATGCACCATCTCTGGGTTTCAGATCAAACTCTTAAATTCTCAGGTTATCCAGGGGGGCTGCTAGAATTTTTTTCCAGAGCCATGTGTCAGGACCTACCACCCGCTGGGGACTCCTCCACTAGCTCCTGACCCACCGGCTCCATGGGTGTGCCAATGGCCGTGGGTCAAAGGGCGAGTCGCAACCCAATGACATCATCGGGCCACACCAGGCTTCCCCTTGGCCAAGGAATCTTCAAGAGGGCGGGGCCAGACCCATGTTCCCCGCCACCTTCAAAAGGCCAGGGAACCTGCTGTGAGGAGCCAGAGCAGAAAGAACAGCATAAGGAGAGGCACTGCTGGCGACTCCCTGCCGCTCCCCGACACCAGATACCTCCGGGGGGTTGTAGGAAAGTCTCTGGAGGCAGGAGCCTCCTGGGGACCTCAGGGAGTTTCAATGAGCGACCCAACAGCCACCAGGACTCTGAGGTGGGATCGCCATTCCAGGTGCCCAGCTCGCAGGTACGGCTTTAACCTTATCTATTAAGGGAAGGGATTCGGGCACGCAGTGTGTTGGGGCTGGGGTGACCATTCCCTGACTCCCTGAACGGCCTGTGAGTGCCCTCCCAGAGCAACTTTCACTCAGGCAGCCCTGGGACAAGGGCAGAGAATTCCCGTCCTCAGGAACGTACCCCACACCTGGCAGAGAATGCAGGCAAAGTCCACCCTGGAGTAAGAGGGACTTCTAAAAAAAAAAAAAAAAAAAGCCGGAGAAAGGAGAACCCCGGTCATCAACAACACAACTGAGGGGTTAAGCCTGCCAGGCAAGGGGAAGGTTGCCCCCTCCCCCCTTACCCCTGTAGGACCCAGAAGAATTAGGGCCAGCCACAGAGATAGATCCAGGAGTCATGGCAAAATGGTTGGTGGAAGCCCATAGGTTACAAGCTGCGGAGAACCAGCAGCTCATATGTCAGCTAGCGGCCCAGGAAGCGATGCAACAAACACAACTGGTACAGGACCTGGCAGTTGTACAAACGCAGGCTCAAGCCCAGTTGGTTATGGGCCTGTCTATACTGCTGGCCCCTGTATTACAGCCCCCCATGGAAGCAGCTAAAGTACCAGCCATCCCTGTCTGCCTTAGCAAGGTGGGGGTCTGATGATGACCCCGAGGCCTTTCTTTGGACTTTCAAGAGAGTTGCGACGGCAGCAAAATGGACAACTGATCAGTGGGCTACACTCTTGGCTCCCTGCCTGACAGGGCTATCTACAATACTTTGGAGCCAGGGGATGTTCCTGGCTTCCAGACTATCAAGCAGGCTATCCTGAATGGCCTCTCCATAGCCGAAGAGATGTACCGGCAGAGGTTCCACAAGGAGCGATTCCAGAAGGGCATCCACCCTCAAGAAATTGCTCAGCGTTTGAGAGGGAACGACACTCGCTGACTGAAACCAAAAGAAAGGAACTCAGAGCAAGTATTAAAGCTCATACTGGTGGAGTGGTTTGTTCACATCTTACCGCAGGCTGGGCGAACCTCGTTTCACAGGAACAATCCACTCACATTGGAAGATGTGGTCCAGAGTATAGAAAATTATCTGGCCACAGAATATACAGCAGAGATGCCTGGTGAGCCCACTTGCTTCCTGAAACAAGCAGAGCTAGGTCAGGGTGTGCCCCTCCGGGGTGATGGCAATCTCCAAGATAAAGGCCTTGATCCCACAAAGAGAAAACCATCCAACCTTTGAGATCAGGCTCTGGGGTACGGATGACCGGAAGGAATCTCGTTGGCTACACAAGGCTTACTGGGATGAAAGTCTCAAAGACCCAGTGAGACCTTTCCAATCAAGAAATCCTTCAGCATAACTTCACCAGAGACCGAGGAGGACGCTAAAGCCCCTCCATCGCACACCACCTGTTTACCTGTGATGCAGAAGGGCGTTGGCAAAAGGAATGCCCTCGGATGGACTGCATGTTAGCTGACATCTGTCTCACAGTAGGGCATCCTGTGAATCCAGTTACCCCCCCAGATGACCGCACCAGCTTGGCTAGAGGGTAAGTAGTACACAGCCCTATTAGACACCGACTGTAGCCAAAGATTGGTACAACAAGGGTTGACTGACTCAAGGGGGAGGGGACATTTCAGAAATAACCATTTTATGTGGTCATGGAAATGTCAAGGCATATCCCACACGAGCTGTAGATCTGACCATTGCAGGAAAGACTGTCCACATGTAAGTGGGGATGGTACCCAATCTAGCGTATCCTATAATCATAGGGCGTGATTGGGCTACTCTTCTGTATCTGTTAATGCCCTTGGCCACTTCCTTATGACACCAGGGGTGAGTTTCTTTGACTTCATAAGGGAACAAGGGCAAGACCCCTCTCTAATGAGGGCTTATAAGGCTATAAATGTCACTGATGGGAAACAGGGAGACCTGCAGCTTCCCCTCACTTTGAGCTAGATAAGGATCGCTTGTACCATGTAGAGAAGGTGGAGTCAGGGGGAGGAGAGAGAAGTCAACTACTAGTTCCATTAAGAGTTAGAAGTCATGAGGTTGGTCGACAAAATACCCTGCTTAGGACACTTAGGGGAAAAGAAGATGTTTGATAGGGTGGTCCAACGCTTCTACTGGCCAAGGCTGACATACATAGGTACTGGCAGTCTTTCTTGGATTGCCAGTTGACAAATCCCAAACCACCACCTCCAGCCCCTTTGGTGTCATTGCCCATTATAGAAACCCCCTTCCAGAGGATAGGGATGGACATGGTAGGACCTTTGGAGAAGTTGGCAGCTGGCCGTACACATATATTAGTAATAGTTGACTATAAGTATTGACCAAGGGACTAACTTTACAGCCAAGGTCCTAAAACAGTTATGTGCACTGCTCTGCATTTGGACTTGCCACATCTCAATGTATCATCCCCAAACCAACAGACTAGTAGTACACTTTAATCAAACACTGAAAAATACGCTCTGCAAGTTTGTGCAATCCGAATCCTAACATTGACATACTCTCCTGTTATTTGCCTATAGGGAGATTTCCCAGGCCTCCCTAGGCTTTTCACCCTTTGAACTCCTCTACGGGTGACAACTGAGGGGTATTCTTGATCTTCTTAGGGAAGAATGGAAAGAAACACCCACCCAGGCCATAGGAGTAGTCCACTATGTCCTGAAGCGGAGGGAGCAATTAGAGAAAAATCAGGGAATTTACGAAGGAGCATCTACAACAACCCCAAGCCAAACAAAAAGTATGGTATGATCGGAAAGCTCATCAGTGGCAGCTCCAACCCGGTTAGAGTGTTTTCGTTCTTCTTCCGACAACCTCTTCCAAACTGTTAGCTCAATGGCAAGGGCCTTTTGAAGTCACACGACAGGTGACACAAGTTGACTATGAGATATGGATGCCGGGCTGCCATAAGAAGTTACAAGTATATCACATAAACCTATTGAAAGAGTGGCGTGAGAGGGAGGTCCTTTGGATCACCACCAAAGCAGATCCTAATGAGTGGGGGCCTACTATACCACCAAGACAAGAAGAGGAAACAACCCCTTTAGGAGACACCTTGACAGATGAACAATGGAACCAAGCACTGACTCTAGTGTGCTGTTTTCAACATGTCTTCTCCTCACGCCTGGGCTATACAAGACTGGCTGTGCATCGCATCATCATTTCACCGAATAAAGTGGTAAGGGATCCATCCCGCCGCAAATGGAAAACCATCTCCGAGCAAGTGGCGAAAATGCTAGGACTGAGTAATGCAGGAGTCCCATAGCCCCATGCGGAACCAACTGGTCCTCGTGGGCAAGCCCGACGGGTCCATCTATTTTTGCATTGACTTTCGTAAAGTGAACTCCATGTCTAAATTTGATGCTTATCCCATGCCAAGGGTAGACTTGTTAGAACAGTTGGAGGAGTCTTGTTACATGTCCACCCTTGACCTGCCGAAGGGGTATTGGCAGATCGAGAAAAGACTGCTTTCTCTACACCTATGGGCTTATTCCCCTTCGTCAGGATGCCCTTTTGGCTCCATGGGGATGCTGTTACCTTTCAGAGGCTCATGGATATGGTCTTGGCCACCCACATTGGTTATGCAGCGGTATACATTGACAACATTGTCATACGCAGTAAGTCATGGCAGGAACACCTCCTCCACCGACACCAAGTAGCTTCTAGCTTGGCCAATGCTGGTTTGACAGCCAAGCCAGCTAAGTGGCGTATAGGGCTACAGGAAATACAATGTCCAGGCTTTCAGGTAGGCAAAGGTCAGATTTGTCCTGTTCTAGACAAAGTGCAGGCTCTGTAAAACAGCCCCCGACCACACACAAACAGAACGTGCAGCAGTTTATAGGGTTAACTGGCTATTATAGATAGTATGTTCCAGTTTGCAGCCATAGCTGCACCCCTCACCGACCTTACCAGGAAGTGCCAACCTGCTGTTGTACAGTGGAACCCAAACTGTGAAAAGGCCTTCCAGACATTGAAAGAAAAATTATGCACAGCACCTGTGTCTTCTCTCTCCCTTCCTGGTCCAAACAGACGCCTTGAACGAAGGTGTAGGAGCAGTTCTATCTCACATAGCGGAGGGGGAAGAACACCCTATAGCTTATATCAGTAAGAAATTAAATAATCAGGAACAGAAATATGCCACTGTAAAAAGGAGATGTTTGCCATTAAGTGGGCAATCACATCCTTATGCTATTATTTGGAAGGGAGGCACTTTACTTTAATTACAGATCACAATCTGTAGTGGTGGTTAAACACCATGAAAAACTCCAATCCCCCTATAACCTGTCTCTTATACACATCTAGATGTGTATAAAGGTGTACGTCAGGGCTGTATACTTTCCCCAGCACTATTTAACTTTTTTGTGAATGACCTAATTGCATTCATAGCAGAGAGCAACATGAAGGTACTAAAGTTGGGCGAACGGAGACTATCGCTCATGCTATATGCAGACGATACAGTCCTGTTATCTATGACCCAAGTTAGCCTCCGTCGTAGCATGCATAGATTTGTCTGTTATTGCAGACAGGAAAATTGGAGTGTTAACGACGCCAAAACTAAGGTTTTGGTTGTAGCTTATACCCGACACCTATATAGATGGTTTATGGACAATGTGCTTATTGAACAGGTACGATCATTCCGATATTTGGGGGTGGTCTTCTCCGCGTCTAGCAGTTGGACCCCCCACTTTGAAGCAGCTAAGGCCCAAGCTCAGAAAACTGCTAGTACTGTAGTGAGCTTCTTCCATACTCATGAAGGGAAACTTGCAGGGCCGGCACTAAGGCTTTTTAAAGCCAAAGTGATATCACAATTCCTGTATGCTATAGCCTTTCAGTTGTAATATAACTAGGAAGTTGACAGACGTTATAACTTACTCCCTCCCTCGGCTGCTTGGCAGGGCATGATCTAGGTGAGTGCAGCCTGGGCGACCACAGAGGTGTTGGGGAGGCCCCACAGAGCCACTCTACAGCAGAAGTGTCACTGGGTTGGAATGGATGCCCAGCCCCTTCCCAACAACAGGGGGATGCAACTGCACCAGAGAGCATGCTCCCAGGGCAGCTGCCTGGCCTGCCAGTATTAGGCCGCCTTTATACATGACAAAAATGGGTTCTTATATTTTTTTATTTATTTAGGCACCAGCTTCCGCCATGGCCGAGAAATAACGGACATTACAAAATACAATACAACACAATAACAATGTAACAAAGAAATAAAACATAGCGAAAAAATAAAAGCCAAGTATGTAATCAGAATAAAATAAGAGGAACTTAACCTCAGTTAAATATAGATATAAATATAAAACAGTTTAATCCACTCCCTCAAAAACTAAGTATAAAAGGAATCACAAATATCTTCCTCCAAAGGGAGGCACCCAGCTTGACTAANAGATACAAAGCAAAATACACACAGTGAGGGAAGGCGAAGGGAACAAGAGAGTTGGAAGAGAAGTGCCTCAACACACAGCGGGAACAAGAATGACAAGCAACAGCAGGGAGGGGAAGTGCTACACAAACAAGGAACACAAAAGGGGTGAACTGAACACTAAGACTCACCAATACAATTGACACAGGGAAGAAGACTGACACATAAAGCAGACGTGTGAGCCGAACACAAGCTAGAGGGATATAGCAACAGAAGCTCCACCAACTTCCTACAGCTCCCAGCATGCCTTATATAAGTCAGGGAGCCAATCAGGAAGCTGGTGGGCATGTCTACATTCACCATCAGGTGCAAAAGGGAAAGAGAGGGCAAGACACACAAATGCGGGGAAACTACTCCAGCATAAGCCACACAGTGGCACACGGCAAACAGCAGCTGTCAACCAGATCCCAAGGCCATGGGTTCAGGGCTGACTCCTGACACTGTGGTGTAATGGCTAAGTGTGCAGTACTTGAACTGGGAGGGACTCCAGTTCAAGTCTCACCTTAAGACAGCCATGGGCTGGATTTTGCCCCTAGGCCACAGGTTCCCCAACTCAGAAGGCAAGACCCAGCAAGCAAGCGCTGGCATTTTTTGCGAGTCTCTCTGGTGTCTCTGACCCTACTAGAAGTAGCGAGAGGATTCTCGTCTTAGCAACTTCACAGCCCGTTTTGAGAGATTCCCCCATCACAATCTCTGCTGCTGCTCCAGCTAGCTCTCTAAACCGGCTGTAAAAGTAGCAATGAAGGTGAGTAGCGTTTTCACAGACCTGTTCTATTCTGCACCGGTGGGATCAGTAGAGTCCTGAAATATGAGATTTCCCCCTGGCTGGGGGGCGTAGCTTGCTTGGAATGAGTCGGAGATGGAATGGTCCCTGACTCTCCTCCCAGAAGAAGGTAATGCAGCTGCCCCAAGGAGCATGGCCCCAGTGCAGCCATACAGCCAGTCCCTACAATAGCTACGCCCTTGCGTTCTGGCATCATCCCCAAGCAGTAAGATTCAATCCATTGCTTTGAACCCTTTCCTCCTCTGCCTGAGCCTGCAGTGATGCGTTTGGTCAGCTTGGTGCCCCCTTTTGGGTAAATGCTGGCTACGTAGCAGAAACAGACCCCAGATAAGAAAGAATAAGCGAATTCTAGAACAGCCACAGCACTGCGTGGTTTAAAGGCCCCACTGGAGGCTGACGGCACCTTATTTGTCGGCCTCAGGCCGATGCACAGACTATGGCTTAGTTAGCATGCTTTTTAGAGCAACTCTTTTTAATTGTTGGATTCAGAAAGGCATTTTCTTTTCTGTAAAGCCGCCTTGCTCTTAGAGCCCTTTCAGACGTGCATGAAATATGCACGGTTTTCTTTCATGTGCATATTTCATGCACGTCTGAAGCCCTCCGTGCACGCTATTCCCGGCCAGTGCGGCTTTCAAAACAGCGGACTACCGGGTGAGCTAAACCTACCATTGCAAGTGTGGTCCGCAAGTTGTCTGCTTTTTTGGAACGTGGGAACAATCACACAGGTTAAGTGCTCCCTTCATGGCCGGCACGCAAGGTGAAGGGCACCGGATCCCAGAACTATTCCAGATCTAAAAAAAGGGGCCACAGGAGCGACTCTGTGTGAACCCCTGGGGGGAGTCCTGCGGGTGGGACGCGCAGTTTCCGACCAGGCATGGTTAGCAGGGTGTGATTCCTGGGAGCTTGCAAAGGAGAGTGGGGCGTCTGCGATCCTTACCCTGGGGGGTTGGGGAGGGATTTTGGGGGGAGCGCAGAGGGCTGGGACTTGGAGGAGAGAGTGGGGAGGGGGTTGTCAGCTAGAGGACAACAGCACGGTAAGGGAACGTGTGAAAAACTCAACGCGCACTTTCTTTTGTGCATGTTGGGCCTATGGAGCACACAAAGTGACTAGTATGAATGCGACTGGGCTTTAAATTGTGCGCCTCCTAGAGGGCGCTTTATTTATGAGTCGCATAAATGGTGCACGTCTGAAAGAGCTCTTAGTAAGGCCTGATCTCTTCAGTGGGCACAAGGCACTGGCAACAAATAGACAACACAACAATGTCAAGTGGATTATGCTTGTTCTATTAACGAAAGGAAGGTCGCAAGCAGTGTATAAAAGCTTTTTAATGCAATTCATCGTGAACCACAGTGGAGTCTGGGAAACAGAATGTGGTGCTTTGTGCAGTGATGCTCAGTAACTGCGTCCTGGCCTTTCATCTGAATATTAAAACGTATTAACACAAGACAGAGCGTATGTACACCCTCCCGCCCCCACCCAACCTATTGGGTACATGTGACTCTCACTTATTTAGGATACAAACAGCATCAATTCCTCCCCCTGCCCAATCCATCTTGTTTACAGGCCTCCAGGGGGCAGTAATTGTGAGGGGACACGTCTCCACAAAGTTATGGGTAAGTTGCACCTGGGACCGGGAGGAAGGGGGCAGGACTCCATGCAGCAGGGAATGGGTGAGTGTGGGAACGCTGCCTCACAGCAACACTACCTGGCCTCAGCTGCCTCACTCCCTCATGGGGAAAACTTTAGTCAATGTCCCCATTGCCTGCAGAATTGTCTTACATCACACTGAAATACTAGACCTTCACGAGCCAAATGACTCTTTGTGCTTGACTTGAACTTGCAATGCAAAGCTGACAACCAGCTATGCCTGGGCTCAACCACACACACCCTCCACCCCACTGGGACTTAGTAATTAAGGGGGGCTTTCCTCCCCCCCCCCCTACTCTCTTAGCATTCCCTCCCGCTCGTTCACCAATGTTCCCCACGAAGTTCAGGGGAATATTACATCAGTGTTCATGGTAAAAGGAGAAACCCACCCACCCACCAGCTCTATCCCAGCCAGTGATTTCTTCTCTGGTGTATCTGACAGATGGACGCTGCTCTCCGTCCCCAAAGAATTAGCGGAAGGGGGTCACGGAACATCATCTTCAGAAGAAACATTCCACAACTTTTCAACTGGGCGTTTCAATTATGGAGCGCTCTTCAGAAAAGAAGGCTGAAAAGAGAGGAGAGAGAGACAGAAAAGGAGGGGGAAAAAAAGTCATTAGGTTTTGGCAAGCAGAAGCCACAGCCCTTCGTGTCTCAACTCCCTTTTCACACTTGGAGCAGGGGAACTTTGTACAGCGAACCTTGAAATCTCAAGATCTCCAGTCACTGAAGTGAGGAGGCCCTAGCTGCTTTGAAAGCACAGAGATACAATGGCTGGGACAACCATGAAGTAGATAGAGTGGATGGGTTAGGTGGGATCTTGCCTGGGCCAATTCTCCTAGGACTCCAGGACAAGACAGAGGTGTTTCTCAGGGTCATAGCTACCAGGGGGTGAGGGGTTAAGAAAATTTCCTAGCCACGCTGAGGCTGCTTGCAAATGGCCCCACCAAGAAGGAAGTTTTCAGAACAGACGAGATTGGAGTATTGCTCCTCCGAACAAACCCTTTAAACTTCCTTCTTGCGGGGTTGCTGCCACTCTGCAGGACCTAATAGGAGCCAGGGCGGCACCATAAGCTTTGCAGGGCAAGGTCGAGGCAGGTCGGGACTCAGGAGCCTTAGAAGGGACACGGCTTACGAAGACCCCACTCCCTTGCTCTTCGGGGGACCCATAATCGGGACATGAGTTTGGGCCTGTCCAAGCCTTGCTACCACAATGACCTTTCTAATCATCTGTCTCATGAGTGTGGGGGGAGGAAGGTTACAGATGGACTCCCAAAATTCTGCAGTAGCAAAGGGAGAATGGACTGCAGGGAACCTCTGTGAATAATAAGGGATGACTATCACCACTGGAAGATAAAATGGAGGGTAAATGGGGAGAAGGGCATAATTACAAGGGGAAGGTGAGAGGCATTTTTTGACAAAAGGAATGAAAGGGAAGAGTGAGCGGAAAGGGAGAATACAGGAATAAAAGTAAACAGGTTTAGAAGTGTCAGCTTGCACCTCTCTTTGTGGCTGTGGAGCTATTCCAGTTGGAATAAAAAAAATTATAAGAAGCCAAGATCAAAAGGGAAGAAGGGAGAGCGAGCAGGGAGGAAATGCTTCATCTGAATAAAAATGAAGTTAGCAATTAGTTTCTGGTACTAAATTAGCTTCGCCGCCAGCCTTGTACGTTCTACATGCAGCAAAGATTTTCTCAAAAGCTGGCAACCCACAAAGTACTTTGTCACTCATTGTGTGGGTGGGACAGGACAATCGCATCCGCATAGTGGAATAATAACAAACAGAACGACTGGAGAGCATCTCTCGCAAAACTGGGGCTCCGAAAAGCAGGACAGCCATGCTCAAAAGGAACGCCATCATTTGTGTAGGAAAATTTAGCATAGCCCACTGCTGACCTTTGGAGCTGGGCTGAAGATAGATGTAAATTTTAAAAATCACTCTTAAAAAACAGGACTCCGTGCATACATTTAGCCTCTCACCTAAGTCAGACTTCTACTCTTGTCCTTCCACTATTCATTCCCGAGCTCATCTTACCCCACTGTCACCTCCCCGCTCTGCCAGTCCTTTGCTGTCACAGGGGGTGTTTTCCGAGGGGACGTTGGTGTGGATTCAACTGCTTTAGCGCAGATTAATCCGGATGCCAGCATCACGTCGGAAAACAGCTGCCAGATGTTTCCACAGTCTGGCTCCCGACCGCGGTGGGTTTTAGCCTGGGCTGTCAGGTCGGGGAAATCCCCAAGCGACAGCCTGGGCTTAAACTCCACCACAGTTGGGAGCCAGACCGTGGACCCCAGAGTGAAGCGTGAGATCATGTCTGATAGCCCGCTTTATTCACTGCAGCCCGGCGTGGCGGTGAGGGCTGGGCACCATGGCTACCAGTCGGCCGGGGGGGGAGGGGCACTGCACGCAGTGGGGGAACGTGCAGATGCACCTCTCTGCATTTTTCCGCCCCCTCCCCAGCCCAAGCCGCCATCACTCTTCTTCGTCAGCCAAGCTGAGGCTGGCCCAGAGTGACGGCTCCCGGAGCGGTCCGTTGCTGTGGTGGGACCAGTCACGTGTAAAAGCACCCAACGTGTTTTTAAACAAGTGCCTCCGCACCCATTGCCCACTCATCACCCACCCAACCATCCGTCATGTATGTTGCAGGGCTACACAGGGCACCAATGCAGCCCAGCAACATGCATGATGGGTGGGTGGGTGCTTGTCTAAAAACACCCTCAGTCTGAAAACCTAGTATCTGTGTCTTACTTGTCGCTTGTTGTTCCTGCGGTCACGTTCCTGTAAGCTCCCAAACAGGGAGATCTGGGGAGAGGAAGAGTTATTTAACTCTGGGTTCTCCCTCCTCTTGAGACCAGAGGTGGAGGGAGGTAGTTACCCTGGGGCAGAGTTTAAACCAATGGGGGGTGGGGGGGTTGCATTCATGACTATTATTCACAGTTTTAGATGACTATCTGAATACATCCTCCCAACAATCATATTCAGGAGGGACAATCTCTCCTTGGGTGCTGAATCCCACTGTTCTTCTTTCAAGAGAGACAGACAAAAAGACCACCATTCAAGCCTCAGGCCCCTCTGTCCTGGTTACCTTCCAGGAAAAGCATTTGAGGATAATGGTGAGATGATGGAATGACAAGAAGCCAAGTGGAATGTTACAGTGGTGGAGCTTATTAACTATGGGGCAGAACTGTTGGGAGGTATGATATCTGTATCTGAAATGGATCTTCACATATCCATTTTTCCAGGTTTCAGCCGAACAAATGAACAGCTATTCCTTTGAGCTACAGCACATGTGCAAACAGCCAAAATGCAGTAGCTGAATATCTAAACCACCAAAAAACAGAAACAGATCTCTGATGAAGATGGATCCAAATAGCGTTTTTTAAACATTTGTTAGCTACGGTCAGAATGAGGCGTATTCGGATACAACATTCACCACATATATTCAACTCAGTCCTACTCCAGAGGAACTATGCTGCTTAAAGTATGTTCGAGCTCTAAGATGAGATTGGGAAGGGAGTGGAGGGACCAATAGACCAATATGACATAGGACAGGGGTGGCCAAAGCTTCCACACCTCAAGAGTTACATACCATACAGGCACTTTCCTGTGATCTCCAGTACGGACGATTTGCCTTCGGGAAAGAATCCAGAAGGCAAAGCATGCGTGGGGTTTGTCACATGGGAAGCCCCCCATGCATTTTTGCTGGTGACCCTGCACAGGATTGCAGAGCTGGTACTGGATTTAGTACTCTGCAATCCTGCGCAGGATCACTGGCAAAAATGCGGGGATTGGAATTCCCCTGTGACAAAGCCTGTGCATGCTTTGACTTCCAGATACTTTCCTGGAGGCAAATTGTGCATGCTAGAGAATGCAGGAAAGCATCTGAGAACCAGAACAAACACAAGGACACCTTTTGTGTGGCAGGCCCCTTTGGAGCTTCTCCCAGGCTGAGCCTTGCCCCCTGCCTCTCCTGCTTCATGACTGGCTGGCCAGTCCACATGATCTATGCTCCTGGCTGCTGAGATTCGAAGGAGCAGCTGCAATTCAGCTGCTGAGCCTCGGATGCAATGAAGTAAGAAGACACAGGACCAGTAAGGCAGTGCTGGACCCTGGTCAAGAGTGGCACTTGAACTGTCTAAGAGCTGCATGTGGCTCCAGAGCCACAGCTTGGCCACTCCTGATATAGACATTGGCTCTGCTGTTTTACAGCATCGGAGATTCTCCCACAGAGTTAACTTGCAAATTGGTACTTGTGGCTACATTACGTTGCCTTTATGCCATGAAGGACACAGGCTCGTGCCACATCAGAGAACCTGCCCATACAAGGTAGAGTTCAGTCTGACCACCCTCTCTTCAGCATTTGGTTTAAAGGCATTTCCCTTGGCTGTTGCTAGTGCTTTCAGCCTTCCTAGCTAGCCTGTTGCAAGAACAGTGTCAAAGGTTTGCATGGCTTTCAGTCCCCACATTTCAATTCACGTTACCAAGCCACCAAATACTATGTAACCAGAGCAGGGGCCTAATTTTCATTTTGAATAAAAGATGTTACTCAAAAACTGAGCCCTGAAGCACCGTTAATATATTCATATTGTCCATGCAAAACAAATATAAGCTACAGCTTAAACACAAACCTGAAGGTGAGAAATTAAACACTGGAGACAGGAAATGCAGAGAAAGAGGAGAGCTTCACTGTAACTTCATCGCTTTGTGCCTACACTGTAAAGTCTGGTTTCTTTATAGCCAGCCAAGTTATGAGCAATTTGAAATAGCTTGGGATTCCTAATGTGCTCTTATTAGAATTGTACCGCACCAGGTAAACTGCTGGTCCTATATAAATAAATATAATATCCGGTGTATCACAAGGCATGAAATCTGCAGATGCATTAATTTTTAAAGCCAAGAAGCCCGAAGAAAGTCAGTTCAGTTATTCAATAGTCATCACAATTAAAACGTTTCTTTTGAAGTATCAGTTTACAACTAGGGCTTCATTAAACATACAGCACCTCAAAATTGGGGTTAGTTTAAGGAAGCACGTGATTCACTCTGAGAGCTCTGTTGAATGGCAGTAACAGGGCATCCCTGTGAGAAAGGAAATGGGGTGGGTCCTTTTAGGGATCGGAGGTTGCATGCAAAAGGGGGGTTAGGCAGCCAGGAAAAGGAGGCATATAAGCCCTTCCCCTCCCCCTGCCTCAAGTCTGAACATGGAGACCCCCGGGATCCCAGAGGACGCCGAGATCAAGGTCCTTCAGGCCAGGTTGCATCGCTGCACCCGGGGCCACGTGGAGGAGGTCCAGCGCTCCTCTGCTGACCTGGAGAAGTGCCTGGTGGTGGAGAAGCAGGCGGTCCAGGCGGAGCGGCAGAGGGTGGTGGCATACGGACAGTATGTCTCTGCCGAGCTGCGCCGCGTGCAGGTCTACCACCAGGCAGTTTCCAGGTGGCAGAACGAGCTGGCGGAGATGTTGGAGTACGCCACGGACAACGGTGTGGTGGACCCCTCCATGGTGGCCGCTGGCCCTCAGGACTGCGAGCCGCCCCAAGGCCTGTTGCCTTTCCCCCAAATACCGGGGGACAGGCCCAGTGGCAGAGACTGAGTCACTCTTAGCTTGTTTATTATTTATTTATTTATTTATTTTTCAGATTTATACCCCCCCCTCCTGCAACGCAGCTCGTGGCGGCTTCCAACAATAAAAATACACTAAAATTCATTTTAAAAACAATCAAATATTAAATATAAAATATAAAACAGGGCTAGACATATAAAATAAATAAATAAATGGGTGGGGGACTAAAATCCTCCCTCCCCACCCTCCCTCCCTCCCAAAGGCCTGGGCAAACAGCCAGGTCTTACAGTTCTGCCGAAATGTTAAAAGGCTAGGGGCCAGGCGAGCTTCCTCCGGAAGGGAGTTCCACAGCCACGGTCCCACCACCGAGAATGCCCTCTCCATCGTGGCCCCCCGCTTAACACGGGGGACCTCCAGGAGGGCACCCCCGGCAGACCGCAGGAGCCGCTCTGGGGCGCGAAGGGCGAGGCGGTCCCTAAGGTATGAGGGGCCAAGACCGTATAGGGCTTTATAGATCATCACTAGGACCTTGAACTTGGCCCGGCACACTATCGGCAGCCAGTGCAG
>QEPC01012435.1:1005920-1017664 GCA_003113815.1 Sphenodon punctatus
TATGGGATGGGGGTTGGGGGGTAATCACAAACAACACAAGGAGGGGTACAAAACTGAAATGAAACCTAAATAAATCTAATAATAATCCTACTCTAAATGAATCAAAAAACAGGGGAAGGGAAGGGAATCACTGGGGATGGAATATATAGGGAGGAAGGAAGCAGCCCCAGCACCTGCTCCCTTGTGGCACTGGTGATGCAGCTCTGGGAGGAGGGTCAGACATTGCCTCGTGTACGTAAATCTACTCTGCGGGGGAGGGAGGAAGGAAGATTGAACACAGGGAACGATAAAAACAAAAAACAACAACTAAATCTATCTAAGCTAAGTTAAATAAATGAGAATATGGGGGTAGATGGGTTGGATGGGTGAAATAGGAGGAGAATGACAATGGATTGGGGAGCTGGAAAATGCTGGGTGAAGGAGTCTTCTGAAACGCCTGCTGCTCAGGAACAGTGACTAGCTCAGAAGGTGTTGGGAAGGGGGGAGGCAGACAGTTTTGTTTCTTGCTGCGCCCACCTCACCACAAGCCCCATTGGCTACGTGCAGCCTAGCCCGTGGCCAATCGCAGACTGCCAAGTCAGTGGTCTGAGGCGAAAAGGGATGGTGATTCGGCAGGGTGGCTGCTACTCCAAGCCACTTGCCACCCTCCACCCCTGGTGCCTGGAAGTCTGCTCCTAGCTGAGTCATATGACTTCCCCCTCCCTGCTACATTTGGCCTTCCAGTGACCTGACAGAGTGACAGTAGACCACGTTCGTTTTAGCCCCCGAACTCAACTGAACGCGATCCGAACTGACTGAAGTGTTCGGCCATTTCGCCGTTTGGTTCGGTATGTTCGTGTTCGGGTTTGTGTTCAGGTTCGGTCGTCCGAACAGGCCGAGTTCGGGCCGAACACCGAACTTCCGAACCACGTTCGCCCATCCCTATAGAGCAGGGATGGGGACTCTTTTCCCTCTCATCAGCCACTTTGAAAATTAGTACAGTTCCATGGGCCAGAAAAGAGTTGGTGTTGGTGTATAAGAGGATGTGGAAAGGAAGGGGAGGTTCAAATCACAAATCGATGCCATGGATTCATTCTTGAGAGTTGCCTTCATCTGTGCTCCCTTCCCCCCTAAGTTCACTCTTTCCCTGCTTGAGGGCAAGCACCAGATCCACAGTCCACATTTAGAAACCAGAAAAGGGCCAACTAAAAACAGCTGTGGTCCAGATCCAGCCCATAGGAATGAGTTCTCTACCCCGGATATAAGTAGTAGTATGTTTATTTTTACTCAGGCAAATACACAAGTTAGAACATCATCTCCAGACAAATCAGAGTACATAACCAGAGGACTATCCACCGGAGGCATACATAAACCACTTCTCTGACCAGAGGACTGAGCCAGAAGAATATACAGCCAAAGCAATAATATACAAAATCCCTCAGGGGACCACTTGAGAAGGACAACAGATTCCCAACAACCAGGAAGAACATAGTCACTTCAGCAAAACTCAAAACCCCAAAGGAGCAATTAAAGACACTGTTTATGCCTCCTCGCCATCAAAGCATGAGCAAAATGTGCTGCTTTGACCGTTGTTTCTTTAGAGGGGTTAGCTAACAAAAACGCAAGTTTTAAATGAAGATCCCAATAGTTTTCCCCCACTAGTAGTCTCTTTAGGTATTTATTCCTAACATCAATAACGCGTGGACATCAAAATTAAATAATGCTGCAAGTCTTCTACCTGCGGTCCACAGATGCATAAGCGTTTATTATATGGTACCCCTGCAAGTCTTCCCTCGAGGACCTTAGATGGCATTAACTAAAAATGCACAGGCATCAATACCCTTTTGATTGTATAATTCCTTATCTCAGACAAGTAGAGCTCATACTGGTAAATGGATTTAAATGTCCCATAAAAGGGGGCCACTTGCGATTCCCGAATACATGCCATGTCTGATTGGATATGGTTATCCAACAGGCGTTCCCTGAAAATCTCTTTGCCCTGCTTCTTTTGACAGATTCAGAACTCAAAAGGAGAAACGCAAGGAAGATAAAAGCTTCCTCAATTGAGACCTCCACATTTTAGGGCAATTATGGATGGATTGTTTCCACCAACATAAGGCTGGCAATCTGTGCCCTTTCATGCCCATTAACCGTTGCCAATAGGAAAAAATACACATTTTTGCCTTAATTCCCAGCAGGCAAACACCTATTTCTGCCCTCAAAAAGCAGGCAGGGGGTACCAGTAGGGGCCTCAACAGTGCCCTTAGCACTCTGCATTGAACTGGTTCCATCGAGGTTAGATTTTCATAGCCCAAGACCTCCACTCCGTATGTATATACTAACTGCATATCCAATAGGCGAAGGGCTGGGCTTTACCAGTCTACTGCCGGCAGCGCGCCAGAATTTAATAATGCCATTGGCAGATTGGTATGCTTTTAACTTGCATGCTGACAGATGTTTCTGTCAAGAACCAGATGAGGAAAAGATTAAACCTAAATATTTATAGGCTGACTCTTGTTCAATCTGGACTGAATCCAGAAACCAGCAGAGGGGCCTTGCTCTTGTGGCAAAAACTACTATTTGAGTTTGAACATACTTTATGCATAAATGGTTTGTCTTGCAAAATTCTCCTAATGATTGAAGTGCATGCCTCATACCCGATTCTGCGTCAGATAGCAGGACCATATTGTCCACATATAGCAAAAGGGGAACACTTCTCCCCAGAATTTTTGGTTGCAGAAAAAGATTCTCTTTCAGTGCTGGAACAATGTCATTTAAAAGGAAATTGAATAAGAAAGAGGCTAGGCTACAACCCTGCTTAACACCTGATGTAGCATTAAATGCATCCGACATTTGACCCTCCTGCAACAATCTAACTTGCATCGATGTTTCTTAGTAGAGTCTATGGACGGGGCGGCTGGTGGGTTTTGAGGTTGGAGGGGCAGTAAGGCTGGCCGGCCTGCCCGCAGCAAAGCCACCAGCAAGTCTAGGGGCGGAGTCAGGGCAACGGTAGGCGGAGCCAGGGCAACGGTAGGCCAGTGGCATCGCATAATCAGCAGCAAGGAGTTCCCAGGGTTAACATTGGATGGACATTACATTACTTAGTGCTGGGAACGCTGTTGTGTGAAGCACTGCCACCAGGGGATAGAGAACCCTCTTACTGGCAGAGCATTTAGCAGGTGAGGCTAGAGGTTAGGTGGGGTTTTGGGGTGTGGGTAGGGGGTTTTAGGGGATTTTATTGTATTATTTTGTATTTTTACTATTTTTCTCTTTGTGCTTTTCTTTCTGTAAACCGCCCTGAGCCTTTGGGGAAGGGCAGGGTATAAATTCTTATAAATATAAGAGATTACAGTCTTGTGCAAGTGTGTAGAGAGGGGATTAATTGGAATTAAATTCACGCCCTTAGTCAGGGACTCATGTTCACTGTGGCTTCCCCATTTCTGCTAATGAAGAAAATACAGTGAACGCTGTCCCTGCCCTTAGTCAATTCAAGTTCATTTTTCCACATAGACAGAAATTTAGTGAATGCATCTATCTCAGCAGAACAATTCTGTCTGATTCAAACCTTGGAGCCTCACCACAGACTAGCCACTAGTCTCTCTCTTCTTTCCAGACCTGTTTATTAACAAAGAACCTTTACAAACTTGGTGTCACACTTGTGAACAACAAGTTCAGCGTTTCCAGCAATTTCATTTAGGCAGGCTATTCAACTCCTGGTTTAAAAGCAGACAGATAAGTCACAACCTTAAACCCGGTTCCACCAAGAGCTGGGCCGCCGCATTCTGCACTAGCTGCAGCTTCCGAGCCGTCACCATAGGTAGCCCCACGTAGAGCGCGTTGCAGTAGTCTAACCAAGAGGTAACAAAAGCATGGATGATCGTGGCCGGGTCTGGAACCAAAACCAGCGGCCGAAGCCACCTCACCAGATGTAACTGGCGGAAGGCACTCCTCGCCACAGCCTCCACCTGGAGATCCAGGCAGAGCTGCGCATCGAGGAGCACCCACAGGTTCCGTACCTGGGAAGTCAGCGGAGGACGGACCCCATCAATCGAGGGAGCCGTCATCTCCACCAACTTCCCACTAACATCACCTCCGTCTTGTCAGGATTCAGTCGCAGTCGATTAGCCCTCATCCAGTCCCCCACAGCTGCCAAATACTGGGTAAACACCGAGACAGCCGGGCCTGGGTCGGTCGAAAATGAGAGGTACAGTTGGGTGTCATCAGCATATTGATGACACCTCACCCCAAATCCTCTGATCACCTCACCAAGCGGCTGCATGTACACGTTGAACAGGAGAGGGGACAGGGCAGAACCCTGTGGAACCCCACACGAGAGGTCTCGGTAAGATGAAAAGCAGTCACTGAGTATCACCCGCTGAGTTCTCCCGGTCAGGAATGAGTGGAACCATTCAAGAACAATCCTGCCCACCCCCGCGCTGCCCCGCAGGTGCGTCACCAACATCTCATGGTCAACGGTCTCAAATGCTGCCGAAAGATCTAACAGGACCAATAGGGTTGAGCGACCCCAGTCCTTTTCACGGCGGAGATCATCCACCAAAGCCACAAGTACTGTCTCAGTGCCATGACCCGGATGGAAGCCAGACTGAGAGGGATCAAGATAACCGACGCAGAAAAGATGCCCCTGCAGCTGCTGAGCCACCACCCGTTCAATAACCTTCCCTAAAAAGGGAAGGTTAGAGACAGGCCGATAGCCGGGAGGGGAGTCAGCATCAAACGATGGTTTTTTTTTAGCAGAGGCCGCACCACCGCCTCCTTGAAGCAGTCCGGCACTCTGGCCAGCAACGGCCCCATTGTCTCCCGGCAGCTCTTAACCAGCCAGGACAGGCACGGATCTAATTCACAAGAAGTGGCTCAAACTGCCCCAAGCACCCCCACCATGCCAGCAGGTGTCACCAACTGAAAGTGATCCCACAAAATTGGACAAGCCGGGGCTTCTACACCCTCTAGAACCTCCACTGTATTAAGTGCGGCATCGAGGTCTTGGTGAATACGAGCCATTTTCTCAGCAAAATAATCAGCAAAAAGGTCACAGAGGGTGGATGATGACTCTGCTCTGACTCTGCTTCTGAGGGGTGGAAAGGGGATGGGAGATGGAAAAACCTGGTGCTAACTAAATGTGTGCAAACATAATCTAACTCCATCTCCCGATCCATTTCCTTAAGGTTTGCCTAAGTCAAATTTCTGATAAGTCAAACTTTTTTACATGGCCACAGAAATTCTACTTAAGCAGACTCAAACTTTATTCTAAAGGATATTGCTCTCGCTTAATTAGAAGTTACAAACTTAATGCAAGAAATAGGCCCTTTTCATACAGACGCTCCAACGCTGATAAAATGGGTGTTACATTTTATTATACATGTTGAAGGGCACCCATAAAGCACACCTGCAGCCCTGCAACATGTATAATAAAATGTAACACCTATTTTATCAGCGTTGGAGCGTCTGTATGAAAAGGGCCATACTGTGTGAATCTCAACAATGCCCTCTTCTCACCCACCCCCGTTCCTTTTGGCTTTAAATTCTGCAAACAGAGGGATTACAGTGAATGATTGACACGCCTCTTCTGCCAGGCTTTCCCTAGCTCCTCACCCCATCCCCACCTCTTGTTGATACTCCTACTATTGTTTCATTCCGGATCATCCCCTCCTGTGTAATTAATCTAAGCATGTGCACCTGTGACCTCTCAGCTTCATGACTGTATCCCTGGGTCTCCCAATGTTCCCTGCTCCCACTTCTCCTTTCCCTTGTCCATTCTAGATTGTAACCCCCCTGGGTTGGGGACTTGTCTCTAATGATTGTTCAGTGCCAGGCACATTGGTGGTGCTATATAAATAAAAATATTCATAGCCTCCATCTTCTCCTCTGTCGTGGGCCACTATATCTCGGTGCGGTATCCAGGGGGAACGGGCGGATGCTAGTAAATTTTGGCTACAATCAATTATATAAAATTAACTCATGATGGTACTCTCTCTTTATCAGGGTTGGAGGAAGGTTTTTTTTATAAATGGTACCTTCTTGTTGACAAGAAATATGGTAGCCAGAATCTCAGCATATTTTCCTTCAAAATACATTTTTAAAAGCAGTGATTTATTCCTTTGAATTTTCTGCTTTGCGAAAACATGAGTAGCTCAACTGGGCGGAGGGAATAATATGTTTTAGCTTTTCACTGATCATCTTGCTTTCTTAGAATCCTTCCCTTTTTCTAATTGGATGCTGTCCATCTTGGAAAGTTTATGAGCTTAAAAGCTACAGATAACACAAGACAAACAGCGCCGAAAACAGAATTCCTATGGGTGTCAACCTTGATCAGGAAAAAGATTGACGATATAGCGCCAGGGGGAGGGAAGGAATCTGTGCCGTGTCTAGTCATTGCTGGTCCAGTCTAACTTTTGGTAGCAGATGGAATCTCACTTCAATTGACGGGAGAGGGAGACACTAGGGACCACGAGGGCAACTGCACAGGAGACATCAACAGTATCCTTTCTTTAGCATAACAGCCGCCGTTTTTACACGAAGAGGGGTGGGGTGTGCTCACGCGGTGCGGGGAGGTGGCTGGGTGTCCTTTCACACCTCTACCCACAGGGCCTCCTCCGGTTTTCCGGATGGCCCCGTGGGTCCGACACCCACTGCCCATGGTGTTTTCACAGGCGCACACCCATTCCCCCACCGGAACGAACACCCATCCGTGTAAAAATGGCCTCCGTGTAAAACGGAGAGCATCCGTGTAAAAATGGCCAATGAGCTTTTCTGATCTTGTGCCTGCAGAAGCCTCTGAATTCATTGGCAGGATGTGAGGTAAAACTGCCAGAGGCTAAATCTAACACTGTAATAGTCATCTCTCCTATATTTACAAAAAAAAAAATCTGAATGGAACTTGAGTCAATAGCACTGACACTGAACAGGAGCACAGTTCTCATCTACTTTGGTGGGGATTGCGTTGGCCTACGGGTGCCAGTGCTACCCCCCCCGATTCCGTGCAAGGTACAAAATGAAATAATCTGGGCCTCAGAAATAGAATGCTATCCTTGGCCTCTTACCAGGGAGTTTCCAACCTTTACCAGCTGATTTCTCTCACTCATCTCACATACACAGAGGCTGCAAACACTGGGTAAGAACACTGATCCATAAGAATGGATTCTCTAGCGAAATGTAGAAACAGACAATTACAAGGCTGGACTCTGCTCTCATTTACACCAGAGTAGCTCGGCACCCATCTGGAGGTAATCCGGATTATGACACTGCTACAATGAAATCTAGGATTGTAAACTCTCGGGCAGGGACCCTGTCTATTTTATTCTCTGTAAAGCACCAGGTACATTTCTGGCGCTATATATAAGTAAAATAATAAATAATAATAATAATAATGGGTGGGTGCAGTCTCTTTTGCTTTGGAAGCAGCAAAATTCCCTGTCCCCCTTCTAAGGGGGCGTGTCAGTTGGCGCCTCTTCTCTTGTGCTCCTCGCTGGATAATGAGAAGCTCATGATCTGAAGAGAGTTTCCTGACCATTTCTGGGCCGGGAGGGAGAGCTATTGTCTGCTAGTCACTGGATACAGAACTCCAGAGACGGCCCAGATTTCTTTCCTATCTGGACTCTGTGCCTAGCAGCAGCAGCGTCGGGAGGTGGAAGGGGCAGCACTGGGGGGCAAATTCGGATCTCCCTTGAACTCAAGGAGCTTTGCTGCCGTGGTGTCTGCAGTGGGGCCACGTAGGGCAGCAGTTGCGATCCCCATCTGAGCAGCAACCCCGCTCCAGCTGGCGAGCTACAAGGGAAGGAAGGCGGATAGCTAGATAGTACTACCGGAGCGCTTACCGACTCGGCCAGGAGGAGCTGCCCTTTGCGGGAGCAGAGGAAGTCCCGAGTGGGAAGGAGAGTGCGGATGCCTGGCGCCGCGGAGGCGGTATCGCCCTCCTCCGCTTCGGACGGGTCCATAACCGGTGGGGCTCAGCACCTTCTAAGCGAGCTCGGGCAGCTGCCGCGCTTCGGCACAAGAGGGTGTGTTTTTTAAAATGGGGAAACGGAAATCATGACACTGCGGAAATGCAAAGGAGAAAAAAAGTTTCGACATCTGCAAATCTAGGGATGGCTAAGCAGCCCCAAGCGGCTCCAACTCTGCAGCTGCAAGCGCAGCCCGTCTGCCAAACTTCCCGCGAGTCTACGCCCACACCCCAGCCCCGAAGCCTGATTTTTTCGGACCCTTGCTGATTTTTGCACTCTCCTTCCCCATTCAAATTTCTAAAAAAAGGTGGTGGGGGGGGGGGAATCAGTCTATATCTGGCACCTGGATCTTATTGGATTGTTTGGCCCCATACAGAGACTAAGTTTAGCTGCTGCTGCTGCTGCTATTTCTACTCCCATCCCATCAATCGAAACACCAGTGCACCCTAGCACAATAACACCATTTAAAGAAATACCGCTGGAAGCTTGCTTTAAAAAAACACAACACAGTTTCTGCATGCCCCCTCTCCCATTTTTACCACCTACATTTAGTATGCATGCAGCTTCTTGTAGGCCCGTGGAAAAGCTTGGAAAATCTATCATAGGCACCAGGGAAAAAAATGCATTCGATAAAAACAGCAAGCATGCTACAGAGGCATGGACAAAGGCCACAATACTGAAACAACCTGCTCTTGAGTATGAATGGGAGCATTCACAAGTAAAGTTTCAGGACAGCAGTCCAAGTTATGGAGGTCTTGTAAGAAAAAAACCCAACACCACCTTCTCTGATTCGAGATGTTCTGCAAATGACCAGCATGCAAATTGTGCAGTGGGCATCTTCATATGCATTTACTTTTAAGAAAAAATCTTAAGCAGGGCATTATTTCCATAGCAGAAGGAACAGCAAAATTCCAAGCAGCAGTGTCTTCCTAAGGAATAGGTAGTGGTCAGGGGCAGGCCCAAGGACATATGCTTTTACTGCTGAGGAGTAAAATATAGTTATTCCATCTCTCTTCCCTGGAGAACCCCATTTATCCCACCCTGACAAATATTGAGAATGAAACTGAGATCCAACACATCTGGTCTCACCCATATGCAGAAGTCACCTGTTGAGCTGAGCCTTAGTAAAATGGTCAATTTTATTGTTTTGGCTAAATACACAAAATGCCTGCAAAATTCTGTTTTGAAACACAAACGCTTTATTTCTCTATATTAATTTGCATTAAATATTTTTACAGCAATTAGTCAATGTATAACAAGTACACTCCTGTGCTTGCTCTTGAACAGTAACATCAGTGCTACTCAATTTGAACAGACATGCTTTCTTCTGAAATGCACTTGCCCTTTCCTTTTGCACGTAGTGAGAGAACAGCAGCATTTTTAGCAGCTATCTTCACAAAAATTGCAGTGTTGCTTCAAAAATGCATGTTGGAATTAGCCAAAAGCTCTCTTTGATGCATTACAGGTGCAATCCCCCACCCACTCAAGTCAATGGCAAAACTCACATTAACGGGAAGATTTGCCCCCTAAGCGTGCATTAACACTTTTTAATAAGGTTTTACTACTGAACTGACAGCGTTAATAAGTCTCATATTAGCACTATAGATTTTTTAATGTGCTGTCCAGAGTAGGAAGAATAAAAACTCAGCAATCACTAGGTTTCAGTGACAAGTAACTCAGCAGTGTTCATATACTCTATATGTTTACTAATGAATTTGAGTTAACTTCTTTGACAATAAATAAACGATTGTGCTTGAGGCATTTCCTCATTCATTTGCTTTCTTGCTGCAACCATTGGTTGAGACAATAGTTTTTTTATTCCTTACATTCATTTGCTATATAATTTGATACTGTATTTTTCAGATGGAAAACATCATGAACAGACTCCTGAATTTAGAATGCTGTAATGTAAAGAACCCAATGGTTAAAATGTTTAGCTAAGGAATTATTTCTCAAAACTATGCTTTTTGAGGTGCAAGGCATGCTCTTCAAGAAATAAGACTTTAGTTCTGATAGCTCTTCTTATGAAAAACAGTGCTTTATCCTGCCAGTAGTTCCACTAAATTCAACAGGACAACTTACGGTGTAAGGCACAATTCAACAAGAGTAAAGGCAACGAAGTCTGTTCCTAGGTGTGTTTTGCACACTTGTAACTCACATATTAACTCAATACTTGCTTGGAGCATATTTACTATTTCCTTGCCTAAGGCTGAAATCACTTATAAGTAGATCCACTGAAGTAACTGGTTTCAGGACAGAATACGTTTTAATTTTATTATTGATAAAAAGCCTCAAAATGTAACAAGTCAAAACGTAATCAAGTTTAGAAAAATACATAAGACAATAATTTAAAGTTAACACGTGTATTCTAAATAAAATTGTCCTACTGTGTGTGCTTTTTAAAAGATTAATAGATAAGTAAACAGTTTAGACACAAGAATGTCTTAATACACAAGCAAAACAGTCAATAATACTCAAATAGTATGTAAGAAAATACTGAAATTCTTAAGTGAGCAAATACAAAAACGTAAATCCTTTCAGAAAAAATACGTAAGGCAATCAGGAAACAAATGTCCTACTGACTAACAGGCACTGAGAGTAGAGAACAAGTTTATCCTTGGTTGTTGGTTATTCTATCTAACAGTCCTTGGCTGATTAAATGTAATCCTCCTGTAGAGCATAACAGCATCTATAGCACAAACAACAAGCAATAGAAGGCAAAACACCTGCAAATAAAAAGAAAATGTTCAGTTTCCTCAAATACATGGCAGTTAGTTAACTTTAATTTTCACTATAACAACTCAAATCACTGCTTGTTCTCAAAAAATGCAGTGCACCAGCATAGCAAGTTGATTCTGGCCTTATATTTGAATCAAATATTTATTATCATCATCAAGCATATATATAGCACTAGCAATGTACCTGGTGCTTTACAAAGTAATGGAATAGACACGGTCCCTGTCCTAGGGCTTACAATCTGCGAGACCGGGGGGGGGGAAGGGGAACAGAGAGACAAGGGGTGTAACATTCATGAAGTTGCGAGGTCCCAGGTGCACGCGCTTGGCTTGGTTACACCAAGAATGATAGCTGGCTGGTCCATGTGGTGAGGATATGAGTACACAGACCTCAGGCAACAGATTGTACTGAATGGAGGGTATCAGCAGGAGTTAGGTGAGGGGAATGAGGAGTCGGTGAGGGCAGAGCGAAAGAGGTGGGTCTTGAGGAGGGATATGAAGGTACGAAGGGAGGGGGCGAGGCAAAGGTGGGCAGGGGAGGAAGTTCTAGGCGTGGGGGCAGCTAGGGAGAAGGGATGAAGGCAGTTAGGGGAGCAGGGGAGGTGTGGTAGGGCGAGATAAGGAACAGAGGAGGAGTGGAGTTCACAGACTGGAGTACGGAGGGAAATTAGCGCAGAAAGGTAGCGGTGAGCAAGGTTCTGAAGACTAGGAGCTTGTACAGGATTCATTCAGGAAGGGGGAGCCAGTGAAGAGAGGAGGGGCTGCACGTGGTTGAAGCGACGGGTGAGGTGGATGACCCTGGCAGCAGAGTTTTGGACGGAGATGAGGGGAGAAAGGTGAGACTGGGGAAAGTCAGAAAGAAGGAGGTTACAGTAATCGAGGCAAGAGATGACCAGAGCATGAAGAAGAGTTTTGGCAGACGAGACAGAGAGAAAAGGGTGAATCTTAGCAATGTTATGGAGGGAGAAGCGACAGGATTTAGCAACAGAGTCAATGTAGGGTTTAAAAGAAAGGGGTGAGTCAAAGATGAAGCCTAGGCTACGGGCTTGGGGGACAGGCAGGATGGTGACTC
>QEPC01012435.1:1039632-1104841 GCA_003113815.1 Sphenodon punctatus
TAGCCCGCTCCTCCCCATAACTCACACTAGCCAACTCCCCATAACTTCCCCACAGACTAGCCCCCCACTAGCCAACTCCCCACACACACTAGTCAACTCCCCCACACACTAGCCAGCTTCCTCCCATAACTCCCACACAATAGTCAATTCCCCCCACACACTAGCCAACTCCTTCCCATAACTCCCCCATACACTAGTCAACTCCCCCATGCACTAGCCAACTTCTCCCCATAACTCCCCCCATGCACTAGCCAATTTCCCCACACACACTAGTGAGGGCTAGTGAGCCAACTCCTCCCCGTAACTCCCCCACAGACTAGCCAACCCCCCTCATACACACTACCAATTCCCCCCACACTAGCCAACTTCTCCCCATAATTCCCATCCCACACTAGCCAACTCCTCCCCATAACTCCCCCATACACTAGCCAATTCTCCCCCCACACACAAGCCAACTCCTCCCCATAACTCCCACACACGAGCTAACTTCCCCTCATACACACTAGCCAACTCCTCCCTGACAGACTAGCCAACCCCCTCTCATATACACTAACCAATTCCCCCATAGACTAGCCAATTCCCCCCACAACTCCCCCATACACTAGCCAACTCCTCTATAATTTCCCCAATACCCCAGCCAACTCTTCCAACTTCTCCATAATCCTGCACACTATCCAACTCTCCTATAACTGCCATACTAGCCAACTCCCCCATATATATTCTCAACTCCCCAACTCTTCCCATAACTCCCCCCACTAGCCAACTCCTCCAGTCCCATGCTAACCACTCCACACACGCTAGCCAACTCCCCCATAATAAATCCCATACATGCACATTAGCCAATTCCCCCAGTGCCCCATAAATCCCATACACATACTAGCAAACTCCTCTCATAAAGCCCCTCACACTAGCCACCTCTTCCATAACTCTCTGACACACTAGCCAACTTCCACCCTACACTAGCCAACTCCTCCCATAACTCCCTCCACTAGCCAACTCCCCCCACACTAGCCAGCTTCTCCCCCACAAGTCTCCCAGTGCCACACTAGCCAACTCTCTCCATAAATCCCCCCACACACTAGCACTTCTACAGTCGTGTACTATTTTTCAAATTGATCACTGAGAGGGAAAAGATTCCTTATCCCTGTTGTACACTGACAGGACAAGCCACCTGTTTTGGAGTTTTCCATTAACTTCAGTGGGTGGAGAATTACCTTCTGTGTGTCCAGCTACACACTCTCTGTGTGTATCCATTTCCCTCCCTTTTCAAAGATTCTTCACCCACTAGTATTTGAAAGCCTCTTGTAATCCCCACGAATCAGTGAATCCCCCCCCCCCATCCTAAGTCTCCTAATATTTTAGCCAAATGCCATCCCACAAACAGCTGATGCAGATTATATATCCTCCCTGCCTACATTTAGTGTGCCCAGACTTCTTCACCTCACCGCCTTATGATCTAAAATGCTTTCAGACATAAATGTCTCACTGGACACATCATTCTTGATCATTTCACTAGAATGAACTATTTGACTGTTGATTACTCACACCCTGACTAGTGTGTGTTCCTCATTCCATTCATCTCCCCATGCAGTTGCACTTCACTTCCATCTCCTGGCTGTGATTCACTCCCACGATTATCCAAATGTATTTTGGAGGAAAATAGGCTGAGATCCTGGCTACCATCTTTCTTGTCAACAGGAAGATGCCATTTATAAAAGAAACCTTCATCCAACCCTGATAAAGTACATGAAAGATATAATACCATCATAAGCTAATTTTATATCATTTATTATAGCCAAAATGTACTAGGATCAGCTAGCCCCCCTGGATACTGCACAGGGATAGAATAGGCTGCATTCCCATCTGCGGCGGTGGCGGCACAGGAAGGGGCGAGGGAAGACACGGAAGCGCGGAGGAGCTGGCTGACAGGAAAAGAGCTGGTGTGAATGGGGATCTGCCGCGGCTTCTCTCGCGCATGGCAGGGAATGCAGCCTAGTGGCTTGCAACAGAGGAGAAGTTGTAGGCTGTGAATATTATTATTTATATAGCACCAGCAATGTGCCCAGCACTGAACAATCATTAGAGACAAGTCCCCAGTGGGGGTTACAATCTAGGATGGACAAGGGAAAGGAGATGTGGGAGCAGGGAACATTGGGAGACCCAGGAATACATTCATGAAGCTGAGAAGTCACAGGTGCACATGCCTAGATTAATTACACAGGAGGGGGATGATCCTGAATGAAACAATAGTAGAAGGAGCATAAAGGAGGGGAGAAGGGTGAGGAGCTAGGGAAAGCCTAATGGAAGAGGGCAGCTGGACTGTCCCTCATCCACTGTAAGCTCTGTTAACAGAATTTAAAGCCAAAAGGGACACGGGTCATTGACATTCACACAGTATTTCTTGCATTGAGCTCATAACTTCTAATTAAGTGAAAGCAATATCCTTTAGAATACATCCACTAAACAGCCTTAAAAGGAATGGAAAACCCAACCCTGGGTAAACAGTTAATGATACACTTCACCGCTAAGGCTTAGCTTATGTCAGCAGATGGGAGAGTAGCCCCAATGCCAGTGCCACTGTTTAAGTGTATATAGACTGTTCATGATGATGCTCCATGAGCCCATTTTGAATACAGTTGAAAAATTGAGACAAGTGGCAGTGAGCGACGAGTGCCAGCAGATAAAACATCTTTGCCTTCTGGGTTTGATTATTTCCATAAAACACACTGTTCCATGCGAACACAAACTCAGTCTATTCCCCTTGCACAGTTCTTCCAGGAGAGATCCGTGCAGCCTGTTTACTGGACCATCCTTCTAGCCAAACTTCCCACTCTGCCCCTTGTAGGCCTCTGTGGTTCCTCTCTTTAGTCACATGCTGTCCCATACCCACCAACAGTACCTTTTTGCCCAGTACAGTAGCTGGTTTTGTTATCTTGCAACACCTTCCCAGCAGTAAGGTCTGTACAGGCAAAGGAGGTTGTTAGCAACTTATTAATGTAGCTAGAGAAAGAGCAGGCTGATTCTTTGTCCTGGCTACTGTTATTGTATTCATTGCTGGGAGTGGGAGGAGAGTCACCACGAGCTCTATCAAAGTACAGGGACAGGTAACATGCAGGCAGGAGGGAGCTGTGTGCCTGGGATCATGATGAAAACTAAGGAAGGTAGGAGGGGAGTGAGTGTGTTTTGTGAGAAATGATTCTTTAGTGTGTTGAAAGGGATTCTCACTGCTTCCACCTGTGATCCTCTGAGTGACTTTAAAACTAGAACTTTAGAGCAAAAGTCAGTGCAAATATTAGAGAATTTTGACTTTTTAATAGTCTGAGTTTTATCTTGAACCGTCAGTATGCAAATTTATGCAAATTAAGGGTGGCATGAAGTGTGTCTATTTCTCACCATCCGAGTCACTTCTCACTAAAAGCCTTGGTGTAGGCCCACCCTTCTGAAGGGTTCACTGACTGCAAAACTTTGGGTTTTTCCTCTGGGGCTTTTTATGTTCCTCTTTCTTATCCCACTGCCGGTCCACGTTTTATATCAGGGGTGGAGAACCTCATTCCCATGGGCTGAATCTAGACCACAACTGTTTTTAGTTTGCCCTTTTTCGGTTTCTAAATCTGGACTGTAGATCTGGTGCTTGCCCTCAAGCAGGGAAAGAGTGAACTTAGGGGAAAGGAGCACAGATGGAGGCAACTCTCAAGAATGAATCCATGACATCAATTTGTGATTTGAACCTACCCTTTCCACATCCTTTTATACACCAAGAACAACTCTTATCTGGTCCATGGAACTGTACTAATTTTCAAAGTGGCTGATGAGAGGGAAAAGAGTCCCCATCTCTGCTCTATACATTTCACTAACGGTAACCTGAATCCAACGACAGTTCCCAGCATAGTTTTATCCCCAGAGCAACCTCCAAAACCTAAAAGGACCCACCCCATTTCCTTTCTCACCGGGATGCCCTGTTACACTGCCATTCAACAGAGCTCTCAGAGTGAATCACGTGTTTCCTTAAACTAACCCCAATTTTGATGTGCTGTATGTTTAATGAAGCCCTAGTTGTAAACTCATATTTTTAAAAGAAAAGTTTCATTTTGATGAACATAGAATAATCAAACTGACTTTCTTTAGGTTTCTTCGTCTTAAAACTTAAGGCATCTGCAGGTTGCATGCTTTGCAATATACTGGAAATTTATAGTTATGATTTATTATTTATTCAGTTTATATACCACCAAGCAATGTACCGGGTACAGTACAATTCTAATAAGAGCACATTAGGAATCCCAAGCTATTTCAAATTGCTGATAACTTGGCTGGCTATAATCAATCAATCAATTCAATTTTATTAGCTTGGACAAAGGTCTTTGCATAAAACTTACGATAATAAAAAAGAAAAGAAAAGAAAAAAAACAAACAACCAGTAATATAAAATGAGAATTTCCACAAACTTAAATAGATACTAGTTACCCAGACCCCTGTGCCATGATTCAGGTGTAGAAATCAACTGTTCATGGGTAATTTAGACTCTAAAAATAACAGCTGGCTATAAAGAAACCAGACTTTACAGTGTAGGCACAAAGCAATGAAGTTACAGTGAAGCTCTCTCTCTTTCTCTGCATTTCCTGTCTCCAGTGCTTCATTTCTCACCTTCAGGTTTGTGTTTATGCTGTAGCTTATATTTGGTTTGCATGGACAATATGAATATATTGTCACTCTGGAGCCACATGCAGCTCTTAGGGCCTTTTTAGACAAATGGGATTTTAAACCCACGGCTCTTATACACCTCTGCAGCTGGGTGGGGAGGAGCTTTAGACCCTCCTCCGTGACCAGAAGTCACCCAGGTGCCATTAGAAACAGGCAACTCCTGGGTGTTTTGAGACGCGGAGTAGTAATACCTCGATAATTGAGAGCTGTACTATGCCACGTCTCAAAACATCCAGGAGTTGCCCAGCACTGCGGTTTCTAATGGCGCCTGGGCGACTTCCAGTTCCTGGAGGAGCAGCTAAAGCCCCTCCGCGGAGATGTCCAAGAGTGGGTTTAAATTGTGGTTTAAATCCCGCTTGTCTAAAAAGGCCCTTAGTAGACAGTTCAAGTGCCACTCCTGACCAGGGTCCAGCGTTGCCTTACTGGTCCTGTGTCTTCTTACTTCATTGCATCCGAGGCTCAGCAGCTGAATTGCAGCTGCTCCTTCGAATCTCAGCAGCCAGGAGCATAGATCATGTGGACTGGCCAGCCAGTCATGAAGCAGGAGAGCCAGGGGGCAAGGCTCATCCTGGGAGATGGTTGAAAAGGGCCTGCCCACAGGGTGTGCTTGTGTGTGTTCAGCTTCTCAAACAACCGGTATGGTATGTGGCTCATGGGGTGTGGGAGCTTTGGCCACTCTTGTCCTGTGTCATACTGGTCTGTTGGTCCCTACATCCCCACCCAATATCATCTTACGGCTCAAACATATTTTAAGCAGCACAGTTGCTCTGAAATAGAGCTGAGTTGAATATACGTGGTGAATGTATCTGATTATGCCGGACTTGAACTGTAGCTACCAAAATGAATAACCACCACTATTTGGATCCATCTTCAGCAGAGATCTAGTTCAATTTTTAATGTGTTTTTTTTATTGTTCAGACTTTCAGTTACAACCGTTTGGCTATTTGCACATGTGCGGTTGCTGAAATGAAATAACCAAATGGCCAAAACCTTAAACCCCCCAGATATTATCATACCTCCTGACATTTCTGCCCCTCTCACACATACATGCACACACACACACACACACACCAGTCATACACATTCTTCTTGAATTCCATGGAATTGCTTGTGTAAGTGAAATTAGGCACATGTATCATATATTTTAAAAGCAAATTCTACCCATGCCTAGGCTTTTAAAATATATTTTATCCTTTAACAAAACTTACAAATATTTAAGGTTGCAACATTCTTTATATAGTTGTTTGAAAGGAAAATTAAGAAGTCATTTAGTCTAATATATAGCCTACCTCCCCAAATGAAGATTTTATGATTTTTATATATATATAAATCTATATATCAATATATATATTGCCAAAGGTGTACTGTATGAACAATCATTAAATAGAGTCTGAAACTAAAACCAGAGATCATCCTCTTCATCAATCTTCCTCTTCATTTTTAAAAAAGCCAGCGGTGAAGCGCTCCAGCCTTTTTAAAAGTAACTTCCCTTCTCTTGGGGTTGCATTGCAGTTCTCCATCCATTATATAGGCACGTCCTCATTAACTTCAGTGGATGGAAGATTAAGATTGAACTACATCGTTTTAAAATGCTTCCTTCCTAACACTGCACCTCAATCCTTCTCCCTGCAGTTTAAGCTCACTACTTGCTGTCCTGCCCAGCCCTCGGTGTGAACCACTCTACAAATACTTTTACAGTCCCCTTTAATGCTACTCCGAGCACCTTTGAGAAGGAACGAAAGCTTGCCCTAAGGAAGGCGCAGCTCGTAAAGCAGAAATGCACGGTGCCTTTAAGGGCCCCACCCACTGCCAGCTGGGTTGCGGGAAGCTTTTGCACGCTTTAGCTCACAGGAAGGAAAACATTTCGCAGCAGCGGTCGGAGCGGAAGTGCGAGCGGGGAGCGTGAGGTTTTCACAGCGGTTGCAAGGGCTGCCGGAGATGGGTCATGTCGCTGTTGAAAGTCTCTTGGATCCGGCCCTTCCTGGTCTCCCAGTGCACCGGGGGCGCGCGCCCGTCCCCAGGCAGCTGCAGCTGGAGGACTCGGCAGCCTCTGCTGAAGAACAAGCGCAGCTTCTGCCTGGCTGACTGCGCCCAGGACGCAGCCGGTGTGCCTGGTATTTCTGCAGCAAGCATGAATCCCTCCGCTTGTTTGCTTGGGGGTTTGAAAGCCCCTTGCCCGGGCAGGCATCTCCCTTCCCCCGGGTATCTGTAGAGGCGTTCGGGAGGTAGCCATGCAGATGGGGAGGCCTGTGGAAATGAATACACCATCCATCATGCTCTCTGATGGGGGAGCACCTAGGCAGAGAGCACTAGCAGCCAGAGAAGAAAAATTAATGGTGGGGACGGGGCGGGTATTATCCTGCCCCATTTTACACCCCGGGCAGCATAATTCTCCAGAGCAGGAGGACTTGATGTAGGAAAGGCTTGAAAGCTGTTTTAACTGTTAGCACTAAATCAAGGTTGAATAGCTGTATGCTATTATTAAAGTTGAGGGTTTTTAATTCCCTTCCAACCCCTGTCTCCCCTACAACTCTTTCTGCATATGTATGTACATAAAATTTCCTTCACGGAGAAGATAGTTTTAATCTCCTGCCCGCTCCCACCTAGCCCACAATGGGAGACGATAGGGTAACATTGGGAACGTTCTGTTTTTTCTCTCATCCCTCTTTCATCCCCCCCTTTTTGTTTCTTTCTAAAATATTGGTTCAGCAGGAAGAGCTCTGGTTACAGTCTGAGGAAGAAAGAGGCAATTTTTCAAGTGTTTAGTAATCCGTCACTTTCAGGGCCCTTTTATGGGTGTCTGTTTCTGCCTCTCCCGATCTTTAAAACATGCTTACAGAAATGAGACAGCGTGCATATATTGTATATATATTATTTTTTCAATAGTGTTAACAAATGAGATAATAGCCCACTGCAGTCTGGATTCGGTCGCTGGTCTGATCTCAGAGGTGGTGTTGACACCCAGACTTGCTGTCTTGCGTGACTTCAACGTGCACTCCCAAGGCTAGCTCCTCCTTTTGCTTTTTGTAGTCTTTCAGTTGGTAAATATTTGCAACCTGACCCAGCATAGGTGTCTAGGCTGCCAACTTGTATTGCCTGGCTTGTGGCTACATACAAAGTGATACCTTACTTGCAAAGTATACATCGAGTGGAAAAAATAATCTCTAATCTTTGTCAGAGTAATTTTAAAGGTGCTATCTATAATAGTGGTAGATACAGTTTTTAGATGGAAGGGTGACCTTTTAAATTGATTATATCCTCTTAGACTCCAGTTTTACATGCTCAGACCCATTTATGTCAGTGGAAGTGCAGGTGAGTGTTTTTATGATCAATACCTCATTGTCTAATGCCGTGACTTCTGCAGCAAACTCTGCAGAGCTTGCCGAAAAGTCCATGGGGATTTGTGTGATACATAGGCTTGCAGCACTGAGGGTTTCTTGTATTAAGAATTCTCATTCATGGAAGAATTTATTAGAGGATAACTTATAGAGTAAGTCAGAAGAATGCACACAACATTCTGGTTACTCTGTGGTAATTTGTCTGTTACTCTAGAGTAGATTAGTCTTGAACTCTGTGAGCAGAAATGACTACTTGTAAAAACAAAATCTCCAAATCTTGGGCTGTCTCCTCATCCAGACAAACACAGTTCTGAAAGTTCAGTTTTGTTAGTTCTTATGGTGACATTAAGAACTAACAAAATTAATTTGGTTAAGGGCGTTAGGAGCCAGCTGTTTGACTCCCAGTAACGCATAATATAACGTAAGCATATGCAATATAGCCAGGAGAGTCGGATTCATCTTATAATCACTGTAGCTAAAATGCCTCAAAATATTGGTTCAAACAAGAGTGCTGATGATAACTTGGATATAGAATAATTATAGAGATGGGAGAAGTCTCGAGCAATCAAGTCCAACTCGTCCAACTCCCCCTGCTCCAAGGCAGGTTATCCTCTGCTTACAGTATCCTGGACAGATGCTTGTCCAACTGGGTTCTGGAAAACATCCAAGGAGGGAAATGCCACAACTTCCTTGGGCCACTTGTTCCATTGCCCAACTGTTCTTACAGCTAAGAATCCACCTCTTAATATCTAGCCTAAATTTGCATGGTTGCAGTTGAAGCCCATTCCCTCTTCTAGCTTATGTGACACTGGAGCACAAACGTTCACCATCTCTTTTTGTGGCATCAGTAGTGGTACCTTTGCTGGCATCTTTTTAGATACCAATCTTAGAGTAAGTTTCTGCTGCTTCTAACACCTTTGTCTTGTTCTAGATAAACCCCTGATAAATGGAGGGAAGAAAAAGACAGTTGTAAGTATAGGTTTTTTTTCCCTAGTCAAAAAGCAGTAGTATTTTATGTTAAAGAAATATATTAAGGTAAAAGATCAGAGGATAAGATTTGGGGTCCTGTTGTGCTAAGGGATGCAGAAATGAAGGGGCTTGTTCCATGGAGACACTGGACCCATCCATACACACTCTGTTTATTTTGAACAGTAAATGATAAGCAGGGTGCTCAGTTTGTTCTACTCTGGATCCTGGTATTTTTTTTATCATTCATATTTTATTGAAAAAGGTTTTTCAGTATTATAAAACATAAGACACCATTCAAAGAAGGAGCAGTTTGAAGGTGATCAGTTATACCAATAGGATGATCGGGTATCTCATTACAGCAAATGGGTATATTGAAAACTAAAGCCATTACTGCTAATGAATCTGTTTCCATGCTTAGCAAGAATGCTGTTTCTAGACGCTCGCAAACCAGTTCACGCTAAGATATAATTATAGCCGTAAACTCTCCAAATCCTGTTTCTTTTAAGAAACTGTTAGATGGTTGGAGGTAAGGCCCTTTAAGCAATTTTAGAAATGGCTAAGAGAAGCCAAATTAAATCTGTTTATGTGTATAGAACCAGTAAAACCAAGTCAATTGAATTCAGTGCAAAGGTAACATTGTTGGAGGTGAAATTTACCTCAATGGAGCTGGTTCGGAGGAGTGGAGGGGTTGGGTTGGGTAGGGTAGGGTTGCGGGGGAAGGCATGAGAGTGGGGAGGGGATGTTACGTCATGACAGACAGACAGACACACACACACACACACACTGGGAGTGCGGCATGGGAGGTTGGGAGCGGGGAAGTGGTACCGTAGCACCAGGGGTAGGAGTTGGGGGTACAATCGGGGTTGGGGATAGAGTTGTGTGGGATGGGGTGGAGGGGTTAGGAAGAGGGTTGTTGGGTAGGGTTTATGAGTTTTTTAGATTGCTTCTATATGTTTTAAATGTGTTTCTATATATGTATATTATTATGTAAGCTGCCCTGAGCCTTTGAGGGAAGGGTGGGATAAAAATTTAAATAAATAAATAAACGGCCAGAGGCCTTTGGTACTGGCCTTCCGGAGGCCTTGATGGAAGCCAGAAGAGTGGGGTGGGGAGGGCTACCTCAAGTGGAAAAAGGTTCCCATTCCTGGCTTCAGCTCAAGCAGATCCTCTTCCCCTGCCACTAAGCCAGTGTTTGTGCAACTGATGCCTAAAGGTACAATCCTCATTCATCTGTGAATGTAACAGTTGCCGCTCAGATTAAAGTGCAATCTTGATTCCTCCAGGTGCGCCGGGGGCCGGGGGTGTAAACTGTGTTTTCTGCAGGGCTGCGTTAGACTTAAGTGGGGGCAAATTAGCCTTCCCCGAGACAGGCATCCTTGTGCAATGTAAGCACGGTCAGCAGGCCGTGCACTGCTTGTACGAAACGGAGCTCTGTGCTGGGGGCAGACTTTCATGTGCTCAGACCACACTTCAGCGCTGGCTCTGTCGCGTGACGCTGCAGGTGGAAGCAATGGCCAGCGATGCCTCTCGCTGTGACCCAGGATTTGGCATCCACCTCCACTTCATGCAGCACTTTGTCCTGTAACCAGGGCACGTGCAACCCCCTTGCACAATGGGGCAGAGAAAGATTGTACCCTTAATCTGTGTGGTTACTGGTATGTTTGCATAGTCAGGGCCCGTTAGACGGCTCTCGCTCTCCTCTTGTGTGCCTTTGTTTCTCCGGGGCTTCTCAAGGATTGCCCTGCTGTGAACTGTCTGTAACTGCTGACTGTACGGTAACAGGTCCATCGCTGGTGCTATATAAATAAATCATCATCATTATCATTATCTGGGGATTGCAGTGTGGTTGCTTTAACCACAATGGTGCCAGCGGACTTGGTACATATAATATTTTTGCAAGTATTTCTCAGTTGAGTTTCATTTAGTTTTGAAAGTGTGATGTCCTCCTTTACCAGATTTGCATTGAGGGGAATATTGCAAGTGGGAAAACAACATGCCTGGATTATTTTTCCAGAACGCCCAGCATTGAGGTAAAGGATATTTTTTTTAAAATAAACTTCTGAATGTTCAGACGTTGTGCCATTTTTTTTTAGTATTGGATGCTAAAATACATCAAAACTATTGTTTGTCTCTCTTTAAAATAAGGCTTTGATTGAACCAGTGTCTAAATGGAGGAACCTCCATGGCCATAATCTCCTGGTAAGTGGCAGGAACTACTGCTGCAATTATTGTTGTGTTGAAATACGTCTCTGTCTCTTCTGAAAGGGTCTGAGGGTTTCACTGCCCTTCTCTTCTTAACGTCAATATTAAAGATGTGGTCAGAACAGGCTACTGTCGTCTAACTCTGAAAATTAACACTATGATACGGAAAGGGGCTGGAGTCAGAGAAACCTGATGCTAACTTAATCTGAGCATTCATTTTCTCCATCTCCAGGCCCATTTCCTTAAGGTCTGCTTAAGATGAACTCCTGGTAAGTTGAGTTTGTTTTACATGACTGGAAAAATTTGACTTGAGCAGACTTCACTGTAATGTAAACATGTGCACCTGCAACCTCATGAGGGTATCCCTGTCTCTCCCTCTGTTCCCTGCGCCCCTTTGCCTTCCCTTCCTTGTGCAGCCTAGATTGTAAGCCCCTCAGGGCAGGGACCTGTCTGTAATCATGACTGTTCAGTGCCTGGCAAATTGGGTGTCTTCTGACGGATGCGGGACTGGGCACCCCCGGAGCTGCTCTAGAGTCCACCTGTGTCCATTTTAAATGGACCTGGCAGGTACTGCAGCCAGTGCCTCCCTCCCCCACCTCATAGAGTTGCGGGCAAATTGCCTGAGGCTCTAAGCTGCTGCCTGCAATTCTATGGAGTTGCTTGGGGCAGCTGCCGGTTGAGAGCAGAGCTGCAGCAGCCGTCCACTGAGAAGACAGAAGGCAGCTCCTGGTGCCCCAGGTTTGGGTGGCCTGCTCTGCTGGCGCTCTGGGATGTTCTGGAGCACCGCAGGTGGGGCTGGAGTGGAGCAGGCAGCACCTGTTCTGTGTCTGCTCCGCATGCACAACTGGCAGCCTGGCTTTACACGGACAGACCACCGTGACGGGGGTGAGGCGGAGCTGCCAGCCATCTGTTTACACCCATTATGCAGGGCCATAGACATTGATGATCATTTTAGATTCATAGTTACTGTGCCTGCTGCACCAGATGCAAATGATCCACTTTGTTCTTGCCAAAGGATTACTGCTGAAGCCATGAATTCAGCAACAGAGGGATACAATATAAAGTGACTTTTCTTATTTTTTTAATGGCTGGTCTCATGAAAGGGATTATAATTACTCTTCTGCTTTCCCTACTCTAGGGCTTACTGTACAAAGATGCTTTGCGATGGGGAATAACGTTACAGACTTATGTGCAGCTCACCATGGTGTATCAGCATACCAAGCCAATGGTAAATTTGAAGATTTTGTAATTTATAATCTGAAGCAAGGCTTCAGCTGTTTTTTCTGCCACCTGATGCAAAGGGCATGCTTGCATGGATCTGATTCTATCAAGCTATTATTATTATTTATTTTATTTATTTATATAGTGCCGACAAAGCACCTGGTGCTGAAGTCCCTGCTCCGAGGAGCTGAGTCTAGAATAGATAAGAAGGGGGGGGCAGGCTGGCACATAGGGAGAGACAGGGACACAGTCATGGAGCAGCAGGTGCCAGGTGCTTGGCTCAGTTACAGGATTCTGAGGATAGACTGTCATAAGCAAGGAATCGATGGGGTAAGGAAAAAGGAAGAACCTGATGGAATAAGTAGGTTTTTAGGAGGAATTTGAAGGGCGAGAGCAGAGCGGGAGATAGTTGGAGGCATAGGAGGACAGATTAGGGAGCGGGGGCGAAGACTGTTTAAGGAGCGGGAGACTCTGCGGCAGAGGAGGAGCAAAGATCCCAGTAGGGAACGTAGCAGGAAATAAGGGAAGAAAGGAAGAAGGCCGTGTAGAGCTCTGAAAGTGAAGACAAGGAGTGTGTGGTGGATATCCGGATGGAGAGGAGGGGTTGGACATGATCAAAGCGGCAGGTAAAATGGATGGCCTTGGCAGCAGAGTGTTGAACAGAAGGGAGCAGGTCCAGGCGAGAGATTAAAGAGGCCAGCTGGAAGGAGGTTGTGGTAGTCAGTGTGAGAGATGGCCTCTCAGGGCAGAAACTGGTCTTGAAAATTGTGACTTTATGCTGTTGATGCTATAAAAGTAATAATATTAGTGGGGTCAGAGTTTATTTTGCTGTGAGCAGACAGGGAGGGTCTCTCCACAACAGCCAGTGCGAAATGCCTGTAATCCAAGAAGAGTTTGTGCCCTCGAGGTGCCCACAATTGTGGGTCCCTCCTGCGGTTTTCCCTTTCATTCTCATTTAAACCCATCTTTAATTATTTTTTTAACCGTTCCAGTTTAGCACTCTCCCCAGCTCTCACTTCCCTGTGCATTAGAAGATTCTGGCTGATCCTATTCACTTTTTATTATCTGCGCTCTGCGTGACAGCGGTGCTGCAATGCTGGGTTCTTCTCTGATGAAAGTGCAAATTTAAACCGATGTCTGTATCCTGTGGGTGAAAGCGAAGAAGGGAGTGCTATTGAGAAACAGCCTCTTGCCAGCGTCCCTTTGAAGCTTACCATTCTGAAAAGGCTGGTAGACTTAAGTCCCTTGCGTGTATTAAGCAAGGCTGTCGCTGGTTTTACTTAGCTGTGCTCTGTAAGCCCTTTCCCTGTCTTAGACCACTTTCACACCTGCGCACCCGTGCATATTTTGGCTCCGTGGGCCACCGCGGGAGCCAGAATCTGCATGGGGTTCAGCCGATCTGAAAGGCCCCCCCCCCCGACGTGGCTTTGCCGACAAACACACCAAGAGATGCAGAGCAGGAAATCCAGCTCTGTGTATCTGCGTGTGTTTGCCGACAAAGCCGCGTGGGGGGGGGGCTTTCTGACCGGCCGAATCCCGCGCAGGTTCTGGGTCCCGCAGTCTCTCGCGGAGCCAAAATATGCACAGGGTAGGTGGTGTGAAACTGGTCGTAGGCAATTCAGGAGAGGCAGCCAGAATGGAGGGCGTTTGTGCTGTGTGGACGCAAGAAGAAAGGGGCAAAGTGAGGTGGCCTTTTCTCCTCAGGCCAGTACTAAAGGGACTTAAAGGGCCTAATAGTTCTTGTTGCTGATCCAGGCCCCTTGCCATTCTACACGGCATCCTGTATGTAAATCATCCTATGTAAATCTAGGCAATAGAGACAAGGTAGTAAAGTGATATCTTTTATTGGACCAGCTACAGTGGGTGGAGGTAGGCAAGCTTTCTGTCCTCACAGGGCCCTTCGTCAGGCAGGTCTGGGGTTACACAATGAAGAAAGCCAAAACAGAGGTAAATGTGCATGTGACCATTGAACTCCGAGGGAGGGGAGAGGTCACATGCACATATACCTCCGCTTGGGCTTTCTTCCTTCATTTTGTAACCCCAGACCTGCCTGACTAAGGGCCCTGTGAGGTCAGAAAGCTTGCTTATCTCCATCTATTTTATCTGGTCCATTAAAATATATCCCTTTGCTAACTCCCAAGTCTAGGCAATGGAGACCGACACGGCAAACCTTACTTTCCCTACGCTTCTGTGTCAATCTGAAAGAATGGCTTCTGCTCGGGGGGGGACAGGAGATTCCCTTCAGTTGGTCCTGTGATGTTGTGACCATGCTCCTGTGACCTGCCACAACACCTGGACAAACAGTTGTGGTCATGTTAGAAAGGGGCGGGAACCCTTTTAGCTCCACCCCTTGCTTTTTTTTTTTGGTATTTTTATTTATAAACTTTTCATTTACATTATAATTCACTGATTATAACGATCATGCAGTAAAATACCCATACAATAGAAACCGAAAACGGCAGTTATGATCAGATATCGCATGCCATATATTAAGTAACCTTTTTTTTAAACCCAACGTAGAAAACAAAGACCCCACACACGAAAAGTTAGTTTTTTCTCTTGTCACGACTTGGCCCCAATATCTTAAGTTAGAGGAGCTGGTGGCGATCTACCTTCCCCTCTTTCTTCTCATCCAGGACAGTTATCACTGGCAACCAGGTTTCTTCAAAGTTATGCCTATTGTTCTGAAGCTCTGCATGGAGCATTTCCATCGAGTACAAGAACCATAACTTTTGGTACAGTAGGAGGAAAATTTTCAACCCCAGATAGGTTAGAAAAAATGCTACAGGGAAAGGTGGATCATTTCCAATATGTGCAGCTAAAAGGACTAGCAACTACAGCCCAGAATGTAGAGAGCTTTAGTAGAGAGCCATACAAATTAGAAAAATTACTATTTAATAGAAGCTCCACCCCTTTCTAACGTGCCGATGCCCCTGTCTGAGTGCTGTAACGATACAGCATTCGGAGAGGGGACATGGCCACAACAAAAGGTGCAGGGGAGCTCCCTTTGTCCCTGCCGATTTCTAACATGGCCCTGCCCAAAGGGCTTGAATGGGGCAGAACCAGAGGGGTGCAACTGCGCCCCTTCCACCCCCCCAATACTTCTGCTTCTAATTCTCTATTGCTGAAGCCCCCCCGGCAGCTCTGGTTCTCAAAGCCACAGGAGAGCCCTGTGTCCTTGGATGGGACTGTTCAGCGTGTTTCCTTTAAGTTTAAGGAAGTGGGAAACCTTTCAGAGAACACATCTGCCAAAGACTCTGTTCCCTGTAGCCCCAGTGACCTGAACAGCCTTCTGGGTGTTGCCATGCAAAGCAGCAGTGTCCTGATGCTAAATGGGCTTTCAGTGAGTACATATTTCTGACCGCTGCTCTCGAGAAAACTCAGAAGGTCTGGGTGGTTCAGATTCACAGAGTTCTCTTGCTTGATTTTTTTTCTCTCTCTTTTTTCCCCCCCCCTCCAAAACGTTAGGAGTTTCCGAGCTGCAAGCAGGGAACAAGCGCGCTCATCAAAAGCTCTCCTGTATTGTAATCGGTACTCTGCTATCTGCTCTTGTCTCAGCCTCGCAGGGAGCTATTGTTCCTCTCTGACCGTTGGCTCTGGGGAGACTAGCCGATGGGAAAGAACTCCTCCAGAGCCGCTTGGTTCTTCAGGCACCACAGAGAGGGGCTGACACAGTGGCAGAGAATCCTCCCTCCTCAAAGCTAAAGCCCATTTGGGTGGCCGATCAGATGAAGCCAAGGTGTTAATTCTAGCAATTGTAGCTAGTGCTTTGGCTTCCCTTAACGAGTAGCAGCAAACTTGAGTCAGTGTAAAAATAGAAATCTGTGTGTTCGCCTTTCTGTGATGCTTTCAGTCTGCTAACAGACTTGGAGGCGGCTGTGAAAATTCCTATTGGTTTGTGAAGTCTTAATGAGCTTCAGTTTTGCTTCTAGTCAAGTAGTTAGCAATTAACTTTCTTGTAACTGGTAGGTCCAAGGCTCTGGCAGACGGGGGGTCGGAGAGCAGCGTTGCCAAAGCATCATGATGCTTGGAAGGGGTGGGGCCAGGCAGGGGGCCAGGGAGGTGCACCTGTGGGTCTACCCCTCCTGTACTTAGCTTTAATATATATTCCCTAAGCCTGTCATGCACGATTCTCCTGGAACCCAAGGTTGATCTATATCGCCTGGCATGGCAATTTTTCCTAGATGAGAGCGACCTTTAGGCTTTTTTCTCAGCAAGCAGCTTGAAGGCCAGCTTCATTACAGTCAACAGCTTAATCCTCTAGACGCTTAATACGGCAGCAGCCATGAAGGAACCGAATCAAGAGTAGAGGTGAAAGGATGGGCTTTGCAGTATACCATGCGACAAAGACTAAGAACCCTGGTAAATGTAAAGCCCCTGAATGGTGTCTCTTCTTGTTTTGTAGATTTCCCCTGTAAGGATGTTGGAGCGATCGATTTACAGCGCAAAATACATTTTTGTGGAAAACCTGTATCGAAGGTATAGTCCATGGCTCATTACTTGAGCTTCCCCGGCCCCATGATAGTTTTTCGAAAATAGAACCATAATTTCTTTTATTTTCTCTTGTACATAATCGATGACAGGGGTAGGAAACCTCAGGCCCAGGGGCCAAATGTGGCCCATGGCTAGTTTTTATGTGACCCCTGGATCCAGTTCCTACCCGTAAGCACTGAAAGACTGAGCTCAGGAGGGGAAGGAAGCAGAGATGAGGACATGCATACAAGAATTGGTGACAGATCCAAGGCACAGGTCTAGAATCTGGATCCCCTTCAGCACCTCCAGCCCCAACTTCTATGAAGCCTTTGGCGATTATACTAATTTTCAAAGTGGCCATCGAGAGGGAAGATGTTCCCCACCCCTTCATAAGCCAGCTCTAAAAACTGGAATGGGGACAAATAAAAACTAGCCATGGGCTGCATTTGGCCTCTGTGTTTCCCCACCACATGCTATATTCAGAGAGAGAGACAAGAAGTAAGGACTGGACAGGCAGAATAATACTGTAGCCAGCTGAGATGGCAGGAGGACTCTGGGTGAATAGAATGCACGTCATTTCATCGACGGGCTGGAGCTCAATTTGCTTGCTTTTGCGCTGGAATTTTTAATGACAAGCTTTCAGGGCTTCAACTTTACAACCCATTGCAATATCTGACACCCGCCAAAGGTCAGTGCTCCATGGGATCACACTGTTGACTGAGGGAAGAGTGGTGTCTCCTGGATTACAGACAGTGTAGCAAGTCATCCATCCCGACCCCGGTAAGCTTGTCAGAAGCAGCAAGGTCCTAGCCTATGATAGATTGCTTAGGTTATCATCACCATCTCCTCTGAACTGACATGGTCATTACTGATTGCTTATTCCTATTTTTAATGTTCTAGAAATCATCTGTAATGAATGGTAGTTTGTGAAACCTCGGATGCTTGGAAAAATATATTCTTTGGTCTACTCTGTGGAGAAAAAAGCTGTGCGGTGGTAGACCAGAAGGTGGCATCCCTGCCACACAGGCTCTTTGGTCCTGTGTTAGTGAGTTGTTTGAATGTTTATCTAAGAGGCAGACTAAGATGTAAGGCATCTTAAAACCAGGCTGAGTCACTGTTCATCACACTCTATACAAATGAAATATATTAATGCCCATTTTGACATTTATTTATTTTTCCTTGGCTTTTGAACCACAGATTTGCTTTTCTTGTTTGTACTGGACAAAGCACTTCTGTCACCAGAACTGGCAATCTTGCCTGCTGTTAAGTGACTGTGTAGGATGGGAGTCGGCCTTATTTATTGACTCTGTAACCAACTTTCTAAAAGCGGCTAAGGATTCCTATGTTTGCCATTTTCAGCTTTTGATTTATTTATGTGTGGGGATCAAGAACTTGCTTTTTTCTTCATTACCGCAGACTGGAAGCCAGTTGGTATTAGGGGAAGCAAATCAAACAAGAAAAGCGATTTACTCTTTGTGACAGGGATATGTTACGTGATGGAAAATAAAATGCAAAAAAGGTGGGAAAGGTAGAAATGACATTGAAAGTATAGAACAAAAAAAATAAATTGGCTTAATGGTTTATTTGTGAGATTGCATTTTAGTGTCTCCCAGAATAGACCATTTCAGCCACAGTTAAATTTACAGAGTTCAGGGGTGGGAAACCTCAAGCTTGGGTTCAAATGTGGCCCTGTGAAGGAGGGGCGGCTCTCCCCACCAACTCTCCCCCTAGAAGTGGAATCTGCTGGGTGAGCATTTATTCTGGAGTCGGGGCTACCAGGAGTCGGAGACGGTTCCCCTGCCCTGACCGTGCACAGACCTCGCAGGACAACCCCTTTCCCTCCAAGAGGTTAGGATTTGCGGCCCAATTTACAAAGTTGAAAGTATATTGGGGTCCCAACTCCGGTTCCCTTGGAGTCTAGGCCCTGGGCTTGCCTGTTGGCATGACTCAGATAGGGTGGCTGCACGAACAATTGAGGTAGAGTGACCAAAAGTCCTATTTCTAAGGGAACAGTCCTCCCTTATTCTAGACATGTCCCAACTCGCCCCCCACCCCATGGCTCTTTGTCCCATATTTGCGGGCGTCAGTGGGACACCAGCAGAAGGGACAGCTGCATTGGGGGGTAGCCATCCTTACTGGGCAGTGAGAAGCAGCTGGAGCGAGAGCCAAGTGGAGGCGGGCCAAGCCCGATATTGGAGGAGACGGAGGCAGCGGTGCAGCAGCAGCAATGACCTCCTACTGGGGGCATGACAGCAGCTGAGAGGGACCGAGCTGGGAGGCTAAATATCAATTCTGCTAAAGTTGGACTTCTGATTAAAGTTAATTTTCATTTGTACATGGAAAGTGTTTTATGAATTGATTTTAAAACCCCAGGGTATGTTTTGCTGCATTTCCCAATACACAATTGCCATGTTAGACATTAAATTCAGGTATATGATTATTGCATTGAAATCCTTGAGGGTGTTAGAACTAGACGTCTGAGAGGGGGGGTGGGAATGATACACTGAGGGGGATGATTTCCCCTTTTCAGCATAGAGAAATACAGTCACCCTAGATTGAATTTGAGCCCTTGTCCAGAGAGCTGGGCCTGCCTTGTGTCTTGCCCGTACTCTTCTTCAGCCACCCCTTTGGCCTGTGTTGGAGCCTCTGTATAGCCCCGCCTGGAGCCTCTGTATAGCCCCGCCTGGAGCATGAACACAAGGATTGGGGACATAGGGAAATATTGACAACAATTTAAGCGTGAGGGTAATCAAAAACTTCTTGGTCTTGTTTGATTCAGCAAGATGTGTGGAATCATCTTAGCCCAAGGGCCCCTCAAAACTTCTTTTTTTTGTTTGTGATGTCACAAAATGCCTAATGATTGCCAAATGTAGGGTTTGAATTACAGTATTTCCATGTTTTAGACCACTACCTTGTGTAAGGTATCCATTTATATGTTTTTTGGAGTGGGGAGTCTAGAAATAATGTAAAAAAATGGATTCGAAGTTATTGTGATGTTATAAAATGGAAAATGGCTGACAAACGACAGAGCGAAATAGCAATATGAGCATAACTGCAAGATACTTCATGTAAGGTGTCCATTTTTATGTTTGAGGGTAAGAAATAAAAAAATTATATTTAACATGAGATCCAACCTCATTCTGACGACATACATACGAAAATTCAAAATGGCAGTCAATGTTTAGTACTGTTTACTACATACCTTTTAGTCATATTTAAGTTACTAACTGAGTCAGACCAATGGTCCATCTTAGCCCAGTATTGTCACAACCTGACACAGCAGCAGGGGTTTCAAATTTGGGTCCAAATCCTGCTCTTCCAGTGTCTCCGGCAGAGGCCATCCGGGCGTGCTACCTGAGACCCCTCCAACCCCCAGCAGAGGCCTCCCCCAGGCATGCTACCAGGAATCCTGAAGTGGAGATGCCTGGGATTGAACCTGGGACCTTATATATGCAAAGCACGCACTCTTACCACTTGAGCTAGATACATGTTTGCTCTTGTCCAGATTTGTATTGAAGCACTAACCCCAACTATGAAAGTCTTAACACTGACCTAATTGAGGCCCTGAAGAATCTCTGTTTCGATCCCTGGCCTGAAACTCTTAAGGTAGTCATGGAAATGGAATCTTTTGATCAACTAGTAGCAACATTAACTGTAACTGAAGGTGGAACTCAAGCAGAAATGACTGTAGCCCACCTCCAGAGATTTATCAGGACTATTGGTGATGGTGTCTGCTGTAAGAGAATGTGATATAGAACGTCATTTACAAGCAGAGAGAATGATGCTTCCCCTACTGTTTGCCTTTGACCATCCAAATTACGCACGATATGTAACCTATCAACCTGTTCAGTTGAGAAACCTGGAAAAGGTTCATGTAAAAGCCTACAGTGATCTGAGAGAGTGGATTTGGAGCAAGCATGACCGGAGATCCATTTTCTAAGCCAAATCCATTAGAAGGAAATGGATGGCTTGCTCTTCAGGAAACAATGATGTCAAATCACTGTGGTGTGAAGGAGATCAGTTCTCACCCTCACCTCAGAAGCACAAACTACGTATCAGGCAGAAAAAAAAGCAAGTACTGGATGGCCATGATGCTGATATCAAAACGGATACTTCAACAGAACCTCTGCCAAAGCGAATACGACGGGATACACTATGTGCTACAAGTTCTCTTGTAACAGAGGTGGACATCGAATTGGAGATCAGAAGCTGTGGTTCGAAATGTAGTCAAAGTGAAGTCTCCAGCTCCTCGGAAGAGGAAAGCAAATTCAGTGCCGATTCCTGTGATACATGCTAAAAATGTCCAAATGTGTAATAGATTGAAGAGAAACATACCTAAGCTGTTTTTAATTAATATTTAAATCAAATAATAACTTGTTTATAAAGAAGTTTTCTGATTATTTTATGCCAATACGTTTTGAATTTCATGAGGTCATAATAACGTATAGAGTCAATTTTCCCATATTATTTTTGGACTTCCTTTATTGCAATGTCATTGTCAGGGTTTGCCCCCACGGGCCCCGCCCCCAGCCACAAGGAGCTCTCGATCAGCCGCACTCACCCCCGGCGCCGCGGCGCAGCCTTCAACCCCCGCTGCTGGTGGAGACATGGACACGGCGGGTGCAGAGCAATCGCCGTGGCTAGGAACGTTAGTGACGGCTCCTGTCAGCGTACGGCGTGAGAGGGCAGGGCTACAAACGCTCTGCCGCTCAGCGCGACTGCAGGCATGTACCGGGGCGTGGCTTCTCCTTCAAAGGCCGGCGCTGTGAAGCACACAGCGCTGGTGATCTGTTCAGACTGGCCCCCCCTCCCCATGCTGAGAGAGAGGAGGAGGAGTGACGGAGACGTTGGCAGTTTGGAGTCTGGCGAGAGTGGTTCCCGTTAACTCCTTCCTCTTCCCTTGGGTGACTGTGTGGTGTGCTTCATAGGACTGACTGCAAGTGTGTGTCCCTGTGATTTCCCCGTCTTCCTAAACTTCCTTGAGTGTAATTGAGACATTGTGTGTACGGAGAGCGAGAGGTGCGTGAGTCTGCCCCTCCCCCTCCAGGGGACTCCTTCCCCCTCTCCTCTCCTTGTCGGTGTGTGCCTGAACCTACCCCCCTGACCCTGGGCCCCTTCCCTCCTGCTCCCACATTTTGTGCACCAACCTTCCTTCCCTGTGGAACAAGTGGTATGTGTGGGTGGGTGGGTGGGTGGCGGGAGAGGTGGAGTGCTTCAGCATGGTGAGTCGGCCCTATGATGATACAGGCCTAATCCCTTGTGGATTTCAAGGGCCAACTAATATCCTGACAGGCTTTCTTCTACCTTCGGGTAATTCCGGGAAGCCGTGCTGGGCCATCCCGCCCAGGGGTGCCTGCCTGGGGCTGTGGAAGCATCTGAACCCCAATTTGGGGTGCCCCGTCCCTGTTGACCCCTTCCCCTGTGACAGTCATTTATAAACGTTCTTGTTGAGTGCCATTTTGAATTTGTGTATGTATGTCATCAGAATGAGGTTGGATCTCATTTTAATTTTTTTTTTATTTCTTACCCTCATAAACATAAAAATGGACACCATACATTGAAGTATCTTGCAGTTATGCTCATATTGCTATTTCAATCTGTCGTTTGTCAGCCATTTTCCATTTTTTGATGTCCCAGTAACTTCAGATCAGTTTTTTAACATTATTTCTAGACTCCTCACCCCAAAAAACACATAAATGGATACCTTACACAAAGTAGTGGTCTAAAACATGGAAATACTGTAAGTCAAACCCTGCGTTTGGCGGTCATTAGGAATTTTGTGACGTCACCAAAAAAAAGGAGTAGTTTGAGGGGCCCCTGGGCTAAAATGATTCCACACAACTTGCTGAATCAAACGAGACCAAGAAGTCTTTGATTACCCTCACACTTAGATTGTTGTCTATATTTCCCTGACTAACGGATCCATGATCTGGACTCTCCTCTTCCTTTGCGTACCCCCACCCTCAGCTTCTCTGTGGCCCTCTGAGCTTGTACTCATTTTCCAAATGGCTCCTGGGATGGAAAAGGTTTTGGACCCCTGGCATAATTACAAAGACCAGTGATCAAGACAAAGTGATTTTGATTTGGTACTTGATTATGCCTAAACAAACTTGTGTTGCAGTATATGCAATTTAGTTGTTTCCTCCCATTCTTAAACACTCTTAACACACCAGCCAGTATATTCCTGGGAAATTCTAAAGCCCCCCTGGATGGTGGAATCTTTGCATCAAGCCCTGGTGATTTTAATCCATCTGAGCAATGCAGTGGTTGCCCATCAGTGAGTGGTCTGGATGACCTTTCTGCTAACTGCGCTGAAATTTCCCAGGAAATATCAGGAATACAAAATTATGCATTAGTTTAGGAGAGAGATGAGATTCCTTGCTGTGTTCATATGGCAAATCATATCATAAATATTGCACTTGGAACTGAGATGTATAAAGGGGAAAAGGGTGCAAAGGACATTATTTGCACTGGAAGTTTCCAGTTGGCATTTTGAAAATCTCCTTCTGCTAAGTAGGCATCTTCCTCCTCCGATCCTGTGAATCGGTGCAGGGGGAATGAAGTTGGTTGCTAGTCCCCACTTGCAAGTCACAGAGCATGATGATTGGTAGTGCTGTATGATGAAGAAAACGCTCGTGTTTACATGCTGGAGATCCGGTGTTCTAGAATTATGTCGAGGTAGATTTCTACCTTTATTTTTCCAAGGAGCCTTATTCTCTTTGTCTTTCCATTTAGTAATTATTCAATTCCATTTTGAACACAGATGCTGTAAAGGTGTCTTGATAACAGTATTTTCCATCTAACACCTTTGATATCACGTGGTTCTCAGTCACTTAGTTAATGTCCTTTTGAAATGCCGCCATTTTGGGAATGAACCTGGGCGCATGCATAGCACGTTAAATGATGGTGTGGGGTGTAGGAGGTTGGGTTCCCCCTGCCCCAGGATATTTATTTAGCATTGGAAAAAACATGCTGTTTTTTTCCTTTGCCGTCTTTTAAAGAGGGCAAGCTAAATTTTTGCACAGGGGCTTCTATCTGATATGTAGATCTCAGTAGCAAGACAATGGCTGTCTGATATAAATCAGAGATTTTTGAGAGAAACCTTTTGTGCTTTCACCCCAGAAACTTTGAAAGTGTTGTGGCCTGAGTGTTATGCAGAGATTAAGCTTTTGTCATACTAACAAGAATTAAATCTGTGCTGTTTTACGACTTGTAATAGGGACCCTTGAGCTGTTCGTTGGCAGTATTCTGGCCACTACTATTGCTTACTAGACAGTAAAAAAACAGATTGCTTTTTAATAATGGCAATGGGGGGCCCATTACTGGGCCTTAGCTGTGATTCTTTATTTGTGTGGATGAGCTGTGCTGTATTTCCAATTAATGATAGATCTTCCAGCCGCTGCGTGAGTGTAGAGAAAACAACTGAACTATCAGAATGTGTAAAAAGCTCGTTTAAATGCTCTGAAGTGGAACATTCTACTTAACCAAGAGTCTTCATTGAAGGAAGATGCATCTTTTCCCAAGATGGAATGAGAACAACAATTTATCCTGCTTGTTAGGGGTGGCCTGGCTGAGCTGTGTGGGCTTTATTGGTTGGTAAAGTGCTGGGGTTTACCAATGTGGCTTTCAAAGGAATGTGCGAGCGGTGGTTTTCAATGGTGGCAGTGCGTCTAAATTCTACCTGCATGACTTTTCTAGTGGCGGATTATTTAAATTTGCGAGTCTGGTGCAATGTCTAAAGACAGACTGATTGTTTTCAATTTTTACTTTTGCTTTCAATTTTCACTATAGAGGCTCAATAAAGTATGCAAGTTTTCCCCAATAAACTCAGTGTAATGTGCATAACAAAAGGTTATTTCCAGCTGCCAAGTGTTCACAGGTATAAATATAGGTATGAACCTCCATTGATGGTCAGGGATAGTAGGCCCTGGACCGCCTCAAGTCATAACCCAGAAGGAAAAAAACAACTGGTGTGGCTGCTTCTTCCCATGGTTTGCCGTGGCTGAGAGCCCGCATGGGGTTGGGATACAGAGAAGGGGGCAGAGCGTGGTGGGGAAGAACGCCTGCCCATGTATTAGGCTTGTCATGCTAAGTGGGTGGGGACTGAGTGAGTGAGGGCCTGTTTATTAGGCTCTACACGCTAAACGTGAGTGGGGGCTGCATGGACCAAACCCGGGCCCCAGGGGACTAGCGTCTCATTCGTTAACACCCTTAGTGTTTGACCTTCGGGAAATTAGTTTCTCTTTGGATCCCAGCTGTGTCTCTTCTGAAGCACTTGGAGGGGAGTAATAATGTTTACAAGGGTATTTCAAGGCTTAATTAATTAGAGAATCTGTCAGCAAACACTAATGAAAAGCACCATAGAAACAGATTATTCATGTATTTTTTTAATCTCAACTCTTTCTGTAGCATTGGCGCAGCAATGGGTCTGTGTTTTGTGACAATATTTAAATTGTATCTGAGTGTTAATATTTTGGATTAGCACAGTCCTACTAGTAGCTTTTTTCCAATTGGAAATGGGAAGGTGTTCTTGTCCCTCCTGTACCCTGGGCAGCTAATACTTTACTTTTGAGGAGTTATGTCCTTGCTGGCCAAATTTCAGTCAAGATAAAGTAGCTTCTAATATTTGACATCTTAATCTGGAGTGTGAACTTCCATGGGGCTAGTCAGGAGTAAGTGGCTTTTGCAGTGTATTGCAGCCTATGTGTCTGATCTTGCAAGTCCTTACTTGCCTGGGGTTGCCAAATATGCAGATTTTCCAGGACACTTAGAAAAAATGCATGTTTGCAGGCCCTGCATTGTTGCCTAAAGCACCAATGCAGGGCCTGGAAACATATCATTTTCATATGTGGAACCCTGCTCTTGCTTGGCTTCCATGTGGTCACTTGCACAAGTACAAGTTACAAGTACCTTTATATTTATTGATATCTACAGTATTCTGTGTCGTCAATCCCCAAAATGCTAAATAAAACCATTGCATTAAAACCACAGCGACTTAAGTGGGCCGTTTGCAGGGATGAGCCTCATTTGAACGTACCCATTTTATTCATGTTTAAATATTTTGTGTATTACCACTTCTAGTCAGTGTCCCCATTTCCCTTTTTCCCAGAGAAAAGCTGCAAAATATTGTATTTTAAAATTGTTTACAAATTTTATATTGTTTTAATGACTGTTGTTCGCCGCCTCGAGCTGCCCTGTGGGCAGGAGGGGCGGGATATAAATTTTAAATAAAATTAAAATTTAAAAATAAAATAAAAATAAAATCAGCTTTCTATTTTTATTGCTTGGCTGGTGCTTTTAAAATGTAACCTTTTTGAATAAAATCATGGATTGTGATTTTGAAGGAAAAAACCAAACACATTTGCCATTGCTGAGGATTGGAAAAATCCCAGTGGCTCACAATGAATTGTTGCTGTTTTCTGTTGTCTTACTGGGAATTGCCGAGGCAAGCTGTTCATCGGACGGTAGATGGGTGAGCGAGGTGGTCTCTTTTTTTGCAGTGTATTTGCTGTGTTTTTGCCTCCTAACAGAAGTACGATGCAGACCTACAAATCTAGAACCTGCAAGTCTGAACGCTTCAAAGTTCTGCGCTCCTACTTTGACCCTTTTTACACGGACGCCTCCTCCCTTGCCCACATGTGCGACTGCATGGGTCTGTGTGACCGCCAGTGGGGGGGGATGCATGGGTGGGGGCCTCCATCAATCCCCCACGCACGGCGGCATTTGGGAAAACTGAGGTGCCTCCGTGCGTGGAGATCAGTGGAGATGGGTGTGCGTCCGTGTGCCGGCCTGCATAGGCGCCGCACACCTCTCGCCACCTCCACCCATCCCCCACGGATCACAGCGCCTCCACAGTTCGTTTTGAAAAGGGCCATTGTCCTCCCACTTAGATTCCAAACTGCATAGACTTCTCTGGATGCAAGTCATCCCTGATCAGCCATTCAGGGCAGTGATTTCCCAAATTTTTGCCTGTAATTCCATTTTCAAGATTCAGTATGATTTTGTGATCCCAGACAGCAGCAAAGACATGCAAAATATATCCAGATCAATCAATGAGGATTGTGTGACCTCTATCTGCATATAGGTTCTGCTTTAGTGCTAAACAGATGATTGCAAGTTTCCTGTGATTATTGCTAACAGCTGATTTGCAGTAAGAGCAATTGGTGGTTCACTTCTTACAGCTTTGGGTGTCTGTCTCTTATGGGTTTTGGCACTTACCCTGCTGTGGGTGGACAGGGATGAATCATTTGCAGTAGCACAGGTCTCAGGCAGATGCCTGCAATTTTTATACCTCTCAAACATTCCTATTTAGGAGGAACCGCGTATTCCCTCTTTGGGCGTTGAATCCTACCGTTCCTCTTTCCAGGAGAGCAAGAGAAAAAGACCAGAATTCAAGCTTCATGTTCCTCTTTTCTGTTTGCTCCCAAGAAAAGCACTGGAGGGGATGATGTGGGAAATGAGGGGATGACGAGAAACTAAGTGGAATGAGAAGGCAGAAAGCTTTTGTTTCTCGTTAGGTGCTTGGAATGTTGCACTTGAAATTTGTGTGTGAGAATATTCATGAGGGGCAGAGCTTATTAAAGAGGGGTGGAGCTTATTGGCCAAGCAGGCAGGGCTTGTTTCTCTTTGCCTGCTCAAAATATTGGGAGGGGTGAATTCCATATGGTTTGTGTTTCGCTGGAAAAGGCAGGAATTGCCGGTCTCTGTTGCATTGCAGGGCTCTGTTTTATACGTTGCTTTCTCCATTCCAGCAGTACCAGGGATGGCCTGTGAGGGAATTCTTGAGCTCTGTTCATGGTTGCAAGTAGCAGGAATCATTGGAGTTCTAGAAAGCTGGAATCTCGCCCACCCCAGTGCCTTCCGTGCTCTGTTTTACTCTGTTCTTCTGCTGTCAAATAATGAAGATTCATGAACACTTTCTGAGGGATAATCAAATAAAGTAATAACTCGATGTTTCATTCTTAGTATACAACTTTTCAATAGACTTGTATTTGCGTGACGGTTTCTTCAGTAATTTGTTTGCTCTTATTAAGATTGCTTTTGGCTACCTGTCTCCAATAACGCATTGTAAGATGAATGCAAAGCTCGACTATTCCAACACCCTGCTACTCTTAAGGAATTCTTCTTTCACAAAGAGCAAAGTCAAGTCACATTTGGATGATTTACATTTATCTGTCTTCCATGTTTCTTTTTGTTTTGGCGGCTGTAACCAATTGTCAGCTTTGCTTACGGAGTCAAACCTGCACTGTATGTTGCTATGAAACAGTTCAAATATGTTCATAATAGTCCTGCAGCGAAGAATTTTAGGAATATTATTGACATGATCACTGCTGCTACTTCCCATACAATGCAGATGTTCTAACAGACTTCCACTTAGTTCTCCCAGGTAATTTTTGTTTGAGCTATAGTGCAAATTTTGAATTAGCTGTAAGAATAGCTAAATATTTTTAGTTGTTGGGCCAGTATTTTATTTTTAAACAAAAAGGCCCATGTTGTTGTCCTCTTTAATCCATGAATGATGATTTATGGATTTCTCAATGTGACTGGACATGTTGTTGGGAAGATTGTAACTTTGCTCCTGCTGGTATAAATTGGATGTCATTTCTTAGGTAAACGTCTTACAACAATGTGAGTTCATACTGAGAGACCCTCTGTGTCCTACAATATATGGTAAAAAGCTATTTGTAAAGAATTATTTTCCTGATTTTTCTTTCTCGTTCTTTCTTGTAGTGGGAAAATGCCAGAAGTGGATTATGTAGTCCTGACTGAATGGTTTGACTGGATTGTGGCGAACATTGATGTTACACTTGATCTGATAGGTAAAACATGGTTTTCCTTAATAAATGGCTTTTTGTTGTTGTTTGTCTTAGAATATTTTTCCTTCAAATGGAAAAGTTAGACTATATTTTTTGATTCCCCTTGATATTTTTAACACAAACCTCCTTTTTATGTGGTAGTGGAATAGGCGGCATGTGTTTGAAATATTCACTTTGTTTTGTGGCTGCTCTTGTTACCAACCTACACTTCCCTTATGTTCTTGCTCCGCTGGAGTCCGGGTTTGGTCCGTGCAGCCCACCCTTGCATGTTTTAGTGTGTAGAGCTAATAAATAGGCAGCCCTCTGCCTGCATTTCATGGGCTGGTGGTAGCCGCCGCAGGAGGTACCACTCACGCAGCAGTTTCCCTCTCCCCAACTCTAGCTCTGACGGAAAGGGGGGTCACCGCCAGAGTAGGCCTCTTCCTTAGCAGTTGCAAGAAGGGAGAGGAATGAGCAGGGTTGCAGGAAGGACCTTCTCCTCTTGCAGCTGCTTCACAGCTGATCGCTTTCTAGCAGCCGAGCTAGGTGCAACTCTATGGTGCTGGCAGACCTGGATGCGGGCAAAGCTGCGGGCGAACCTAATAGATGGGAGGCAGATGCATTAGCACACACTGGCCCGCATGGCAAGCCTGTGATGTCCTTGGATGATGCCGTGAGTGGGGGCTGCATGGGGGGTACGGGCAGACACCCACCTGGTGGGTGCTAATGCAGGCTCATTTATTTCCACCCTTAGAGGTAACTAGCTTCCTTTGAAATTCAACCCTTTGCTGCATTTATGGACTGGCAGGTGCAATCCTGTAGCTAACGTCCAAATGAGAGATCCCCTCTGTTTTCCACTATTGATTTGGGAAGGAGATTCCTCACAAAACTCGGATACCATCATCCATCCACTAAAGTCAGTGGCTCGGCTCCCGTTGAATTTAATTGTGAAAGAATGCATCCTTAGCTTCCAAACCCAATCTCTAAACAAAATGCTTTTTGATTTTTTCCTATGCTAGTTTATCTACGTACCTCTCCTGAAACCTGTTATGAGAGATTAAAGAGGAGATGCAGAGAAGAGGAAAAGGTCATTCCAATGGTAAGGGAATCTTTCAGGATGGAAGCAAACTCTCGGAACATGCCTTGGTCTTGTATGTTTACAGCATGACTTGTAACCTATCCTTCTATGCCTAAATATGGAATTGAACTATATTCCATGGAAAAAGTAGGGGCCTTGCAAAAATGCGATCCAGCAATCTCTATTGACAGGTGAACTGGAGTCCTGGGAAAAGCAAGTCAATTTCGTTAGTGTACAAACTGAATACAATTTAGTCTTTCCACATAGTTGGATTTTTTGAATCTTTTGGTATGTAGCTTGTTTGCCATGGTGTTTAGGCACTGAATACAAGAACTACTATTATTTATATAGCATCAGCAACATGCTGGGCTGTGGCACTGAACAATCATGATTAGAGACAGGTTTCATGTCTTTTTTCATTCACAATTGTTGTTTTCCCTCCCTAGTACCAAAAAAAAGACCCTGAAGTGCAACCTGTTATGTCTTTTCAAATCCACAGTAGGAAATCCCAATCAGTTCACAATCTGAGCTGGACAAGGAAGGAGGGAACATCCATTCTCATTTTACAGATGGGGAACAGAGGCGGGGAGTGACTTGCTCAAGGCCACCCAGCGAGTTCATGGCTGACAGAATTTGAACCCTAGTCTCCCAGATCCAGCTCCAGCACCTTACCCATTAGGCTAGACCGGCTAATTGTATCTGTATAGGGTCATTTCCACAGTCCTGCAGGTATGCTCTGCTCTGCTCTCCACGTAGGGCCTTATTCTGGTCAGTACCAGTAGGGGGAAGCTAATTAACCGACCCATATGCCTTTCCCTCTGTCAAAGGAAATCTGTAGGATGAAGCTTGCTCATCCTGTCCCTAGGAATGTGCAAATTTGGGGGAGCTCCAATTTTATCTTCATTGGGGAATGAAAATTGTAGTGAGCAATAGCCTGCGCAAGCTCTGAATATTAAAAATTCAAATGGGTTGGTCCACTTGACTTCTTAAAAGAAGAATCCACCAGCAGTTTTCAAAGAGGCGTCAGCCTACTCTGTCTTCCACAAGCACAACAAATACGGTTATGCTCTTTCCGTGGGCTGTGTGTGTCCGTGTTCTTTTGAAAATCAAACGCACAATGCCATAAAAGTAAACTGAGCCGTTAGATGGCTGTCTCTTCCTTTGCAACCACTTCTGTGAAGGCCATGCATCAAGTGGGTCTTTCAAATGAATTCCTGAGCACGGAATCCATAGAGGGGAAATAGAAGGAATATGCTATGTGCTATGACAATGGCTTTATTGTAATGTCATTTAATAAAAGCAGCTGGGCAGGATGAGCATTTTAAGGTGAGATAAAAGCAACAAGCTAAATCCTGAGCCACCTCCAGTTCTCCCCTTTAGTGAATAAGCTCTAGTTATTTTACTACCGTGGGTTTGAAAAGACGTCGTGTGTTGCACTTCAGGGTCTTTTTTTTTTTTTTTTTTTTTTTTTTTTGATACTGGGAGGGGAAAAAAACAATTGTGAATGAAAAGGCTTAAATCCTTTTCATGAAAATCTAATTGCTGCTGACAAGTACAGATGCTTTTAAAGGAGAGGAGTGGAAAGAGAATAAAATCAACGGGTGATTTTTATTTTTTAAAGCATCAACATAAAAACACCTCTGAAGTGGGTGGATGAATGTGTTTCTCCTCTTTGCCGCCGCGGTTTTGTGGTATTTATCGCTATATAAGAATATTCATAGGCCAGTCCTATCCGGTGGATTCTGCAAGGGGCTGAGGGCTTAATATTAGCCCAGCGTTGGACTATGTCCACCCCCCCCCATTGAATTTATGCTAGTGAAAAGGGAGCAGGGTTTGAAAAAAACCAAAGGGTGATGCTCCACATACCACCCCATTTTCATTAAATATGTATAAATTAACCCACCTTAATAGGCCAGTTGCTCACATGGCCAGCCTTGCAAATGCATGCCAGAGGTGGCAGGCAGCGGCCTGGCTCTGGTGTGTGTGGCTGAGTCAGTGTGTAGTTCTGTCTCATGCTGCCAGGTCTCCGTGCCCTACTGCGCTGCCTGTGGCCTGGCTCTTGTGCTGCCTGGAGGCCTGGCAGGACGTTTACGTTGTCCCACCCAGAGGTTGCCCCAGCCCCCAGCCCGCCCACACGGTGCCCCTTCCCTTGCACCATAGAGTTGTAGACAAATTGCCTGATGGGCTGCTCTGTGTGGCCGGGGCAACGGCAGACCTTGGGCGGAACTGCAGCTGCTGCCCGCTGAGCCGACAGATGCTGGGTTTGGCCAGCCCACTCCGCTGGCAGTGCTCTGGGGCTGGTCTGCTCCGCTTCCGCTTTGCCTCACCATCTAGTAGACTGCCTTTAGACTGGGCCACCTGTGGGTGAGGCGGAACAGAACCGGGGCTGCGGTCTGTCTGCTTACGCCCCCTCTCCCATCCCAGAATTTCCTGCTCCTAAAGCATCTTTGTCCCTTCTTCTATGCTGCCCTCTAGGCCTGGTTCTCCCTCCCTGAACACCTATGCTCTGCTCTTTCCCTCCCAATTTTCAAATCCATCCTAAAAACCGACCTCTTCTGTCAGCCGTTTCCTAACTCTTCCCCCCACCCCCCTCATAGATTGCTCCTCTGTGCTTCTCCTTGTGCTCTCTCATCTTTCACGATTTCCCCCTTGTAACTAAGCTGAGCAAGTGCACCTGCAACTTCTCAGCTTCGTTACTGTATTCCCGTCTCTCCCCTTGTCCTTTCAATAGGGTAAGCTTGTTGGGGCAGAGACATGTCTCCGAATCATAATTGGTCAGTGCCTGGTACATTGTTGGTGCTATATCAATAGTTAATAATAGTGTGAGATTCGTGTTTCTTTGTCTCTCGCTCAGTGGAAGCAGGAATCTAAAGTAACTGCCTGTTGCCAGTAGGAGGATATTAAGGACACGATCATTATTTCTGCCCTACCCTCTGTCCTGGGTAAAGTTGTGTAAAAGAGCCTTAAATGTTCTGAAGCTCCCCCACCTACATGGGAAAACTCTTCCCCGTTACAGGCACACGGTAGATTGGGGTGGGGAACCTTTTCCCTCCCAGCAGCCAGCTTGAAAAATTAGTACAAGCTTTGAGGGCAACATAGGAGTTGGGGTGTGTCACGGGGTGGAGGTCCAAACCCCCACTTTACCGGGTTTGAGTGACTCAGTTTCCCTTGCGCGCAGCCCACTTGAATTAGTTTCTCTCTCTGGCTAATTCAAGTCTGCCACAATGAAACTCCTTTGTCACCCAAGGGCCCGATCCTTCCCGTTTACAGACTCTTTACTCTCTGGGTTCACAAGAGCTTGAGGGCTCTTGTTGCTCACTTGTGTTCCAATGTTAGACAGACACTTCTTCATAAAGATAAGTAAGTTTATTGATTACATAAGCAAGATAGTTGCTACAGAGTGGTTATTAGAAATTAAAGGTAAATATAACGCATTCCTGATCTATACTGGTTGAGTTCCTACATAAGCATAAGCATCTTACCCTGCCAAGGTCCATAAGTTTCTGGTTCCTCTCAGCCCTTAAACGTAAGCGGCTGGGCATTGGGTTCTTAGTTGGAAAAGAGCAAAATCATGTCTCTCTGCTCATGTTTCTCCAGCCTGCTGCTGCCAGGCTTTTCGTATGCAGATGAGCTCTCAAGATGGCTTGGAAGAGCTTTTTTAGGTGATTTACTGGCTCATTTAAATAGTTTTTCTCCCCCTTTGTCTCTGTTCCCGCCTTTGGGGAATCGTGGGATCGGTCACATAGCCAACCCAGGCAAACACAAAGGCCCATCTAAATCTCTACAGGGTTGCGTCTGGCAAGTGTTCTGAAATACACATTTTGGTATCTCTTTGTATTTCCTGTAGCCTGGTGACATGCCAGAGCCCTAATTTGAGTTTTGCAGTTCTCCATTGAAACCTTACACCCATGTGGAACCTTTGGCATTACATATTTACCAGACCTGTAGTCTACATGTAGTCCCGTGTTACACGTGTGTGACCCTATGTTCCTCCGTGACAGGGTGGGTGTGCTTGGAAAGAGGACGGTCTAGATTGTGGATTGGTGCCATAAATCTGTTCCCTACCCTAGCAAGCAAGCCCTCTTCGCTGCTCCCGTACCCTACGCTCAGTCTTTCAGTGCTTGGGGGTGGGAATTGGATCCAAGGGCCAGATCCAGGAACTGGAAAGGGGTCCTGTAAAAACTAGCTGTGGGCCTTCTTTGGCCTCCTGGTCTGAGGTTTCCCCACCCCTGAGGTAGAAAGGTGTAAGGCCCTCTTCATGGGACCCTATTGAAAGCTTCCGCTTAGGTGATGTGCCTAAGGCAGGAAGGCGTGTTTTGGGAACTAGTTTTTGCAGAGGTTCCAGGTCTTGCTGCTTGCAGCCCCATAGAAACAGGGACCGGCTGCTATAACGTTGGGAGGGTGCCCGGAGCTCTTAAGGAGGCGCAAAGGCAGCATCAAAACCCATCCTATCCTCTGCTGCTGCTCGGTTGCATGGCCCATGCTGTGTCTCTTGGGAATTCTGCATGGCCCTCAGAGACTCCACTTGCGCAGAGCCTAGGCCCTTTTCAAACGGGCGCGGGTGCATGGGGGGGGCGGTGCGTGGGGGCGCATTCCCACAGACCCTCACCCACTTCCACCCATCTCCACGGATGGAGCATCCGGCTCCACGCCTGTTGTGCCGTGCGTGGGCGATTGGGTGGAAATGGGTGCTAAGCGGGAGCGTCCCCACACACACCCACTCGCCGCAGCATTCAAACTGACGCCCACCTGCCGCAGCATTCAAACTGACGCCCACCCGCACACCTTGGGGGGGGGGGGGGATCCATTTGAAAAGGGCCGTGCAGACTCACCACTGGGAGGCAACAGCATCCTGGGACAGCAACGCTGCTAGCTGAAACTAGGGTGATCTTTAAAAACCTAACTCAGGGGTGAGGAAACCTAGGTCCAAATGCGGCCCCTTTCCAGTACCTGGTTCTGGCACCTGGATTGAGTTCCCCCCACAACCATTGAAAGACTGAGCCTAGGCTAAGGGAGGGTGTTTTTCAAGGAGCAAGGCTTGGGGAAGGGGATGGTCCGTTGCCACTTAGATGGAGTGCGTGGGGAGGGATTGTAAAGGTGGCTCCCATGGTAGCACCTTGCACTCCCTCCCCCATGGTCCCTGGCAGGGGGGGAAGCGTGCAGGCCTGGCCTTTGAAATTGACACACCCTGGATGTGAGCACTGGGGAACCGGACTCTCCAGCACTTGTGGCCAGTTCCTGTGACTTGTGGCTGGCTGCTACCGTTCATACAGTCTGGGGTTCCATGGCCGGCCATTGTCTCTCGCCCTTTTGGCTTGCTCCGCACAGCGCACTCTGGATTTCCTGGCAGTGCGCTACGAGTGGGTGCTGCACAGCTTACAGGAGTGCACATTGCCCTGCGCCAACTTCAGATGGGCGGTCGGATGAGTGGCTCCTGGATGGCCACGCACAGTAACACCCAGAGAAGAGAGGAGAGCATGCACTTAAGAATAGGATGACAGATTTATGGCACAGGTCCATGATCTCGACCCTCCTTTTTATTTATTTATTTATTTATTTTATTTAATTCTAAAATGCATATGCCGCTCCCTCCTGCCACAGGCATCTCGGGGCGGCTCACAGTATTTTAAAACATATTAAAACAAACAATTATAAAACTACAATTAAAACCATATAAAACCTGTCCCCCACCCCATCTCCCTCAGGAAAGGCCTGGCGGAACAGCCAGGTCTGACACTGCCTACGGAAAGAGGGGAGGTCGGTAATCAAATGGACCTCCAACGGGAGGGAGTTCCACGGCTGCGACCCAGCCACAGAGAACGCCCTGCCCATGGTGGAAACCTGGGGGACCCCGAGGAGGGCGCCCCCGGCCGACCACAGGGACCGATCCAGGATCCAGAGGGTGAAGTAATCCTGCAGGTAGGTGGGGCCCAAGGCTTTTCCAGAGTGCATCCCTGCCCCCAATTTCTATGAAGTCCTTGGGAACTTGTACTAATTTTTGAAGTGGCTCCTAGAAATAGGGATGAGCATTCGGGTCAAATTATGGATTCAGATCTTATGGTTTGGATTCTAAACCCATTGAAGTCAGTGGGAAATTGGTCCAAGTCCAAGCTCCCACCCCGTGGGGCCCTGGCATGTATTTGCCCACCTCAGAGGACTTGGCTGAAGCTCTGCTGGCCCGCTGGTGCTGTGAGGGGGGGGCCTCCTGGCAGGCTCCCTTGCTGTGCCGCGCCGCGCCGCTGAGCTCCCTGCTTCTCAGCGCGCACGTCCAAGACCGTTTTGCACATATGCAAAATGGCCACCACCCTTAACCAAAATGATGTCGCCACCATTTTGGTTAAGGGCAGTGGCCATTTTGTGCATGCTCCACCATTTCAGGCAGCTACAGATTGATCCTAATCCATAATGGACATCCTTGCCTAGAACGGAAACGGTTTCCCGCCTCCCAAGGTAAGGGCACCCTATTATTTTTACTTTGAACCGAAGCTACTCTCCAGGAGGAAACCATTCAGTCCAGTGAAATGTTAGGCAGAAGTTTCTGGGGTGCTGCACTACACCCTCTGAATACCTGCTGGGCTGCTTGTCAGCCATTGCTCAAAGACCGCTTTTATGTTTATCCAGAGCTCGTCCAAGTCCCTGATCTTGTCATTGACTTGATTTACTTCAAAGAGAGAAGTAAGCTCAGAAATTAGGCAGGGCATGCTTCACCCCTCCTTATGTGTCTCTTGTTTTGCCTGGCTTTTTTTGAAGGAATATTTAGAAGCTATTCACCAGCTCTATGAGGAGTGGCTCATTAAACAAACACTGTCTAAAGTTCCTGCTCCAGTGATTGTAAGTATCATTGATTCACTGTATAATTTTCAGCATAAATAGCAGAAAGGGAGAAATCTTAGCTGAAATGCAGCTGAAGAATTATTATTATTATTATTATTATTATTAACAAACATTTATATAGCGCCAGCAGTGTACCTGGCACTTTACAAAGTAATAAAATAGACACGGTCCCTGCCCCTAGGGCTTACAATCTGAGAGACAGGAGCTGGGGGAGAGACTTAGGAAGGGGAACAGAGGGAGAGACAAGGGGTCTAACATTCATGAAGATGCGAGGTCTCAAGTGCACGTGCTTGGCTTGGTTACAATGAGAATGACAGCAGGCAGGTCCATGTTGCAAGAAAAAGGGTAAACACTACAGATCGTAGGTATAGGAAATAGTGGCTCAGCAGGATAAAGAGTCAGACAGAGCAGAGCGAAAGAGGTGAGTTTTAAGGAGAGCTTTGAAGGTATGAAGGGAGGGGGCAAGGCGGATGTGGACAGGGAGGGAGTTCCAGGCAAGGGGGGCAGCAAGTGAGAAGGGACGAAGGCGCTTAGGGGAGCAGGGAAGGCGTGGAAGGGTGAGAGAAGGGACAGAGGAGGAGCGAAGTGCACGGGCTGGAGTATGGAGGGTGATAAGTGCAGAGAGGTAGGGGGGAGCGAGGTTGTGAAGAATAAACTCAAGTTGTGTGTTCCATTTGTAAACATCAATACCAGCTGCAGAAGAGTTTCTAAAAATGGCTCATGACCATTTAAAAATATGTTATCAGAGTCTGATCCTGCAAATGACTACAGTAGAATCCACTTGAGTAGAAGTTGCATGACTTGAATTTCTGAATAAGGCAGTTTTCCCTGGCCCCAGTTCTATGAGATGCATTGCTTCTTGATCTAGGTAAGTAGAATTATGAACCCTGATAACTCAAATTTTCAAGCAGACTGAAGAGGAGCGAGCACCAGGTTTCCCTGTCTCCAGCCCACCTAGGGCTCTAGGAGTCAGAATTGTCAGGATTACGCACATGCAGTTCTGCTCTGACTGTTTATCAGAGTAAGGAGATGGAGAAACCCGAACTTAATCTGGGCATCAGTTTTCTCCATCTCAAGATCAGCTTCCTAACGTCTGTGTAAGTAAAATTTCTGATAAGTTCAACTTTTTATATGGCTGGAGAAATTCAACTTAAGCAGACTCCACTGTAGTAAATAAGGAGCTGCTCGCAGCAGAAAGCACTGGGCTTGATTATATAAATGTTGCAGGATTTGACTTGGAACTTGTTGCTAGTTTCCAGACTCTAAACTGGAAACAAATTGGCCAAATTTCTTGTCGTAGTTCCTATTGGAACTTTGAGTTTGGGACTTTTTTACTTTTCATATGGTCTTGCTAGGCAGGATTTTCTAGAGCCGTTTCCTTCTAATTTCCACTTTGTTGTTTTCAAGGTGATTCAGGCCGATAATGACATGCAGAAAATGATGGAAAAGTACGAAGAAAATCGGGACCGTATCCTAGCCCTGTGCAATATGCAGCACTGTTTGTAGGAATCGACTTTAGCAGCCACGTCTCCAAAAATCTGTCTGTCAGTTTCAGTGTTATGGGAATACTGATCTACAGCTGTTACCCTTTTTAGATGAAGCTGGTATTTTACTTTGTGTAAAGTACTAATGGCTTTTTGCATTTTTAAATTCCTGGGCCTCTTGTTTTTGTCTTCTCTGGCTACCTCGGCTAGAATGCTGCTGTACCTTGCTTTCCTGCTTCACGGATAATTTTGTGTGAATAACTTGGTAACCTTCTCCTGATAACATGCTTTCATTCGCTCCAGAAGTTGTTTTGCACCAAAAGCAGGTTGTGATAACCTATGACTAGAAAGTCCAGGCATGGTCCTTGTGAGGTAAAGCCCGTCAAGTGAGCAAGTTCAGTCTATTTTGTAATTGTTTAATTTTCCATTAAATTATTTTGCTGTTTTTTTTTTGTTTTTTTTAAAAAGAATGAATTGCACTCAAAACTGGACAAATTAGCCATTGTAATTCCAAATCACAGTCCTGATTGTGAACTAGTGTCATTGCCCATTGAGTTTAGTGGCATTCCTTTCAGTGCAAGGGAGATCAGACAGCGGCCCACAATGTAAACTATCCCGAGTATTCCCATTGAATTCATCGGGGCTGCTGTCTTCGTGTTCATGTGGGTATGGGCTGCAGGACTGAGGTTTTAACACTCGATGAACCAGACTTCCAAAAAATCTCTGTTCTTCCTGAAATGCCAGCCCCACCTAGAAACACCCTTGTACCCAATTTGTGGGCATGGATTGCTGTTGAAAATCTGGCTGTGGAAGCTTTTGACTATTTTTATTATTATTTTATTTTGTGACCAAACCTTGGCCGCAGTCCCAAGAGGGATCCACGTGGGTTCCGCATGCACAATGTGCCTTCAATGGACATGCACACACTTTACATGCGTGTGCGGGTGTGTAGGCTGCACGCAGCGCACTCGGGGCATGGGATTGGCCCCATTGAAATTAGGAAGGAATTTTGATAGTAATTTCTTGATTTCTTAAGTCTATTTATTGTGCTTAATATTGATGATATTATGTTTGCCTATGATTTAGTTTTTTGTTTAGGATGTGTGGAAGTGGTGTACTGATTGATTTGATTTGGGCTCATTGTGGCTGCAGACAATGGGGAAAGAGTCCAAAACCTCCTGTCCAAGTCTGACACTCTACTTTTTCCTGTAGCATTTTGTGCTTCTTTAAGGTCCTGCTGCTGGAGTACCGTAGTCAGGTGGGCACTTCTTAACCGAGCACTTTTAAGATTGCTTGCACTTAGTTTCTTGTATTTGAATACTTTTTCAAATACAAGAGTTCCATTTTTGAAGTACAGCATATCATTCATAGATATAGAACAGTCTGGCTTCTTTTAATAGGCCTGAACAAATTGAACAATGCTTTAAGGGACTCTTGGGCTTAAAAATTCATTTTCCTAACAGAAGATGTATAGAAGATCTTTAAAACTAGAGCATTCCTTAAAATTTCAGTCGATAGTTAGCTTAACTGAGAAGATTTTTAGAAGTGTAAATATGAAATAATCAGTGCCTGAATATTAGAAACACATTCACTAGCTTTTTTGCAAAGACGAGATTTTGTCATGCGGTTAATAACCCGGATACTATATATTGTAGTACATCTTGCTGTAATCACGAATTGTTCCTTTTAAAGATGTGACAAAGAGAGGCCAACATGCTGCTGCCAAGATCATTTCCCTTGCCCGTTGGTTTGACTGTAACAAGCCCCCATTCAGAGCTCTCCATTGGTGGCAGCTTCTTTATTTGGTTTCAGTATAAACCTCTTGGGGACACTTCAGTTAAGTCAATGAGGAAACTCTTGTGGACTTCAGTAGGGTTAGGATTGCACTCTTTGCACTTACTAAGGCGCTTCATGGCTTTACTCTGTGCTACTTTTCTGCTCTTATCTCCTGTTACATCCCTGCCCATGACCTTTGGTCTTGCCATTCCATCACCTACTGGCACCCTGCTCTCTCAAGCGATACCAGCCTTTCTCCTTGGCCTGGGATTGCCTCCCAGAACCCGCACACTGTGCTGTTTCCCTCAGCTTTCACATATCTTCTCAAAACCAATCTGCTGCATGAAGCCCTTCCTTAATTTTTCCATGTATTTGCCCATAATCATGTGTTAGTTTTTGTCTCTTGTGCCCCTTGTTGATTCCTTCTCTTGTTTTTGCATTAAGGCTGTAATCTTTAAAAGGAGGGATTTGGTTTTTTGGTTTTATCTAACCACATATACAAATGGCATTATATAAATAATGGTTATACAGTACTAGAATCAGGCTGTTCTTGAGGGGATTTGGCATAGGGGATTTCAATAAGTATTTATTTGTATTTGTGATTTGTAACCTAGTCTGAGTCCTTGAGAGAGGGTGGCATAAAAATTTGAATGAATGAACTAACTTTATAAAGCAGCACTGTGAATGCAATGTCTGCGGTGGGTGTTTAGTTTTCTAACTAGACAAAAAGATTAAACCTTTTCTGACTTGCACTATGATCCTAGATATCCTTATGCCACTGCCAGGGGAATCCCGTTGACTTCAAGTGTATTTAGGATGGCAGCCAATGAATCTTCTCAATTACAGGCGTCTAATGTAGTGGAGCTGACAATCCTACTTGATACCTATAGGAAACCTACAGATGGGCACTTTCTAACTGAGGTGGTGTCCTGACAAAATTACTGCTGCTGGGTATTCCTGGACCTCAGCCATTCATACATTCTGTGCAGGAGATTGCTCCCCTGGATTAGTGGTGGGCAGTTTACCATGGTCTAATTGGCCTTCACTCCATGTTTTTCTCTGGCAGTGCCTGAATGCTATGTGTAAAAGTCCAAATTAAACTGGGATGAAAGCCAGATCTTGAATATATATTTTTAGGAGCAGGGATCATGACTAGAGGCCAAAAGTCGACAGCTCCTTGGAAGACAGCATTGTATGTTTAAAAGTGTTTATATTCTTAGCAGAAATCCTTAGTACCTAGATCTTAGGCATTATTGCAGACTATTTTCCAAAGTTGTTTGCCAGCTTCAAGATAACTGGGTATGCTCACTTCTACCAAATAGGTGGTTCTTTCTTCTTTATTTTTGGGACCTACACTCAGATATTTCCCTGTGGTTTTTCCCTCTGACTGAAATAAAACACTATGTGTGACTGGTATTCAGTGATGTAGGGCTATATCCATTCAAAATGCCAACACAGCATGTTCAGGTGATGCACAGGCCTTTCTGAGGGGAAAATTTCTTTCAAGTACCCATATCTATTATCTAGGATAAATTACTCATGAATGAACAGAGTGGTAATTCCTATGTTTGAAAACTGAAAATGTTATGTGATAAAGAGCTTTACAATCCTTACTTAGCTTACCCTCAAAATCCTCCTCATCCTATGAGGTAGGTCATTATTATTCCCATATTTCAAATGTGGAACGGAGGCTGAGAGAGAATGACTTACCCAAGGCCTCCCAGGGAGTTTATAGCCAAAACCAGATTTTAACCATGGTCTTCAAAGTCTCTGCTGATCCCCTTATCCACTAGGCTAAATTGGCCCCAGATATTATCCAGGGGGAGTGTGTCCATCCCACACAAAATCTCCACCCAACCCTGGACCAACATGGTGGTTGCCCCAGCATACAATTGTATAATGCAGGCAAAGAACTTCTACTCTTTAAGATTTAGTTGTACTATTCCTTTTTGACGGTTACAGTTGTACTGTCTTTAGATAAAAAAAATTCTACTTATGTATTAATCTTTTCACTATTCACATATCTTTGGCTGTTTATCAAAATAACAGAAATGGAACTAATTTATCTTTTTTTTCTTGACAATCATTCTTTAACTTTCATCTTGCTGGTTCAACTTCATGTATATTTAAAAATGCCTGTTACTGTGCAGATACAAGTATTGGAACAATAAAAAAAAAAAGCTGTTAATAACAATGGGTTATTCCTGACTGGAATTTGTTATAGTTCACAGACGTCTCCTAGAGCATAGACCCTATTTATTTATTTATTAATTTTATATTTTCATCCCACCCGATTCCCCAAAGCCCAGGTTGGCTCACATCATAAAAATATAAAATACACCATAAAACCCCCTCTCCCCTGGCTGTCCCCCTGCCCGTTAAATGCCTGGCTGAATCAATAGGCTGCCACCGGAAGATGCACAGATGAGAGCTTAGGAGAAGCTCCAGGGGGAAGGGAATTCCCAAGCTGTGGAGCAGCCACCAAGGACGCCTCTCTGCAAGCCTGGGACGTATGGACCTGCGCCAAGGATGAAACCTACAAGAGGGGGCTCTTGTCTGATCATAAGAGGCCACGGAGGGACGTAAGGAGGAAGGTGGTCCTTTAGATATGTAGGGCCCAGGCTTTATAGTTCAAAACCAGCACCTTGAATTGTGTTTGGAACGCTACTGGCAGCCAGCGTAGACTCTGAAGCACCGGTGTTGTTTGATCCCAGCGACCCAACCCCAGCAAGAGGCAGGCTGCTGTATTCTGCACTAGCTGCATCCTCCGACCAGTCTTCAAGGGCAGCCCCATGTACAGCTCACTGCAATAGTCTAGCCTCAGGCTAATGAAGGCATGAACGACAGTGGCCCGATCTCTATCTGAGAGAATGGGACGCAGCCTTCTCACCAGATGGAGTTGGTGAAAGGCCCTCCTGCCCACTGCAGTGACCTGATGTTCCAGACACAGCACCTCAAGACTATGAACCTGAGGGTGTCCCACTCTCCTCCCCCTCAGGGCCAGCCAACCAGCATCACTTCCACCTTCATATCTTTATCTGTCTATCCCTCTGGGTTCCTGAGAGAAAACAAAGAGCAAACACTATTTTTTGTCTTGCAAAAAAAGTCTGAATTCGCTTTGCTGGGTGTGTAATCGGAAGGTTGCTGAGAAATGCTGTTTCTAGAGTCCTAGAGCAAGCCACAAAATACAACGTAAAAGCACTAGACAAACCAAATGGTGGGTTTTTTGCAAGTAATACTGTGTGTCAGTGCCAACGGGAATGGCCAATCCCAACAAATGAAGGTGTGAAATGGAGGCGCTAGCTCAGCAAGAAAAACTAATCAAGTCCTTGGGGGAAAGGTTAACTCTCAGATTGTCAGTGTATCGCCTAGAAGCGGGCCTCAATTGCCTTCCCCATTTATCCTACCGAATAAACCACGGCCAGGCCTGCATCCATTATTCCATGCAGGAGGCCTCAATTGACCCCTCCACGACTTATTTCGGCTGGAATAAAATTGGGGCAGCCTGGACACAAACACAGGAAAGGGCCAGTTCTTCCTTGGAATATTTACGATGTAGAAGATCGTACTCATCTACTCCCATTTATAACCGCTAAGTGTGAGCGCGTGCCTCGTTTTCTTTTTTGCTGTGTTTATTCCTTCTGTTAAGCCCTGTGCTGAACACTTTCAAGGTGGAATCCATGTTAGCAGAAGGAATTGGCTTTATCTATTGTGGGGCCCTTATTCTGCTGGTGTAAAATACAAATGAGAAAATGCAACAATTTAACACCTGCTCTCGCAAGACTTCTTTCTTTTGTGTTGCAAGCCTAAATCTTTGTCAAGCGAAAGCTTCTCTTAAATCCTTGCCTATTCTTTTCTGTTACTTCCTCAATTTCTCATGTAATCTGTTTTCAACCTGTTTATTATCCCTAAGCAAGCTGTACTCTTTGTTCCCTATTGTCTTGGTTTTGTGTTAGTTTTTAAAACGCCCCCTCATGCTAAAATATAGTTTTCTTGACTCTTTCCTTTTCAAGCTTTGTTCTCCACTAAAGCTTTGCTTTTACAGTATCCTGAATACCAAACAACAGCAGGGGTGAAGGTGTGATTCAAATACTAAAACAGAAACATTAGCAACTCGGGGGAGCTAGAGTGTGGAATTGTTTGAGAGTGTAGTATCACCAGGTTCCAGTACTGCTGCTGTTCCTGATCAAAAGAATGCTTGCCAGCCAGGATGCTGGGGTGGAGCCATTCAAATAGGCTCATTCAAATAGGCTAGCTCGGTGTAGCATGAGGATGTGGGACCTACTTAGTGACAAACAGACATCCAGTCGCCATCCCTGCTCAGTCCAGACAATCGGAACCAGTTACGTAGCACAACTTAAACTCGACATGTGGAAAATAAAGTTTGCATTTCGTCAAAGCCAATCAACATTGGGGAAAAACATGATTGGCCATCCTGGTGCCTGTGGGTGAAAACAGACATGACGCTAACCACCCTGGGTGGTTATTTATGCATATTGCAGGGCTGTATTGGTGCCCTATGCAGCCCTGCAACATGCATAAATGACCACCAAGGGTGGTTAGCATCATGTCTGTTTTCACCCTGTGAGCCAGGTTCTGGAGGTCAGAAGAGGGGTGAAGGGTCGGTCTCTAGACGATTGTTATTTACATCATTTTGTTGGTTTTTATGTTGTAACCTGCCCTGAGCCTTAGGGGGAAGGGCGGGATGCAAGTTAAAATACATTTCCCCCCCCCTCTATTTTTGCACAGACTCTCACTGAATGAAGACGTAGGGGGCTGTTAATGAGCCTGTGAAAATAAGCACGCTTGCAGATGGGAGCAAAACCGGGTGTGTTTTTTTTTTAGTGCACTCATGTTTGTCAGTTCATCTTGCTATCTCCACCCATTTTAAAAATTCAAGTTTGCCTACGTAGTCTGGGTATGCAGTTGCTGCATGGTCATCTCCGAACTTTCCAGAACAAAGTGCATGGGGCTGTACATGCACTTTGAGACCCATTTTAAAAATATGGCTCTGTTGGTCTAGAACTGTCCCAGTTCACAAAAGGGGGGGAGTGATGGTAAAAGGTGTGATTGAACTTGGGGGAATTTAGATATCTGTGCAATTTGGTATTTTTAAAAATATAAATCACTGCCTGCACATTATTATTTATCATAGTGCTATACAATCCTTATCTAGATTCACCTTCATGGGCAAGTCTTCATTATTCCCATTTTACAGATAGGGAACCAAATCTGACTAACTTGTGAGTTCTTAGTTGATACCAGATTTGAACCTTGCTCTTTCAGGTCCAAGTCTGACACTTTGTCCACTAGGCTACATTGGCACTGGCTGAGTAGCCTCATCTGCTACTTTGGACATACATGACATCGGTCTAGACTTTGTGTGTTAAGTGTACACTCCCTTTTAAAGGTCTGACAATTTTGGGAGAGGGGTGTCTCACATTTTTAGAAACTTCCAAATTAAGTTGCTTTGATAACCTTTATTAATATAGTACCAGCAGTGTACCTGGTTCTTTACAATAGTTTAATATAGACAGGGTCCCTGCCTTGAGGAGCTTAATTCCCCCCCCCCAAAGCAGATTTAGCAGCCAGTCGGCTCATGCGCTGTTCTTAGGGTGGCCAGAAAGGCAAATTTTAGAGGCCACTTATAAGAATACAGGTTGCAGGGCAGCATTGACTCCAATACAGCCCTGTAACCTGTATTTTTCATGTCCTCTCAAATTTGCCTATCTAGCCACTCTACTTATGCCATGCCCCTAACTCCTTGGCACCTTTACTCTCTGTTTGCCTCCTGGTTCCTTGCTCCCTCATTCCCTTGTGCCCACTCTTGTAGCCCTTTTGGCTGTGGTCCTAGCCCTGTGTCCCCTGATTTCATACCCCTTAACTTTGGACTTCCTTGGTACCACTGTTTCCTGTGCTCTGGGTGTTTTCAGACCAGACACTCTGCACCCTCCCTCCCCCCCCCCCCATACATGTTGTATAGCTGCAGCGTTGCCCTATGGGTGCCCTGGGGGTGGGGAGTGTCTTGACTGAAAATGCCCTTTGGGTGAGTACGGCTCATCAGTGAGATTCGTACCTGTAGGTGTTTCCCCTGCGAACCTCAGTGATGAGCTGTACTCTCTGAGAGTGTAGATCTAGGAGTGGGTTTGCTTGCCATGCAGGGGACCAGGTATACACATTTTAGAGGACACATGAGAAATACAGGTTGCAGGGTGATATTGGAGCCACTGTAGCCCTGCAACCTGTATTTCTCATTATCCCCACAGCTTGGTGTGGTTATATGTAAAATGTGGAGCAAGATGCAGTGAAGATAAATTTTGCAGCTTTTCAGACATCGCGCTCTCAATAACTCTTGCTCAAGGCAGAGCTAAGAACAGAAGTGAAACTTATATAATCTTAAATATGAAAATAAGGGTGCTTAGGAAAAACATGATTAAAAACCCTGAACAGGCTTAGCATGACTAATGACAACAAAGAAAGGGGTGCAGGGAGATGAAAAATGTGCAGATTTGCCCCAAAGCTGGTGTGATAATGAGAGCTCTAATGGCTGCTTGGCAGAAGGTTTCTCCGATCGTTCCTTCCAGAGCGTGTGGTTGCCGTCAGATGATCTTTTATTGGATCCGCTTCCATTGGTGAGCGTATGCAACCTTTCAGGCCAGCTGGGGCCTTTGCGCCTGGCCAACTCAGAACTATTGTATTTAAATGTTAGAAATGCTAGTATTTCCCCTGTGGCTGCTCTCACAGATACATATCTGGCGGGCATGACTGAGTTCAGTAAGTGATGCACATGGAGTGTGTGTGACCACTGGCTGTTAGTTCTGGCTAGACTCATACTTTGTCTGGCACACTAGGGACCTGCTCACACATGCCATTTACAATGCTTAGTACGAGTTAATATGTTAGACACTAGTAGAGTCTGCTAGCGGGGAAGAGAGACACATTGATTTCTATAGGGGAGTTCTGTGTGGGCCTAGCACATAGGGGTTCATTTAGGATTAGGGTGGTATAGCAAAGTCAATATTAAAACACATAAATCATATATAAATTAAAACAATTCTCTTAAGGCACCTGAGGAGAACCTCAGCCCTGGGGACCAAAAGTGGCCCACGACTAATTTTTATTTAGTCCCTTTCCAGATAGTTTCTGGATCTGGCCACTGGATCCAGTTCCTACCCAAAAACTGAGCTTAGTGTAAGGAAGCCAAGATGAGGGCATGCACAGAAGTGGGGCCAGAGCCATGACAAAGTAGTTCAGATGATCTTTTATTGGATCACTACTTCCTCTTCCTGAGTGTGTCCCTGACTCCAACTTCCCTTAAGAGTTTATACTAATTTTCAAAATAACTGAGGGAAAAAAAGGTTTTCCCCCCCCGAATATATCTGAAAATGCTAGTGTGGGGGGTTTTTCACTAATTACGCTTTTTATTTTTTTTAAATAGGTAGGATTCAGCTTCAAGTTGAAAATAAGCATATGAAATTTGAGTGCAAAGAATGCCTTGTCTAAGGGTGTTTTCAAACGAGATGCTACCATGCTCCAGGAGCTACTCAGCCCCCCTTCACGGTGCACTGCCGAGCAATCTGGAGGGCATTGTGCAGGGCAGGCCAAATGTGTGTGGCAACAGGCATCCACAGATCTCCTGCTTGTATGAAGTGGGGTGGCCAGCCACCCCAGCCGACCGTCCCCCACTCAAGAGGCACTGTGGGCGAGGGCCATGGCCTTTGCAAGTCACAGGAACTGGCTGTGAGCACTGGGGAGCCCGGTTCCCCAACACTCCTGCTGGCGCATGTCAATTTCAAAGGCCATTTTGGTGTACTCCCCCCCTCGGCCATGGCAGGACAAATGTGAGGCAGCTGCCATGATCGCCAGATGTGGGGCACCCATTAGAATCCCTCTCTCCTCTGCAGCTGTGCCACTCACCGACCTCCCCCTGCCAGCCTTGCTCCTTTAAAACCCCCCATAGATGTTCTGGGCAGTGGGTATGAACTCTCATGGAATGGGTGGATTTTAACAGAGAAGCCTTTATTTTTCTTGGTCACCAACATGCTACTTAAAGAATCCAGTCTTCTCTTGGGATGGAAATTCTGTTTCCAAGGAGGGGGAAATGACAGCATGTGCCTCTGACAAAAAGCAGCGTAGCAGCAAGCCACATCCAGTCCCTGAGAAGTAATTCAAATTGATTGAGTAAACGTGGCAATTTATCTGCATGTTCATACTAATGGATAGATGAATTTTCACTTCTCAGCATGTTTCAACGTGACCCCTACATAAAGTTTAGCCAAGGTGATTTCAACTACGCCCACACTGACTGGGAAAATGTCATCTCAGGCTCTTTTACAGAAACCAAGGCCACTTTCATACACGCCCCCGCCATGCATATTTGGGCTGCGGGGGGGAATGCGCAGCCCAAATATGCACGGGGATCGGCTGGGGCAAAAGCCACCCCCCCCCGTGCGGCTTTCAGAGCTCGCTTTCCTGCTCTGCATCCCGCGCGGCTTTGCCTTTCGCTTTGGCCAATCCCCACGCATGTTCGAGCTGCACATTTCCCCTCGCAGCCCAAACATGTGCAGAGGGGCCATGTATGAAAGTGGCCTAAGTTCCTAGACACCATAAAATATGGCTTCCTGGGGCAGCTTCTCCTACAAGAGGAGAAGCTATTTTAGATCTTGTCCTAACTGGAGCAGAGGGTTTAGTGGAATGAGTAACAGTGGCAGAGCCACTCGCTAATAGCGATCACAATATAATTAGATTTAACATGCTAATAGGAGAGAGGTTATCTAATAAATCTGCTAAAAGGGTGTGTAACTTCAAGATGAGGAACTTAGTTAAGGGGAAACTAAAAGGGGAAGTTGCCAGGGTCAGAGGCCTGCAAGAGGAATGGAGACTGCTGAAAACTACTATCTTAGATGCGCAGACTAAATGTAGACCACAAATCAAAAAAGGCAGGAAGTGAGCCAAACAAATGCCTGCGTGGCTGAATAATAAAATTAAAGAGGCTATAAGAGCCAAAAAATTGTCCGTCCTTCAAAAAAATGGGAAAGTATTTCAAATGAGGTTAATAGGAAGGGGAATAGACATTGGCAGAGAACATGTGAAACCATTAAAAGACAGGCCAAGAGGGAATTTGAGCAACTTATTAAGGATACAAAATCCAACAGCGATCCCCCCCGCCTAGTATGTCAGAGTCAGGAATCCTGCTAGAGAGGCAGTTGGTTCACTACAGGACCAGGGAATAAAGGGGATGCTTAAGATGACAAGGCAATTGCTGAGAAACTGAATCAGTTCTTTGCATCAGTTTTTACCGTGGAGGATGTTGGGGAGATACCCACACCATAATCATTTTTTGTTAGTGATGAATGAGGAATTTTCTGGTGTGATGCTAATTTCAGATGAGGTCTTATTGCAATCAACAATTTAAACACTAGCAAGTCACCCGGGGCAGATGGCATTCATCCAAGGATAATGAAATAACTTAAATTTAAAATTGTTGAACTACTATAAGTAATCTAATTTATTGCTATAATCCTCCTCTGTGCCATTAGACTGGAAGAAATACCAATTAGTAAGAAAGGCTCCAGGGGTGATCCTGGAAACTACAGACCAAGTAGGCCTGACATCACTACCAGAAAAACTGGCGAAGACCATTCTTTAAAAAAGAATTACTAGGCATATTGACAAGTAATTAGCAAAGGGAAGTCATGCCTCACTAATCTATTAGAATGTCAACAACCATGCTGGTAGGGGTGATCTGGCTGATATAGTATAACTGGATTTTCAAAAAGCATTTGACAAGGTTCCTCCTCAGAGACTAAGGTTCCTCCCAGAAACTGTAGTCATGGGAGAAAGAGTCCGGTCATGGATTGGTAGCTGGCTAAGAGACAGGAAACAAAGAGTAGGAATAAATGATCACTTTTCAAGTTGGAGAGATGTGCCTCAGGGGTCGGTACTGGGACCAGTACTGTTTAACATCTTCACGAATGCTTTGGAAAAAGGAGTAGAGAGTGAGGTGGCTAAATTTGCAGAGGACGCCAAATTATTCAAGATAGTTAAAATCCAGGCAGACTGCGAGGACCTAGAGGGATCTTGCATGACAAGGTGAATGGGCAATAAAATGGCAAATGAAATTCAATGTTGATAAGTGCAAAGTGATGCACATAGGGAAAAAATCTCCACTTTACATACACGATGCTAGGTTCAAATCTGGGTGTAAACACTTGGGAGAAGGATCTTGGAATTATTGTGGATAAGTTCCTTTAAGACAAGAACTCAGTGTTTGGCAGCAGTCAAAAAGGCAAACAATGCTAGGCATTATTGCAAAAGGAATACAAAATAAAAAGGAAAGTATCATAATGCTGCTGTATAAATCTTTGGTATGACCCCACCTTGAATACCGTGTGCAGTTCTGGTCGTCCCATCTCAGGAAAGACATAATAGAACTGGAAAAGGTTCAGAGAAGGGCAACAAGGATGACAGAGGGGATCAATAGAATTCCATAGGAGGAGAGGTTCAACAGGTTAGGGCTGTTTAGTTTAGAAAAGAGGAAGCTATGGGAGGATATGATAGACATTTATAAACTTATGATTAGCATGGGGAAAGTAAATAGGGAACGGTCGTTTGCCCTTTCTCACAATAAGAGAACAAGGGGACATTCTCTGAAGTTAAATGGCAGCAGCTTTAAAACGAACAAAAGGAAGTACTTTTTCACACAGCGGACAATACAGCTGTGGAACTCACTCGAGGAGGCAGTGAAAACCAGCAGCATAACTGGCATCAAATGGAAATTAGATCAGTTCTTAGAGGACACCGAGCCATAAATGCCTTAGCCAAGGCGTAAACCCCTGATTATCCCTAGTTTGGGAGTGGCTAGCAGGAAATTGTGTGAATACCTGCAGGACTAGACTCTGAGGGGGGTACGCGATCGCAGGGGGAAGTAGCAACTGGCTTTTACAAGCCTGACAAGGTTACTATGGAGACAGCACAATGGCTACAGCTGGGTGGCACCAGGGAAAGCCACTGGGTCGAGAAGGGGATGAAGGAGACCTGAGTGGGTTCAGCTGGGACCAGGTGCTCCAGCACCAGCTAGGCAAAGACTGAGGGCCTGGGAAAGCTCTGTCTGAAGGACTGCCTGCTTCCAGAGGGAAGTGGTGCCTGGCCAAGAGGACCCTGAGAGACCAGTCTGAACTTCTATATAGGTGTATTGGGGTTAGGATTGGAACACCTCCTGTAAATAAAGCTACTGTGAGTAGAGATCCCCACTTGGGTCTGGGTTCTTGGATGCTTTCAGGGCTGGATCTTGTGACCTATGGGCCATGGGGCACATTTCTACATCTCCATGACCTGTACATGTACTTCTCTTGAGCTACCGGAGCTGACCACTGTCCGACAGGATGCTGGGCTAGTTGGACTGCTGGTCTGACTTGGTACGGCATTACTTATGTTCTTAACATGGTCTCACTCTAAACCCTTACTTCATGATCCCAAACCACCACATGTTTTGCTAAGACCCACTGTCCTCGGAGTTCCAAAGCCATGTGTGCTAGAAATCAAGAGTGAAATGTGCTGGCAAGGTTCATGCCGGCTTGGCCCTAATCATCTTTGCTAACGACAACATAACTTTCTTGGTGAGTTTTGTTGGATTTGAAGGTGTTTGGCTCAAGCTTTGCTTTGTGGACTGGGGAGTCTGGTGAGCCTTCGTCGGGTGGAAAGTGGCTCCACCGGCATTGTATCATGGCATTGCTAACACCATGAGGCTGAACATCGATACTCGTGGGAGGAATATAGGTGGAATTGGGTGGCTCTCGAATGTGTCTAAAACATTCCGATGCGCCATAGGTACCAGGCGTATCTGTTGAAAGTCTCCCGTTATCAGAGTTGATGGTGGGTCCCTTGTTGCCTCCAACGACGTTGCAAAGGGGGTTTGCCGAAAGGGCTTCTGTATTTGGTGTGGGAGCACAAGGAGGATACACGCATTTCAGTCTAGAACAATCACATCTGTTGTCTGCATCGCTGCTTTTCACTGCACTTGGAGACTTGGGTTGTGCCACTTCCTCTGCTGAGTACAGAAGCTCCTCTACGCTGGCTTCCTTGATTTTTAGTTTCTGAAAAGATGAAGACAATTCGCAGACTTCCTCTTCCCCAGATAAATCGCTTTCTGATCTCAGTCTGTTGCCATGTGGCAAGGCCTCTCCCTTCAGTTCACCAGGCTGATCTCTGGGATTTGGTCCAGGCATGCTTGTGCAACTCATGGCATCTTGAATTTTTGCTTCGATTGTGTCTTCGGGGAATTCTTGGCCTTGGAGATTTTCAGGGACTTCCAAAGTAACATCGTCAAATATTGCCAAGGCTTGCGGGCCGCTTGAACTTGGAGAGAGCGGAGCAGAACCAGTTTTGCTCACTGATAATCGTGTGTCAGCCTGGCTGAAGATGCGCTTTTGCCCTATGAAGATGTCGCTATATCTGGTCAAGAAGTCTTCACTGTCAGAGCTTTTGCTAGGGAAGCATGTCAAGTCACTGGCTTGCATTTGGGCTTCTTGAGGTTTGCTTGCAGATTCAGCAAACTCTGACCAAGGCTCCTCTGCAGCAGGCTTACAATGGGATTCGCCTTTGATCTGATCATTCCCGGCCATTTTGAAAGACGGCTCATTGTTTGCTAAAGGCTTTTGTTGAGCATCAAGGTAACCCGGCGTCTCATTGCTTTCACAGTTTTCCACATCCCTGGATTCCTCTTTCTGGGAAGGTAGACTCTTTCTGTCCTCATCTTCCTGATGCCAAAGCATTTGAGCCCTCTTCTGTAGGAGAGCCACAAAATCACTGGCCCTTCCTTCGTTTGCCATCTCGAGGATGGTTTCGCACTCAATCCTTGCAAGGAATATTTCAAATTCGATCTGTTTCGTTTCCTCCTCATTTATCTTCCCGACAAGTGAAAACTCCATCTCGGTTGTTGCAACATAGCCTATTTTCTCCAAAATTGCTTCCACTGTGTTTGCCGGGAGCACGGATTGAACAGAGTAGACAAAGTTACCTGTAAATGTCTGAAAGAAGACACAGCAATAAGAAACTGGAGCACATGGAGGAAAATCCTAACAGGGAAGGGTTTTATTTTATTCTTTCAAAATCATTGCCAGTTAATTTAAAAAACAAACAAAAAAACCCCGCGAGAACCACCGTATTGGGTCAGACTACAGTCATTTAGCTTAGCATCCTGTCTCCCAACAGGGGTCAGTACATATAGGGACATCCATGTACAAAAACGGGACACGTGGAGAGTAATCATCCCCTCTTATTCACTCCCAGATTGTCAGATAGACAGTGGTTGCATCCCCTGATCATTGTGTCCAATAGCCCTTCATGCACCGATCCTCCTCTCTTCCCATGGCAAGAAGTTCCACAGGTAAATTAAACTGCAGAGATTAATTATAAAAGATGATTTTACCAGATTTGTGCCAAGGAGTTCTGAATTTTGAGCTGAATTTCTATAGCGGTATTCCTGTCGGCCTCCTAAATAATAATGTTGCAGTTCCCAAAATGTTACTTTTGGGGGGATAGAAGCAGGCTCCAATTTGAGATTAAAATATAATTCTGTGACTATGTCCAGACAGCAGCAAAAACATGCAAAATGTATCTATCAGTCAAGGGCATTCACCCAACGTGTTACTCCTCCCCACCCGCAGGAGTTTGGGAACCTTTGCAAAGATGACTTCTATGGAGCCACCCTACTCAGTCCTACACCTGCTGAGAGGACAACTCTTCACCACTAAGGTCAATGGGAGGTTTGCCGCTGACTTTAACGATGGAGGATTATGCCTGGGTATTTAATTCCATCATCTTGCAAACAGAAAAGGATAGAAGCAGTGAGAAAGGAAAGGTTTTTAACCAAACTAGAATGGTTTAGGCCAGGGTGACTCTGAAAAGGAGTACAAGCTCCTCAAGCTGGGTTGTGGTGTTTAAGGGGGTCATGCTCAGGATGGGGGGGGGGGGAAAGGGGGAGAGGATCCAGATCAGGGATCTCACAGATCTAGTCCCTATCCATGAGCACATGCCCTCATCTCCTTTCCTCTCTTTCAGCACTTGGTGGTTGGGAGCGGATCAACGAGCCAGATCCAGGATTTGGATCGGGGTCAAATCAAAACCAGTCCTGGGCTGGAGTGGGAAGATGGGGTTGAGCCTGGTTTAAGACGACCAACTGCTTTTTTCCTTTCAAGAGTGCCATCCAGGGGTGAAGTATGTTGCTTTTTAAAAGAGTTTTTTTAAAAAAAAGCAACATTTGAAATAAGTCCGTGAAATCTGGGCATTTACAAAAGGAAGTAAACCTGACTCACTAAGCCTGCCAGCCACACTATTAAATTGCTGATGGTATCAGATTGCTTTCCTGCTCTCTAGTTTAGCCCCCAACTTTACCTCTTCGGAATTCATGAAATTGTTTGAAAGATACAGCGACCTACTCGGGCAAGCGGCATAGAGAATTCGATGCTACATGACGACAAAACGGTATTCTTGGGGCCTACGCAGCGTATGGCTTGCAGCATAAGTTAAAAAAGATGGTACTGATCGGAGGTGACCCAGGACATTGTGCCGAATTTCCAAGCGGCAACGGGGAATAGGCTTGTGATTCTTAATGGCAACAGGATTCTTTATCAAAAGCTTCTTCTGAAGGACAACAGGACTAGTTTTCTCACAGGGTCAGATAATGGTAATGCCATATAAAGTCACACATCCCCACACCTGGAGCGGGGAATCTCTGCCTCCCAGGGTAAACTCTGAAGATTAGTACAGGCTTTGAGGGCCACATAGAAGTCCAGACCATGGACCTGTCGTTGTGTGCATGACCTCATCTCTGCTCCCTTACCCTGAGCTGAGCTGAGCCTTCTAGTGCCTGGGGACAGGAGCCGGATCCAGCTCCAGGAACGGAAAATGGAAAAACTAGCTGCAGGCTGCCTTTGGCCCCTGGGCCTGAGAGTCCCCTCCCCCACCATAGACAGACGGCTCTTGTGAGGGGCAGGGGAGGATAAATATTGTGTCCGTTTAATCATATTCAAATATTGCACAAGGCGTTTCACAGTCTCACTAAATGGGTTACTCTTTTTAGCAAATGTTATGGTCAGTTGTGCATGAAAACACATGCTGCACAGCTCTGGGGCAGCCTTGATCACATGCCTGTAGACTCCTTACGTCAAATCCCTTGGTTGTAGACAATTTACAGATTAGCAGAGGCCAGGAGAAAGGAGGAAATTCAGATGAGGGCAAGTACCCCCTTGGCTATGGGCCTGAAACTGGAACTGAGGCACAGATAGAGGTAGAAGGATATTATGAGCTGCCTAACTGAGCCAGACCAATGGTCCATTTTAGCTCAGTATTGTCACAACCGTTACCGGACACAGCAGCAAGGTTTTAAATCTGGCTCTCCAGGGTCTCCAGCAGAAGCCTCCCCCAGGCCTGCTACTCGAGACCCTCCAGGATCCCCAGCAGTGGCCTCACCCAGGCATGCTACCAGAGGTCCTGAATCGGAGATGCCCGGGATTTGGGGTAAATAAACCGAGGCATTTTAAAAGTGCCCCACTTCTGGAAGGCGAGGCCTGCAAACAAACCAACCTTCCCCCATGAGGCACCCATTATCAAAAGTGACTTTTGATTTGTTTAGCTGAAGGCCTCTCGTCAATGCTACAGCTAATCCCTTTTGTTACCCAATGCACACACAATTGCTGGGGTTCACTCACTGTAGCCTTTTGTTAGGCTTTACTTCCTATTTCTAGAGCATCCCGTAGGATTTTAATAGAAAATTTTCTCTAGTGCTGCTTGATCCAAAAATATTAGCAAGGCCCTAATGAGCTGCGACTCACCGAGGTGACTAATATTTACAGAACATGTTCAGTTTAAGAATGGTGTTAAGCAGATTTATTAGACGCTCTGTTCAAACATACCTGGTTATCTGCCTCACTGGGGGATTCTCTCTGGTAACCGTCCCCAAATCTCCTCCGCCTGTCGATGCCTGGAGCACCAGGCTGGAGGAGGAGACATGGGTCCCTTGCTGGATCTTCCTCCGCTCTGGGCCTGTGAGCAGCTGCTGGGGGTGAACAAACTTGAGGCCATTGTGGGGGACCCTAGGAAGTGGCCTCCTAGTTTGGGGGATCTGAAGCCACCCCTGGAGCTGTATGGTCCATGCCACAGAGAGGGCTCAGGAACTTTCTCAGCTGTAGGAGCGGCACAGACAGGGATGGTTCTAGGATTGACAGGGCCAGGGTGGGGGTTGAGGGAACGGCGGCCCCTTAGGAGGTGAATCCCACTGGAGCAGTGGTGTCCCTGCCACCGCTCTGGAGGCACTCCTGCGGGCCCACAGCTGCCCCTGGAGGCTTCCAGGGCAGGGGGGTCTCTGAAAGTGTGGGGCCCGTCACCCCTACATAAGGCTGGCTCTGGACAGAGGGGTGTTAATGGGGGAGGGGGTAAGGAATTGAGGTAGGGCTTGAGTGGGGGTTCAGAATTAACAAACTCACACGGGTTAGGAACAGCCATATGGCCAGGAAGCACTTCAGACAAGTTTGTACATTTATGCAAATAAAAAGGCATCTATTATTTTTCTTGTCACAAGAGGCTGGCAAGTGAGACTCCTCCGACATAGGCCTCCAGCATCGGGGCAGACCATTCTGGCTGGGACTCCCTGTCAAATGGAGGACTCGTGGCCCATCTCGGAGATGGGGATGCTGGCTTCCAGCTCCTCCCATCTCACAAATTCACCAGGATACGTTGCACTGACTTGTACGTGCTTTGGGGCAAGGGCTGGGCCTATGTTGGCAACTTAGAAATGGCCAACGAGACCCACCAAACTATACAGAGGCCCTAACCTACATCCCCCCCAAATTCTCACACTATATATTCGCGCTTCATCCAAAGAGGCTGGGTGATTTCCGTGACATTACTGGAGACAGCAATGAGGAGAAATGTGCAGGGGGTGGTGTGGGTGCGAAACGCAGGAAGAGATGGGCGAGGAAAAGAGAAGGCATGGTAGTGGGAGTTCCAAACAGGGCAAGGGAAAGGCGGGGGTGGGCCATGGATCTGGCCTACAGATCCAGCTCTCGCACACACCCTTCAACTCTTCCATCAGGCCCTTCCTGGCCTCTCATCTCCATAGATCCCTCCTCTAGGCTTTTTTAGTCCAGTCTCATCCCTCAGGAATCTCACCTCTGTAACCAAGGCCACTTTTAGACGAGTGGCCAGGGAAGCGGGTTCTTCCCCTAAGGCTCAGGTGTGGAAGACAGGGTGGACTCCCGGCTGAGGCAGTCAGCTCCAGCCACCCGCTCTCCAACGTCCACGTCCAACACCTTATGCACTTGGCTACGCTGGTTTCTGAAGTCACCCTTGGGATTTCTCCACAGTCATCCAAACTGAAACTCGAATTCAGACCAGGTGGGTAGCATTTTGGAAACAGCCTTGAGGTGACTTTTAGCTGTGGGATCCTACTGCAAAACTCCCCAACATTTCAAGAAGCCAGAGGGCCAAGCCCAGCCTCGTTGGCCTATAAGCTCCACCCCCTCAGACTAAGCTCCACCCTCTCCCTTCCCCCCACACGTGTGCCTAAAGGGGGACAGGAACTAGCCAATTCCACTTTGCTTCTTGTTATCCCCTCATTCCTCTCCAATGCTTCTCCTGGGTGGCAACCAAGGAAGAGGCGCTTGAATACCAATCGATTGGTCTCTCTAATGAAAGCGGGTCAGTGAGGATTCAGCCCCCAAAGCGGAACGATCCCTCTTAACCAGGGACTGCTAGAAGGGCTGATATTGGTGTCATTGGAGTCTCCTACCTTCAAGGACTTTATTTCTTTCCTCCAGGGGGAGAGAAAGAGGTTGACGCAGATCAGCTCCAGGAACTCAAAAGCTTGGATCAGTTTTTGGACGAGGTCCCCTCTCTGGATCTCCCTGTTCCCCTCGAAGCAATTCTCTGCGATGCTGTAGAGGTTAAACCTGCTGAACGCCTCGCAAGAGCGGGCACCAGCCTCCAGGAAGCGCTTCCCTTTGGCTTTCAGGGCGGCCTCGTTGCAGATCCAAAGTTTCCCTTCCAACCACTTGGTGCCATAGAAGGTGAGATAGTCCCTGATGATCTCCTGCCTGGCCCGGGCTGCCGCCGCCGGAGGCTCCTTCATGCTGCGAGAGAAACTTCCCTCGCCCACCTGGCTCTCGACTCCCCAAGCCCTTGAGGCATTAATGCGCCTGAATGAGGAAGTTGCTCTTCCCTTCCCTGAGCCTCTCCTGCCCGATCTGCCATTGGGCTGCCGCTTGCTCCGCGGAGATGTGAGTGGCCGCGCTGGGTGCCAGTCAAGGCTCGAGTTGCACAGCGTGTCCTTGTGGAACCAGGAAGCCACCCCAAAGCAAAAGTGAAACCATTTGTGGCCCTAGCCTTGGCTGGGTTGGAAGGGACGCGGGTTTCTGCAGAGATCGTGCAACATGAGCCCCTCCTGCAGACTCCGAGGGGAGTAGCCTTTATTAAACCAGGCTGCTGCACAGGCTGTGACTTTGGTGAAGAACACAACGCTGCAAAGAGAGTCCCGTGTCCGATCAACAGGCTTTTTAGAGGAGGAAACTCCAAGCATTTCCATTGGGGCTGGTGGGTTACAGAGGCCCAAGACCTTGTTCTAGGCAGAGCTCCATGGAAAGGCAGTTGCAGTAGCAGCAGCATCAAGCTGTAGGATCCCTGCCCTGTATAAATAACACACACACAAACGTAGATCTTTATCCAGGCAAAACGTATTTATTCACATTTATACCCTGCCCTTCCCCGAAAGCTCGGGACAGCTTACAGGAAACATAAAATAGAATTAAAAGACATTTAAAATAGCCCCCCCCAATCCCTATCTCTGCCAGTTTGTTAAATACTTTAACAAATAACAGTTTGTTAAATACTTTAACAAACACCCCCCTCCCATGTTACACTTTTCAATCAATTCCCACTGATTTCAGCTGGGCCAAGTTTGGGTAGACAGGGACAGGTGGAGGAAGAGGGACATGGGCAGCTTTTAGACCAGCGTTGCCCACTTGCACCCTGAAATCATGCCCCTTGTAGAAGTGCCGCGGGCAGCTTTTAGACGTGCCTAGATGCACTGTATTTTTTGCCACGTGTTCTAATTAATTTATTATTATTAGCACTTGTATAGCGCCAACAGTATACCTGGTGCTTTACAGAACAATGAGATGGATGTGGTCCCTGCCTACGGCTTACAATCTAAAAGACTGGAGGGGGGGGAGACAAGGAGAGGGGACATAAGGAGAGACAAGGGATAAATAACATTCAAGCGGATGCGAAGTCTCAGGTGCACGTGCTTGGCTTGGTTGCAGTTAGGGAGGAGTCGGGGAGGGCAGACAGTAAATGTTGAGAGGAAAGTTCTAGCAAGCGTCGGGAAAGGCGGCGAGGAAGAGATGGGTTTTGAGGAGTGATTTGATGGAGTGGAGGGAGGGGGCAAGGCGGATGTGGGCAGGGAGGGAATTCCAGGCATGGGGGGCAGTGGGGGAGAAGGGACGAAGGTGGTTGGGGGAGCAGGGGAGATGAGGGAGGGGGCAGAGGAGGAACGGAGAGCGTGCAGGAGTGTGTAAGGAGATAAGGGGGAGCCAGGTTGTGAAGGGCTTTGTAAGTAAATACCAGGAGTTTGTGAAGGATGCGTTGGGGGAGGGGGAGCCAGTGAAGCGAGGAGAGGAGAGGCTGCATGTGGTTGAAACAACAGGCCGAGTGGCTGATCCTAGCAGTGGAGTTTTAGATGGAGATAAGGGGGGACAGATGAGAGCGAGGGAGGCCAGCAAGGAGGAGGCTGCAGTAGTCAAGGCGGGAGATGACCATGGCATGAACAAGGGTTTTGGCTGAGGAGACAGGGAGAAAGGGGCGAATCTGAGCAATGTTGTGGAGGGCGAAGTGACAGGACTTGGCAACAGAGTCGATGTAAGGTTTAAAGGAGAGGGGAGTATCAAAGACGAATCCGCGTGACCAGAAATACGGCGCGTCTGAAAGCTGCCTTTGGCACTTTTACAAGGCGCATGATTTCACGGCGCAAGCAGGTGGCGCTCGTCTAAAAGCAAAAGTTATGTTGCTTGTTTCTTCAATTTATTTAGGATATCATCCTCCACCCATAGAAGTCAATGACAAAACTCCCGTTATCTTTAAGAGAGTTGTCCTGCTCTATCAGAACAATCACTATATTAATTCTGGCCTCCCTACCCCTCTTGATTGTTTATTCCTGATCTGAAACTACAGGGAAGACACCTCATGAACCAATAGTTTTACTAGATGGCTGCATGGCAAATCATGGGTTCTGAAAAATCATGAGATTTTTTTAAAAAAAGTAAAATCTGGGGAAGTATATAATTATTTTGCAGAGGGTACATTAGTGTTCTGTAGTCGAGCTTTTCTCTGCAACCAGGAGGGATGGAAACTTGCTTTTTTTAATAAAAGTTAAATAGATTTTTATGTACGAATTTTGACGTCAGGATTTGAGCTTTGAGAAATACTCTAATTCTTATTTTCAGTCATTGTTACCATAATATCACCAGGGTTAACAAGACAAAACCATCCAGGTGCAGAATTCCACAGCAAGGGGGGGTCTCTTGAGCCTTTCCCCAAATGTCTGCCCAAGACCCTGTGATCTCTTCCTTGATGAAGCTAGGGCTGCGTTCCAATGGAACACTTAGCTCATGAAAATCCCTTCCTCCCCACTTTCTCATTTTTGATTGTGTGTAAAGGTTAGATGGCAGGATGCAGACGGTGTAACGTGCAGTTAATCCAAAAAGCTCAACTTGGAAATCAAGGTTTAATAATCACGCCAATTCCCTTGCACACATTTGTCAGCTTGTTATCAATCTGCCTGCCCCACAAACTCAGTGTAGAGCGGATAGGCATTATGGGCTATCTAGCAGTGGCCATGGTAACAGGGGGTATCTTTTGAAGCGGGGAAGGGAATGTAGGGGCAGGCTTGCAGTCTGAAGAGGTGGGAGAAAAGGCTTGTGTGAACACATCCTAGATCTGCAAGGGTGAAGTGTCATCAACATGCTGATGACGCCCAGCTCTACCTCTCGTTTTCATCCAATCCAGGCCCTGCAGTCACGGTGCTCACCCAATGCCTGGCTGCAGTTGGGGCCTGGAGGAGGGTGTGCCGATTGAAACCGAATCCTGACAAGACTGAATGATGATGGTTGGTCGGCCTTTTGGCCTGGAGGGGATTGGGACTCCTGTTCTTGGTGTAGTTCGGCCCCCTCTGCTCAGTCGGTTTCACAGCCTGGGAGGGCTTCTGGATCCCCTCGCTGTACCTGGATCATCAGGTTGCGGCGGCGGCGGCCGGCAGCGCTTTTCACCAATTCCATCTGGGGAGGAGGCTGCAGCCTTTTCTTAATGACTCCGATCTGGCCACTGTCATTCATGCTTTCATCCCCTCGGGGCTAGATTACTGCAGGGTGCTCTATGCAGCTGCCCTTGATAACGGCTCAGAAGCTGCAGCTGGTGCAGAATGCAGCGGCTCGGCTCCTTTCGGGGATGAGTTCGTTGCAAGGAGCACATTACACCGGTGCTCTGGAGTCTGCACTGGCTCCCGAGAGCTTTCCAGGCACAATTCAAGATTCTAGGCCCTAAACAGTCTGGGCCCCACGTATCTGAGACACTGCCTGCCCCACGATGCCTCATTGCGGCCCCTTTGATCAGCTTGGAGCACCCGCTTGCAGGTTCCATCTGTTACTCTTCTCCGTAGGACGGGAGTGCTCAGGAGGGCTTTTTTGGTCACTGGCCCAGTTTTGTGGAACTAGAGTGGCCAGATATGGAAATTTCAGCGGGCACATGAGAAATACAGGTTGCAGGGCTGCATTGGCTCCACTGCAGCCCTGCAACCTGTATTTTTCATAAGTGTCCTCTAAAATTTGCATATCTGGCCACCCTATGTGGAACTCCCTTTCCCCAGAGGTTCATTTGAGCCCAGGCATCTTTCTGGAGGTGGTGCAAGACTTTTTTTCTGTTTAAAAAAGCATTTGGTGGGTGCAGCTAGGGGTTGGTTGGGAGGCTGTGGGTGGGGGTTGGGAGGAGGGTGTTTGAGGGATGGGGTGTGTGACTTGTGAGGGGCAAGGCTTGTGGGAGGCTTCAGGGTTTTATGCTCTTTCATATGTTTTTATATGCTGTTCGTTTTTATGTTTTGGCTGCCCTGAGCTATTTGGGAACAGTGGGGTAAAGATTAGAAACAAATAAATCTGCAGGGATCTGGGCCTTGGGTTTCAGTAGCCGGTTGTAAATCCTGCAGCCAAACCTGTTTTTAAGCTACATTAAAAATGGGAGGTTCTATGAATTAGCTCTAAATGCAAACAATACAGTATTTTTCTCATGCAATTTATGCTGATGTTAAATTCAGTTTATTTTCCTTTGCTCCTAAATTTCCAGGATTAGAAACTGAGCCTGTCCTAAACACATGATCACCGACAGGGTAATTTTCTAATCTGGATTTTGGATTTATTTGGGTTTGGATCAAAATTTGGGAAGATGGGTCCAGATCTGGATTAAAAACTCTTTCCAAATTAGCATATGGAACTCTCCTATCTGTTGCAAGCCAAATGTCTAGCCTGGGCTGCCAGATCCTATTTAAAAATTAATAATCGAGAAGTGACACTTATAGGGCTCTGAAATATGGGGTGTCCATTATATATATGGGCCTGTGGGGATGTTATTATTCATTATTATTTGATTAAGTATTTATATAGCACCAGAAATGTACCTAACACTCCATAATCCTAATTAGAGACCGATCCCTGCCCTGAATGGTTTACAATCCAGGAGAATCAAGGGATCTCCGTTATTATCTATGGAGCTGCGTGGCCATAAGGGACATCGATTCTATTCTATGGGGATCTGAAATTAGGGATGCTCCCTTGAAATAAGGGACATCTGGCAACACCATTCCTAAATCTGGTTCCATCATTTCAGCTTGGTTCTCTGTATTATTGCAGTTTTCTCTTAGAGATGTCCATGGGTCATATTCAGAGCTGGCTCAATGCGGTGTCACTCTGCTGATTTCCTAGGAATTGCACTTGTCGACACCAGGGCTGAATTTGGTACCAAGAGGTCTGGATGGCTTATTTCCTACGAGATCTTCCTGGCCACAAGGCAAATATTCATTTTCAAGACAGTTTTGTTGTTAATTCCTTTGGAAATACGGATTCCCTCAATTCATCTCGTACCAGGGTCAACTCCTCAGGCACAAGACATCCATGCCCCGGCAGTTTGGAATCAGGCGTCTCAGGCTGGGAAAGCTTCTCAGAGGCAGGTGCTCGATGGACATGCAGAGTGGTTGGCGTAGGAATCATGTATGATTAATTGCTGTGTAGAAATCACAGAGCCAGCCAGGGAGAACGCATCTCGGAAAGATGCTGGCTGGCCAGCTGCTGCCACATTTCAGTGTATATACACACTCTCGCACACAGACTGTTAGCAGGGGATCTAGAGACAGCTCGCCTGTGACAGCGTGAGATGGAGATGGGCACTGATGCCAACTAGAAGCAGGTGAGCTTACTTTTGTTCACTCACAGCTGTACCGTGGACTGTGACCAGAGGTGGAACTAGGTCACAGTGGGCCCAGGTGGAGATGGAATGGCCACCCTCCCTTGTGGCTCCTCCCAGTACAAGGAACCTGGTGGCCTCGGAGAGAATCCCTTATAATAGGGATAAGCTGCACTGCTTATCGCTATCATAGCTATGCCTCTGTGACGGGGTATCCTGTCCACAATCTTGGCACTTCAAAATGTTCTCAAGTTGTGAGGCAGGCCCAGAGGTCTCCTTAGGCCGGATGCTGAGAGTCTTTGCAGGGTCACACCCAAGACCTGCCATCACCCTGGGCACCATCATCTGCATAAACCCTTCTAAAGGAAAAGGAAGCTTCTAGGGGGATGGGCCTTCCTTGAGAAGAGGCTGCTGCCATCCTAGTTTCGAGGGCTGGCAGCCCCACAGACGGCAATCCTTGGAGAAAGCCAATGGCTGTTGGCCGAATAGAGAAGGGGTCTGACTAGAGCACGTAGGGTATACCCAGGGAGGAAGGCTGGTGCATGATGTTTGACTAAACTCTAGTTAATGTGTTTGTTTAGTGCACTGTCCATGTGCTGAAACAACAAAAATACTTCAGCATATTGAAATATGGACTAGGTGAATGGGCTGGCTCCTGCAGCAACTTAACCCTGGCACGACCATCGGTTACAGAATGGTGTGACTGCTTGCTACATCACACTAATACAAGAATGGGGAACTTCAGGCCTGTGGGCCAAATTTGGCCTGTGGCTAGTTTTTTTTATTCAGCTCCATTCCAGTTCCTGGCCCCGGCCCCTAGATCCAAGTCCTCCCCCAAACGCTGAAAGAGTGATCTCCGAGTAAGGAGGAGCATAGATGAGATCATGCGCACAAGGATAGGCAGATCAGGACCCTTCTCTTCCCCAGTGCATCCTTGACTTCAACTTCCCTGGGAGTTTGTACTAATTTTCAAAATGGTCGCTTGGAAGAAAACGGTTTACCGCTAGGAGATGTCATTTTCCACCAGAGTCTCCGACAGTACCAGTAGGCCTTCTACTAATAGGGTCCCCAGGGTCTTTGCACAGTTCCTAAGGAAGCTGCCATAAACCATGATGAGGGGGTTAAATATGGAATTTATTTTGTATTTATTAGGAGGGTGAATTTAAGACCCCTCCCCAACACACTTTTTTTCATTTGGGAAGCCTTAAGGGTACATTTGGATGATTCTTTTGAGCTATTTTCTGAAACCATGAGGGCTAGAAACTTTCTCTCCCCCGCTAAACAGAAGCATGGAGAATTCAAGACTGAACAGTGATTTTTATTTTTGGCAAAATGCAAATAAGTGGAAAAAGAGTCTTCTAAAGAGTAGGGTAACTGTAGGCATTACTACTGTTACACCCTTAATAACGGAACCACCATTATAACTAGCAGCTGCCTCTGCAAAACCACTTGAAAAAACAAATGAATAATGCTTAATTTTTACCGGCCATTTTTATGAAGTGTAATGCATATTGTCTTGCATTTTTCCCAAGGGCACTCAGGATTTGGAAATGACAATCAGGGTGCTAATACACAGTGATGTAAAGGAAAAATGCAGAAAGGGGCTCTGGGAAGAAAGTACAGAAAGGGACTCTGGGAAGAGCAGAAGTATAGAAAGAGCTTTGCTTGCAGAAAAGTAGCAGACTAAGAAAGAAATGTGCAGCTGAATGGCCTTGACGGCAGGAAACTGTGATAAGGAATGAACAGGATGAGGCTGGGAAGAAGAACATAACATGCACAGAAAAGATAGTGAAGCAACTAGTGATGTAACCCATAGCCTTGCTTTGACTAGACAAAGGAACAATA
>QEPC01012435.1:1105665-1130260 GCA_003113815.1 Sphenodon punctatus
GGCTTCTGGGGGCGGGCGGGCGGGGCTTCTGGGGGCGGGCGGGCAGCTTTGGCCTGTGGCTTGGGCTGAGCCCTCCCAGGGGGTGGAGCCTTGTATATTTTACATTAAGTCGATGTGCTGTTACCTACCAGTAACGTAGAAAATCTTGTTTTTTCCCCTCTTGAGATTTTGATATTCTCCTTTTATTCTATATTTGTTCTCAATTCTGGTATTTACCTTCGGATGGATGGGCGGCTGATGCCAGACTGCACAGATGGGTTTTCTTGTGAACGCAACAGACTCCTACATACAAAAATAATGGAACAGCAGCAACAAGAACAACGCAGATCTCTGCACCTGCACTTACAGAGAAAGTAAAGACTTTGATTAGCCAGAGTCCCCTTCCTGGCCCCCTTATATCCTCTTCAGGGGGAAAATAATTTGCTCTTGGCTTATAACAGGTGCAGGTGTCTTCCCCTCTGGTGCAGGGGAATCAGGGGCACAAATTGCAAGCTTCATCTTCTCTGATCAGTTAAAGAAGTCGCAAATAAGTGAAGATACAATGAAAACACTGGGAGCCCTAGTCTGATTATACATGTTCTTTACTAAAAGTTCTGTCTGCAAAGGTCAGTATACTAAAAAATAATCATCATCATAAATTACCAGAGTAAAGGAGATGGATACATACATACGCCAACTAGTTCACAGCAGGAGACACCGTGTCCAAAGATCATCATTCTAGTAATAATACAGAAGGCCCTACTCTCCTACCAGTCTGCCTAGTGGCATCCACTGAAGTCCAGGGAGGGTATCGGTCAGAAACCGACAGCAGCCGGACATGCACATTCTGAATCCCACAGGTGGAAGTGAAAGGAATATTTGTTGCAAAACTTCAAAGAGATGAAGCAAATAGGTGTTTTTGTATTTGCAAATATTATTCACATTTTCTGATAGCTATGCTAATATCTGAGTAAAACCTGCAATTTATTTATTTTTATTTTATTTTATTTATTTATTTAAAATTTATATCTTGCCCCTCCTGCCTATAGGACAGCCCGGGGCGGCAAACAACATTCAAACAATTTAAAACAATTTATTTGGGTAACTTCCGTTTTGAATCTTTTGGTCATTTCAGTAGTTGGGTTACTTCATTTCAGCTATTGTACGTGGTCTGCTGGGGCATGGGTGACCTAGAAATGGTGAGGCCTTGCAGGATTGGGATCCAAGGGTTAAGGCCTTGCAGGATGGAGTCCAGTACCAGGGTCTGGAGCTGATGGCGGGGTCAGTCCGCTGACTGACAGGGTTGGGAGGGTTAACCAAGCCGGAATATGGAGCTGATGCAGGGGTCAGTAGCTGGTGTGTCAGTCCTGAGGAAGGGAATCAAGGTAGTAGGGCAGGAACGGGGCTGGAAACGGAGGGAGAGAGACTGTAGGGATAGGGGAGATGAGGAAAAGATGAACTGAGCGCCAGCTGGGGAGAGCGCGCTGTGTCACAGACGAGCATTGAGCTGCTCTTAGCGGACGGCAACTCCCAGCTGGGAGTGGGGTTAGCCAATGGGAAGGCAGGGAGCCTCAAAGTTCCCTGGCAGCTCAGCTGGGAAGGCTGCAGAGCCAGCATCAGTGGGTGGGGCCCTGACAACAGTGTTAATGGTGCCAAAACAAAGTTACCAAAATAACCCAAACTAGCTGAAACACACATCCAGTGAAGAGTGAACTAGATAAACGTTTGCCAGGGAGGTTTGCTAGTTACAACAGGGATAGGCAGTGTATCTGCCATGGGGCCCACAAGCCCACGCTTCCCCATGCAGCTGTATCCTCTGCTGATGGGAAGGGTGCAAGGGGGGCTCATGCCATCTTCTGTTCTTGGGCCCGTTCCAACCAAGTGACGCCCCAGGAGGTTCACACCCACTCCGTTGTATCTGAATTCATCAGATACAAAATTCACATTGGCTATTTGTTTAGTCTCGACTTCCAGTTTGATGCCCTTCACACATTCACAAGGCTGAATTTGAATTTCTAGCTGTGTTTACTGCATTCGCATATGATGTTTGCAAGAGCTAGTTTGGGATTTGCTTATCCAGCATGGGTGAATTTGTTCTTCATGATTATGTAACTGTTTAGGTAAGTGAGGTTGCATGTGATGATTACTACAGGTGACCACCAACTTTGATTGTCTTAAAACAGAGCCCAGATGGGCAAATTGAACTAACTGAACTGGGCAAAATCAAACTAGATGGAACTGAAATAGCCAACATTTTGATCAAGGCCCTTGCAGGATGTGAATTTGAATGAAAGCAAGGCCCTTTTTACACAGACACTCTATAAAATGGGTGCTACATTTTATTATACATGTTGCAGGGCACCCATAGAGCACGCCTGCAGCCCTGCAACATGTATAATAAAATGTAATACTAATTTTATCAGCGTTAGAATGTCTGTGTGAAAAGGGCCAGAATGAATATTCCAATTGGATTTATGAATGCAAAAAACCCTACTGGTTTTGGCTATATCCAAAATGCTCCATTAGTGCAAGCTGTAAGAACAGAAGAAGTGGCATATTGGGTAAGACCAATAGCCCATTGAGCCCAGCATCCTGTCTCCAACAGGAGTCCCACTTGTTTCTTATGTGACTTGCAGGGTTGGGTACTTTTGAGGGCTGGGCTACTTCTAGCCCAGCCCCCATTAAACACAGACTCTTCTTGACTTGAGTGGAGATGAGGTCAGATGTTTGGCTCTTCTCTGAGAAATTGGATCTATTTCTCTACCAAACTTGGGGGGGAAAAATCTACAGTTAAAATCTTACTCCTGCAACAATGGTAGCAAAATCCAGTATTACAGTTGGTTACATTACCACCTGGTGTTACTATAGCATTTTCTGGCCTGAACTGAGTCACTCCCATTCTGATTTAGTGTTTATCTCAATGTTTAGCTTCCAAGTGTAAAAAAACCCCCCTCCGTAAATAAATTACAAAATCAGAGTTAAAAAACAACAACAAAAAACCCAAGTCACTCTCACAAGTGATTTCCATGAATGCTAATTGCAGGATTACCCAGGATGACTAATAACACTCTTATACTTTTCAGTCTAATTTTGAGGAACATAAAAAATGAGTTAAATATTATTTACTAAAATGAAGCCATTTGCTCGTGTCGCTGTTGAGAAATCAAGTATTTCCTTAGAGTAAATGTACAGCAAGATAATATATTAGTGCACTCAGTGCTAAATTACTTATAGAAGTGCTACATTTTCAGTATGCTCTGTACTTAAACATGTAAACAATATACCATTGTTTGTTAAGGACCAAACCAGCAGAAATATGTCCTGAGCTTCTGTACTGTACCGATCTTTTGCGGCCATGATCCTGGAAGCTTGTGTACACATGTGCAAGTGTTTATAGGATTGGGCCCACGACTGGCTTGTTTAGCCCCCTCTGACGAAGAAGCTGGACATATTTTTGGATGGACTGGGTCCTTTCCGTGAGGTCTATACAACAGGATAAACAGAGGAGTTTATTTAAATGGCACATGATGTAGGTGAGTAGGACCGATGTAGGACCGACTGTAAACACTACAAGGATGTTGTCTCTCTAGAGGCTTTGATTAGATTTCTACAGTTCCAGAAACAGGAGTTTTTCCATTAGAAGAGCTATTTTTATTATTATTATTATTATTAATTTTTTAAACCAGCAACCTACTTCAAATGAGACTACTGTAAAATTCTTAACCCTTTCTCACCACTGGAAAATTAACAGCAGGGAGCGGAATAAAGGAATGCTGTAGGTTAACATGCATTTTTAAGCACATTTCATTAGATGCTTAACACCCTCCCCCCCATAATTTCAGATTGCTTATATTGCTTGATGCTTGCAGATCCTGTTGACTTGGGAAGAGGAAATCTGTAGCATCAGCACTGGTAACTGGGGGCATTTTCACAGGGACAGTTAGTCTGCACTAACTGAATCTAGTGCAGATTAGTTTGTCTGTCTGAATGCTGTCAAAGGCGCTTATTAGTGCCGACTAAGAGATAAGAACCGCACTTACAGTAGTCTGCACTAATGTCCTTGTTTGGTAGGTTACAATTATTTTCTAAGTCCTTAGTCCGCACTACATTGTCCATCAAAAGGGCATTGCTATGTTAGCGTGGACTAAAACACCGTACTTATTTCAAACAGTGCGCATTACTTTGGCTGTCTGATAACACCCTGGGGAAGATTCCGTTGCCTTTCCTTGCACTGAGTACTACTTTTGTTCTATAAACAGCCCTGCTGATCTATTCATACAAAGTAAGGTCTCATCTAGCATGAGAAATGGTGGCAGGTTCTAGCTCTCTGCATTTTTGGTTTAACGTTTATCCTGCAGACCGTAGGCCACTGAAATTCGTGTGCCTTCACTGCACTGGCCTGAAGGTGCTGCCTGGCTCGGGATGGACTTTGACTTTCAACATCTATCCTAGGAACTCAAAGTAACCAGACTTATTTCCACTAAAATATCTCTTTAGCACGTTTGGCCAGTTTCACTTTCTGGTGCTTATGTAACAGTGTAACGTCGCAATATTTTGGCTGCCTATCGCTGTGACCCACAAACCTCTTGCCCTGGAGTAAGTGGCTCATGACCATCGCCTCTATTCAAATGGCAGGTTTACACAGAGCTTTAATAGAGACATCTGGGCTCCAATACATCAGCCACTTACTCTCATCTAATCCCAAGGAAGCCCATAGGGCTACTGTGGAATAAATTGTTTCTGGATCACGGCCTTGATATTAATGATTAAAAATTTTGTAAAACAAACAGGAACTCCCTTATTTGGGCACTTCAGGGACATGCCGCTTGTCTGGCTAAGCGGTAGGGTGTTGTACTGGGATAGCAGGACAGGGTGTGTGGGAATTGGGAGGGGGGCGTAGGACATGTCCGGATTAGAGAGGTCTGGATGAATGGGTTTCGGCTGCATCTCTATTTTGGGCCTGGCAGTGGCCTGATAGTGATTTTTAACTGCCATGTGATTTTTCTTCTCTCTTTTTGGTGACGACATATTATGGTGACTGGGAACCATGCTCCCTTGCCGAGTTGTTCTCTCTGTGGGCTTCCCTTCATGGTCTAATGACAAGACTAAAGAACAAACCCTGGGGAGACGGGTAGGTGGGAACGAGGGAAGGTCCGGGGGGCTTGGGATTTCCTTTTAAGTTGTTCTGTTGCAGATGGAGGGACTGACCAGCACTTAATGCATGTGTCAAGCAGGCCTGTTCAGCCCCTGGACCAGGAGCAGCCTGCAAGGAGCGTAGCAGGGAGGCTACAGGGAGACCCTTGCCCTTTGAGAGGAGAGCAGGGCTGAGTAGGCTGGCCCTTTACGAAGGGCTGTCCAGGTGAGCTGGAGGGCAGGTCGGTTAAGGATGCAGCTGTGAGGAAAGGACAAGCAGCTATGGGGGTGGCTTGGTGGGCATGGGGCCACCAGAGATGCTAGGGAAGAAGAAGGAGCCCGTGGGGGTCTGGCGGGCCTGAGAACGAGTCCTGGAGCCAGGACTGCGTGATGGGGATGTGGGAGGCTCACCCAGGGGCGCTGGAGGTTCTATCCTCGCCAACACGGAGAGGGCCGAGGACCCAGTGAGGAACAGAGCTGGAGCCAGGGTGGCTAGCCACGGAGAACTGGGAGCAGATAGCGGACTCCGAGCAGGAGGCTTGTCCCATGGACCTAACTCGGAGACAAGGTGGAGTCAGGGGCGAGTGGCGGGGGGGGCAGCCTAACGGTACTTGGCAACCCTGTGGCTGGGAGGGATTGTGCCTGCCAGGGACCCAGACACCTGAGGCCGAAGTCGCAGGCTGCCAAAGACAGGCAGGACCAGGGCAACTGCTCCCCTATGACGCAGAGCTCGTAGGTGCCTTATCTGTGCTCACTCTTCACAGTCTTGTGGGAGAGTAAAGCTGGCCACGCTCCAACCTGCAACAAGGCTGGTTGGAAGCCTGCAAGCACACATAGATATGGGAGCGGTATTGGTTTCCTCCCCCGCTGTGCATGGGTGCTAGCAGGCGTCCAGTCTGTCTTCCCATCTTCCTCATTTGTGCAGCCTTGCCGGCTGGCTGCAATTCCTAGCATGCCTCTGACTCTATTGTTATTAGTATGAGCATTTATACAGCGCCAGCGATGTACCTGGCGCTTTACAAAAAAACAAGATAGACACGGTCCCTGCCCGAGAGCTTACAATCTAAAGACAGGAGAAGGGGAGACAGGGAAGGGGGAACAGAAGGAGAGACAAGGGCAGATAAGGTGAGATCTTCCTATCCAGAGATTCTTCTATCTGTTAATATTGGCAAGTGTGCCCAATTGAACTCTCTCAAAACTATGCTAGAAGGGTAGAGATCTGTATGGGTAATTGCCAGGTTTGTGGATATCTACATCGCATGAGGAGTCCTGGTGGCTAACAAGAGCAACGGTTTGCACGTAGATGACTGGATTTGCCACATCTCTGAGTCATGGCACCTTTTACTTCTCATTTTGGCACAGTGGGAGGTTTGGAAATCCTAAACTCCGTCTGTAGGCTAATAACTGAGGAAGAGGATTACATAGTGTCTGGGAACATAGCTTTGCACCAAAACTGAAGCGAACAATGCTACCTGCTGAGATCTCAAATACCTTTCAGCTGTTGGCATGAAAAACCATCATGCTACAATTACGGCTACCATTCCTGCCAAACAGGACTCCTAGGAATGCTGTCATAGATTCATCTAACTAGTATTTGGGAGAATCTACTGCCATTCCTAAATTCCTATCTTTACTATTTAGGGGGGGGACTGATGCTTCTGGAATGGCAATTTAAGCATGGAAGTGGCCAAACCATATACACAAAGGGTATGAACAGTCCAATATGGCCTCTCTTCACCCTTTTGTGTCTTGGTGTAGAGTTGTCACAACTGCATTGTGTTCAACCTGCATCTAGTTGCAATGTATTGAATGCTCTATAAATTGTAGACCTGTCTTTTATTCCAAAGACAACAGGTGGAATGTACTAATGACATCTACAAGAACAAAAACCTCATCTTTCTCCTTTTTCTCTACAACATGCAAAGTACCATAAAGTCAACAAGTTCAATTTGACTGTATAACATGTGTCTGTAGTAACAGTGGTTGAGTTGAATGTGGGTTGTTTTTTCCCCAGATGCTACAGAAAGAGTTAGATGCACCACTCGCTGCTTCTGTTGTGTTACCTTGCGGGGAATCATTCAAAGCTTGAAGGTACAAGTTTAGATGAACTTTCAAAATTTGCTGTAAAAATTAAAAAGAAAAAAGAAAAACCCGACCCATTCCAGCCCTGTTTAAAGGTATAAAATAGAGAAAAGTTTGACGGGTGTATTGGTGGTTTAGTTTTTCCATTCAATTTCCCTTTTCTCAGCCCAAAAGGCTCTTTGGAAAGAGCAGGTGGGAAGATCCATTTGTGTTTATAGGATTCGGTTGAGAAGGGTCTGATAGTCAGTTGAGGAGTTTTTCAGTACATCCAGTGGGACCAGCGGGATGGGCATATTCTGTTCGCACACAACAATTTCATACGGAGGGGCAACCTCCATCGCGAAGGATGACAAAGAAATGGAGGAGATGGGTTGTTGTTGCAACTCCTGCAGCCCGACTGAGTAATCAGAGGGCCTTTCCGTAGTCCCAGAAGCTGCCTCCTCTTCTGAGGGAATGTTTATAGACAATTCATTCCTCTGACAAGGGTCTGTCAGTGAATAGGGTGGAGGATCGTCTGTAGGAACATAGATTTGGGTCGCTCCAGGTCCCACGCACTCATCGTAGCTGAAAGAAAACAAGTTTTCCATAAGGTTGGTGTGAGAAAAGGTACAAGACAGTTGGATCCAAGAGGTAAGAAAGACAGGTAAAGCAATGATTTACTAGGGTTATTTATTTATTAATTTTACAATTTTTTACCCCGCCCCTTCTGCAAAGCAGCTCGGGGCGGCTTACACTTTAAAACAAAAATATAAACCACATAAAATACCAATATAAAACCACATGGTGAAGCCATAAAAATATAAACCTCAAACAAAAACCCACCAACCCTCAACAAGCCCCCCCATTCCATCCCTCCCCCATCCATCCCCTCCACCAAATGCCTGGCGGAACAGCCAGGTTTTACAAAACCGACAAAAAGTCAGCAGGTCCGGGGCCAGGCTGCTGCCCATTTCTACAGGGTCTTAATAAAGTGATCTTTCCTCAGCCAAGAATATGGGAAAACCCAAATGCACGCCTTCCGATAGCTAGCAAGAAAAGAAAAACCCATTGAAACTCTAAGGCCTCCACTGAGCGTACGCGAGGTTCCCCCCACCCTCAGTTCCAGCCCCCTAGTAAACAGGCAAAGTATAGCTCTGTCAAGCTCTTATATTGGACTCGGATCCATGTTTAAATCAGATTGCTGTACAGAGAGAGCATGCAGGAGTCAGATTTGTATTCAGACTGGCTAAGATGACAAACCTGCAATCTCCATGTTCGCATGGACTGCATCAAACTCTGTACCTTGCTGGAGTGTATAAGCATACCAAGTATTCCGATTCCAAGTTCCCCCCATTAGGATGATTAACCTGTCCGGTTTGCACCCTAGGGAAATGCTGGGATGACCAGTTATCCCTACCCTGGGCGATTTCCTCCAACAATGGTAGCTCTGAGGTTAGGCAGCTAAGCTGAGTTTAGGGGCTTCCCCATCCTAGGAAAGGCAGTTAGTGTCTTAACTGCCTTAGGCAGGCCCGGCTGCTTTGTTCAAGGAACTCATGGGGGGTTAGGGATACAGTCCCGTTCTGAAGAGGTTTGCTTATGGGTTTGGAGGGAAGGGGGGGGGGGGGCGCGACATTAGTCACATTTCTATGACCTCTTCCCCCTCCTACTTTGCAGCGGTATTTCCCACAATGCAAAAGGCACGGGAGAATGTCCTGTGATATCCCTGTGTGCAAACTCCAGGAAGTCTCATGACATGAGGAGAAAGCCCCTGTTCCAGAACTCTGTGGCCACTCCTCTATGGTTACTTGGAGGTAGAAAGTGACAAACAGGAAAGGCTATATCCGGAATGGAAGCTTGCTTTGGGTTAAATCACACACACCACCACTGCTATTTGTCCGATTCGGAGCTTTGCAAGTAAATCCTTTTGAAGCAGGTGGCGAGGGCTCATCAAGGAGTGCAGAAAGTGGTAAGGATTTCACACAATGCTTGGAATTTAGGTTTGTGCCACTACCCTCCCTAATAGAGTGTTGTGTGAAGGGGACACATGGTTAGACTCCTACCGTGCATGTGTGTTTGCAGATTTGTGGCCTTAGTCTGCAGTAACAGTCAGGATCTGAACTTGGATATCCTAAGTCCCGTCCCCGTCCCCCTCCAGCCCCGACTTAGCTGTGGTGCCTTTATTCTACATGTTTGGAACCTTTTAGCACTGTTAGCCACCTATCTTTCAAATGCACTCTGTCTCCATGCTCCGATTTGTGGGGAGAGCAGGGGAAGAGTTTGCATGTGTGGCGCACCCAAAATTAAATTCCAGAGCCCAGACCCTCCGTGTATGGAACCAGAATGCAACCACATTCCCTCACACCGGTGCTACACGGTACGGGAGGGGACACCCGACCCCATGGGCCAAAAATGGCCACTGGCTGATTTTTACTTGGCATCTTTCTAATTCCTGAATCTGGTCCCCCAGATCCAGCTGCTAACTCTCAAACACTGATGGACTGTGCTCTTAGGAAAGGCAGCAGAGATGAGCGTACATGCTGAAGTGCCAGTGTGATGTAGTGGATAAGGTGCTAGATGGGGCCCTGCAAAGCCAGGGTTCAAATCCTGCTCTAGTCGTGAATTCACTGGGTGGCCTAGGGCAAGTCACTATCTCTCTGCCTCAGCTCTCCATCTGTAAAATGGGAATATGTATGTGTGTCTGGCTGCTTTTACACAAGATGCTCCCCCACATGTCTGCCCAGTGGACACGTGGGAGTGTGCCTGTGTAAGAGTGGTGGTGGGTGGGTGTGGGCTCCTGTGACCCACCCACCTCTACGCATGGAGTAACTGGTGAAAAGTCGGGTTGCTCTGTGCATGGAGATGGGTGTGTGCTCATCTGATGCCTCCCCCCATACATGGACCCTGCAGTGGCACGCACACGGCACGCACACGGATTGCCCTCCACCGGGGTCCATGTAAAAACGGCCTCTATCTGTTCCTGTGTTCCCCTCATCCGTGTCCATCTTAGACTGCAAGTCTTCTGGGCAGGGACCTCTCTTCCAAAGAAAGTTCTGTGGCTGGAAAGTGCTGCATATGCCTAGCAGCGCTATAGAAATGGGGAGGAGGAGGAGTAGCTGAAGTGTAAGGGCTGGGTCTCTGGGTCAGAGCCATAATCCAGACTCCCTGCCCTTCACCTGGCTGCCCTTCACCTGGCAGGAAGGAGGGGGTTTGTATGGAGTTAAGGATAGTGGACTGTTGGAGAGGGATTATTGGAGGGTGGTGGAAAAAGGGAAAGGGGAGTTATGTTGTGATGGGGTATCGTGGGTAGGGTTAGGTAAGGAATTAGGAGAGTGGGAAGAGTTAGATGACCTAGTATTGATTAGTGATGTGGGTTTAGTGGGGCCGCCTCCCCCTGGTGAGAGGGGGGTGGAGGTGGTAAGGTTTTCTGCAGGGGCGATAGGAGATAAGACAGTGGCAGGTGGGATTTATCCTGTTTTCGTGGGAGAGGTGATTGAGTGGGATGTAGGTTAGGTGGGTATGTGATTATGGAGATGCTGGAGTGTTAGGATTGGGGTCCCTGCGTGGACTATCCGAAATTTAATTTTGTCAATTTGTAAAATTGTAGGCCCTTGGTCCATTGTGGGGCCTAAGGGGCTGATGGGGTGGGTATTATTGTTGAACGAGGTAATGTTGGCTGGCCCCTCCCGGTGAGAGAGGGTTGGAGCCAGCTGGGTATCCTGGTGGGAGCAGGATATGTGGAAGGTTGGGGCCACCACCTGAGTGTAGGGGTGGCCAGATAGGCTATTATTGAGGATTTTGTGAATTTGTATATTATATTATATATTATGTTGTCTGCTGTATTTAATATATTTGTAATGATGTTGTGTGCTGGACCCCTGTGTGGGATAGGATCTCCGGCAAATGTATAATTTCCTGTTGTGTGCCGCCTCGAGTCTCCGGAAATGAGTGCGGGATATAAATAAATATGATGATGATGATGATGATCATCTTCCCAGTCTCAGCACATCTCCCTGCCATCTGGGATGGCCACCTCTCTGGGTTTTACCTGAAGACTCTGGATTTTGACCCAGTGTCTCTGGGGTCCAATGAAAACCTTGATTTTCCTGGGGCGATCAGGGGCGCCTTCAGTAGCCCAGAACAATAGAGACTTATTGGAGTGGCTGCATCAGAAAGAGGCAGGCTCTAGGCACTTTCCTGCCTCCTTTCCGATTTGGCCCCACCACTAGGTATGGTCCGTAAGGTCCTTTACGTCATTAAAGAGCATGACTGCCCCTATGCCCCACCCCTTTCCTGACACTGCCTCGCCCCCTGCAGGGCATTGTGATGGCGCAATACTCTGTAAGGGGCAGGGTTATGTCAGAAAGGAGAGGTGGCCCTACCGCCATCTTTTTACCACACCTGTATCTTCCTCAGGCCATGCCCTGTAGCCCCTTCCTCAATCCTGTAAATTCCTCCTCTTTGCTGTCTCGGATGCTGCCTCTCTTTTGAAACTGAAATAAGTCAGACTCTATTAAGCATAAAGAAAAGGGAGAATTTGGAGATATGTAGGTCAACTTTTCTCCATATTGTTTTGAGAGCCACACCGGCTATTTTAAAATAGCCAGCATGGCCCCCTGGATTAAAAACTCCAGTTACAATCTAACTCCCGACACAGAAGCTAGCTTCTGCCAACCCTATCCTGCTCCACTGCCAACTGGCTTTGCTGGAGCCAGACAAATTAAGAATCTCTTTCCACAATCTCATTAGCATTGGAGAGCTGTCACCAGCCACATCCTGCCCTCTTTTATATTTATTATTATTTTATATTTATATCCCACTCTTCTCCCAAAGGAGATCACAAAGAAATACAAAAGAAATACAAAAGAAATTTAAAAAAACAAACAAATTAAACAACATTACATAAAGTTGAAAAACTGAATTAAAATCAGAGTCTTCTTTCCCAGTCCCCCTCATTGCCCTGTCCCACACCAAGGAAACCCCTGCCCATGCCCCCCTACCCCTAATACCCCTATATAAATAATAGTAATAATACTAATACTTGGGATAAAACGGGCTTGACAACAGAAGAGCAATCACTGGGGTGTGTGCGTGTGTGTGATGATTTGGATAAAACAAGCCCAAAGCTTTTTGCCTCAAACTAAAATGGCAGCTGATGTTGGTCATTTGAATACAGTTTTGATTCTTTTACATGTAGTGGCGTCGTTTTCCCCATGCCTTTGCAATCCTAAGTGTCTCTGGAGTTCAAAGAGGAGATGTTACAGCAACGTGAGTTTGCTTGGCACCATGAAAACAATGTCTCCGCTCATGCCATCAGTAATATTAAAAGCCACCTCATTTGATATCCAGATCTGGCAAAGGTACTTAAGGGACTAATCCAAGGTATGTGCACACACCAAACGCAGAATGCGTGTGTACCGTATGCATGATATTTACACATTGCACATGGTGCACACACGTCCTGCGCTTGGTGAGGAATGATGCGTGCAACCTGATCACCGTGTGCGTGCACCTAAATTGGTCCATAGTCCCATATATTTCTGTGGGACCATGTACGGAAGCAAAGTTCAGCGCTGGATGCAGTTCCATCCTCATTGAGATTGAGGGCTCGGTTCCCATTTGACTCTAGTAGTAAGGATGACACACATGTTCCAGATTTGTCATCAAGGATCCTGCAAGAATTTGCAGGATCAAGCCCCCTGGATAAGACAATGGAAAGGGCTCTTTCTTTTTTTAAAGCCAGGGGGAAGTAGGAATATTCTGGATATAAAGAGGACTGAGGTATTTAATTTGCGGTTGTAAAAGAACGCGTGACTGGCTTTAACTCACAAACTGTTGCGTCTAAACCCCACCCACGGTATTTTTACGCTTGGCGTGATTTTACGCCATGCGTGTGCTGCGCACGTCTAAAAGCGGCCTGAGACTCTAAACAGCAAGCACACACGAGCTAGTGGAGCGCCACTCCAAGACCTATTTTGCTGCTGGAAATGTAAGCTATTACTTGTATCATTTGAATTCAGCTGGTGAGCAGATTAGTGTTATCTTTCTGCCTGGTCTTATCCTGTCATTTTATAGGAATGTTAAAAATGAAGTTGTCTCAGGAAAGAAACCGCTCTAGATTCCATGTGAAGAAACTCTTACCAAACGAAGAACTATTTTAGGAGTGTATTATTGAAACATGTGAATGTGGATTGCACACCATTATTACAAATGCATCTTTCCTGAATAACGCTGTTTTCAGACTTTGCAACAGAGGTTCTTAAACAGCGGGTCAAGAGACCCCAAGTGGGTTAGGGTTGGGGTTGTCTTCAAAAGGGGAAGGCAGGGTCACAATTTCAGTCAAATCATTTCATATACTCGGTGTATCTGTGTTGCTGCCTTGGGTTGCAGAATTATATGTGAATCTTGAATTGAGGTCGCACAGGTAAAAAGCTGAGGAACAGAGGCTTTAAACAATTTACAAACCAATAAAACACTTTGGCCCCAATTCAAAAGCTTCTTAACCCAGAATAGTCCCATTGAAAACCTATAGGTAGAGTAGTCCCATTGCCCCGCTCTTGCCCGGGCCCTGTGGGCTTCAATGGGACTTCTCCAAAGTAAGTGGTTTGTGAAATGTGGGCTTTGTTTCCTGATCCGGTGGTGTAAAAAGGGGGTGTGTGAAGGGGAATGGTTTTCCTTCAGTTACTGCCCTCTTAGCTATGCAGCATGGATTAGACTAGAACCGCATTCACACCAGCCGGTGGCGTAGCGGCAAAATGCCCATGAGCCAAAGATGCCGTGGGGGGAGGAGGCAGATGCCGTAAGTACCACTGGTGCGAACTTGACTTTACTTGCGGTTGTCAAGGCTCAAAATCCAGCCCTGACAACCACAAGTAAAGTTGCAGCAGCACTCCGCGGTACTTCCGGCATCTGCCTCTTCTCCTGCTGCGTCTTTGGCTTGCGGGTGTTTGCTGTCACGCTGTCATCAGGTGTGAATGTGGCCTGGGGCAGGGAGTCCAGATTTTTGGGGGTGGAGGAGTCAGGTCAGGCCTTAGAATTTGCGGTGGCCAAGGTGCAGATAAAATGCAGGGCCCTAGTGGCCCCTTCCCTTCACCATGGTCCTGCCTCCTTGGGGACATCCTCCACGGGGGCCTACTAGGGCTTGTATTTGAGGCCCTGCTGGTGGAGAGTGTGGGCCACGAACCCTGCCCTGGTGGAAACAGGCGTCACGGTGGGCCCTCCAGAACTAGAGAAAATAGTTGGTCCTTGAGACCCTCACCCTGAGCTTCCCTGTGGTCAGACTAACCCTCGGAGGAGCAGGAGTGTTTCTCTCTAGCTGTGGGTTGTTGACAAGGATGCTGGCAGGTTTACATCTGGGGACAGGGGGTGGGGGGGAGCCACTTAACCCTGTACGTTGTTGACATGACCATGCCCTTTTTCCAAGCATCATGATGTTACAATTCTCGGAAGGAATGGGGCCAACCGGGGGAGGGGGGAGTGCACCACTGTCCCAGTGCCCATGGTTGATACACCACCCTTTGTGGTTTATCAGGCTGTCTTTAAACGATATATTTAGAATGTTCTAGGGCAGGGGTGGGGAAACCTCAGGCCCGGGGGCCAAATGCGGCCCTCGGCAAGTTTTTATATGGCCCCTTTCCAGTGCCTGGATCTGGCCCCTGGATCCAGTCTACCCCCAAGCACTGAAAAACTGAGCTCAGAATAAGGGAGCAGAGAGGGCAGCACGCCGACAAGGGTAGGGGACAGATCCATGGCACAGATTTTCTTGAATACGCCCATTAAGCACCCCCACCCTCTATGTGGCCCTCGGAGCTCGTACTAATTTTCAATGTGGCCTCAGGGACAGAAAAGGTTCCTCATCCCTGTTCTAGGGGGGTTTTGATGTCGTTATGAAGGTGATTGTCTAGATAGTTGGAACATTAAAATGTATATATATTGTAAATTTATTGTTGGCCACATAGCCATAACAAATAACAAAACAACATAAAACATATATAACATTAAAATGTTTTGATGCTTCTGGCTTGTTTCCGGGTTTTAGAACATTTTTATAAAACACCTTTTTCAAGGTTTTATCAAACTGTTCTCAATATAGAACCTTATACAGCAGTCATTTTTACCATCTATACAAGTAGAACGTTCTATCATTACAGTACAGTGGCGGCCTGACTGTCCCTCCTCTCTATCCAGTGTGTCTATGCATTACGATGGAAAGCACACCTGCATTATTTCTCGTTGTTCTTTGCTTGTCATGCCTGCTTTTTAGACCTCCGGCAAACTAAAATTTCCACATCCCACTCTGTACACATGCAGTCCTCCAGCTCTGGGATGATAGAACATTATCATCCTTTAGACAACTGGGAATGGAATACACTAACAGAACGTTACAACAGTTGTTGTCTAGCCACAGAAACCGGACGGATTATGACAATGACGGTATTCTGACAAGTTGGGTAAGAACAAGTTTGAAACGGTATAGTGTGGTCATTTAAAAACAGCTTCAGTCATAGCATCTTTTGCAGCATTAGCTTTTAATCCATCATTTCCCTAGCTACAGCATATTGAGATACAGTACATCATACGAAGGCTCTTGAGTGGGAAAGATTGCTGTTGACCTGAGGTGTTCTTTCATCTGTATTTCTTTGTCCTAGCACTTGACAGAACAATAGGCTCATTCCTGTTATAAATGACACTTTGCCATCATCTTTTAAGAGATGATGGTATTGTAATCATCATAAGGAAGAGAAAGATGGTTGATTTCGGATAATGCTAATCTTAGCAAGAATGGTTTTATTTTACAAGCGGGAGAATATCAGGCCCCATAGGCGAGAAAGACAAAGTGAAGTAGCCCCCTCCAACCTGATCCCATTGGGTCAGAAAGTTGCAGTTGTTCTAAGGAGAAAAGCATTTCATGACCTTGGCCTGGGGATGAGACCTTTGACTGTCCGGGACTGAGAGTGAATCACAGGAAATGGATCGCTCCATCATGACCTGTTGTGCGCTTCCCTGAGGGAACTGAAGGGGTCACTGTCAGACAGTTTGCTGGGCTAGATGGACCAGCTGGTATGGCACTACTTTCATTCGTGGGCTTCATTAGAATGAGTACTAAGACAGATTTGTTGTCAAGGAAACCTAGATACGTTTAACTAGCTGTCATTCATGAACTGCAACCTTCTCATTAGCAAGACAAGAACATTTTGCAATTAATAAACATGAAAAGGAAAGAGGCAAAAGCATCTCAAAGGTTTCAGAATGTGTGCCATAAACAGTCCTGCATTTGCTCAGGTAGTTCTGACATTTTACATGATTGAGGAAGGTTGATAAGATCACCCACAGAACTTGGACCAATAAAAGAGATTATCTGAATGACTTTGTCTTCATCTCTTGTGATAAACAGAGTTCACTGGCTGCCTGTATTGAATCCGATTCTTGGTTCCATTCCACTGGCTTATGCCGCCATGTCAGGCACCAAGGGCTGACGGCACGGAGGATAGGCAGGATCAGGCCCCAAGGGTCCAGGAGTTGTGGAGGATCCGGTCCAAGGTCTGGAAAGCCAGTGTTGGATCAGGGTCCACGAGTTCAGAGCAACTTGGTGGGAAACGGGAACAGGAACACGGACTGGGACAGATGGGTGGGTAGATGGATGATCAAAGCAGCACAGCCCAGGCACACAGGCAGAGTCAGAAGGGGCTCAGAGTCCAACCGGAGCCAGGTCAAAATAAACCTGAGGTCTAGAGGGAAAGCAGAGCTGGTCCAAAAGGTACATGGGGATAGGAGGAGAAGACGCATGATAAATAGGATCCGGAACGTGACTGGACATGAGACGGATGTTCCGCCCAACTTCCTGGTGCTAGCAGTCAAGCAGGAATCTGGAGATGTGGAGTAAGGCTGAGGGAGTGGTGAGTCCTGACCAGCTCTAGGGAAGGTTAGCATTAGCCATGGGCTCTGGCCAGAGTGCGTCAGTGATGCTGAGGCACCAGCTACTGTGCATAGATCCCTAAGGGTGTCTTTAGACATAGGCAGCCTCTCCTCTCCTCTCGCTTCCTCTTCCTAAGCGTATTCTGTACAAGCTCCTTGTCTTCACTTACAAAGTCCTTCACAACCTCGCTCCCCCCTACCTCTCTGCCCTGATCTCCCTCCGAACCCCTGTTCGAGCACTCCGCTCCTCTTCCATCCCCCAACCACCTTCGTCCCTTCTCCTTTGCTGCCCCGCACGCCTGGAACTCCCTCCCTGCCCACATTCGCCTTGCCCCCAACCCTCCACACCTTTATGTCCCTCCTCAAAACCCACCTCTTCCGCTCCGCCCTTCCTAACTCCTGCTGATCATCCCACCCAGGATTATCCCCCACCTGTTATCTGAAAACTCCCAATTTACTGTAACCAAGTCAAGAACACGTACCTGAGTTCTCGCATTCTTATGAATGTCGCATCCCTTGTCTCTCCCTCTGTTCCCCCTTCCCTGTCTCCCCTCCCCGTCTTTAGATTGTAAGCTCTCGGACAGGGACCATGTCTATCTTGTTTTTTGTAAAGTGCCAGGTACGTCGCTGGCACTATATAATTTCTAATAATAATTAATAATGCTGATCAGTATTCTGAAACAGTGTCCTACTGTCACAGTGTTGAGACATACCGTCAACAGTGTTCACCCCAAACACTGGAAGTGAACAACGGCCAGGTCGTGACAGTTTAATCAGTGTTAGGGGGTGAATACTGTGTTGACGGTATGTCTAAACACTGTAACGGTAGGACACTGTGTTACAGAACACTGACCAGTGTTATGTCTAAAGACACCCTAAGGGTGCTGGTTTGAGTCTGGGTCCTTACATGCAATCCTGAATCCACGGAAGTCAATGGCAGCATCTCCATTGGTTTTAATGGGTGAGGATTGTGCAGCACTCTTAGGGTATTAACAAATGAGAGATTAGCACACATCACCAGGTGGGTGTCCACCAGCCTGTTCATTAGGTGTTTGACCCCAGTGGACCTGCAGCCCCTAGTCATGGTGTGGTTTTGGAGAATGTGGAGCCCACCATGTGGGTGAATGTGGGATAATGCACACCCAGGTGTCTGTGTCCCGTTAATTAGGTTGCTGGCAGCTCCTCTGTGCATCCAGGTCTGCCCGTACTATAGAATGGCAGGTGGAAATCCTGACGTGTCTGAGGAGTAACTGCTTCCTGCCCTTCTCTCTGCTCTTGCTCTCATTGGTGCTACCAGTGGGGGCTGCCCGCAAGTGCATGAAACACACACCAGGGGCTGCCCATTCATTAGGATGGGCACACTAAACATGTGAATGGGGGCTGCACGGACCGAACCCGGACTCCAGTGGGCTATTGTCTTGTTTGTTCACATCCTTAGCTGGTTGATCAGTTCCACTCTTTTCTTTGAACATCTACTAAATTACTGAATGGGTACTAGGTTACTGAATGGGTGGTGGCTCGGCAGTGGCAGGGGCATCCAGACTGTATTGGGTTTCTAGATCCCTCGCAGTCTGACTTTCATCCAGGTTATGGCACTGAGACTGCGCTTGTGGCTTTGGTTGATGACTTCCGCCATGAATTGGATCAGGGCCGCTCGATTCTGTTAGATCTGTCAGCGGCTTTTGATACCATTCACCATGACCCGCCTGCAGGACTAAGCTGGGGTGGGTGGGATTGTTCTTAATGGTTCTGTTCCTTCCTGGCTGGAAGAACTCAGCGAGTGGTATTGGGGATTATTTTTCATCTCCCCGAGACCGCTTGTGTGGAGTCCCACAAAGTTCCATCTTGTCCCCTCTCCTGTTCAACGTTTACATGCAGCCGCTGGGTGAGGTTGTGAGGGGGTTTGGTGTTCGGTGTCATCAATATGCTGATGACACCCAACTCTACCTCTCCTTTTCATCTGACCCAGGCCTGGCAGTCTTGGTGCTTACCTGGTGCTCAGCAGCTGTGGGGGTCTGGATGAGGGGAGCTGACTGAGGCTGTATCCTGATAAGACGGAGATGGTGCTGGTGGGGAAGGTGGAGGGGTTGGTGACCCCCATCATTGATGGGGTTTGCCCCCCACTGGTTCCCCAGGTTCGTAGTTTGGGAGTGCGCCTCAATTTTCGACTCCGCCTGGATGTCAAGGTCGAGGCTGTGGCAAGGAGTGCATTCCGCCAGTTACATCTGGTGTGGTGGTTTTGGTCATATGTCTCAGACTCTGACCTGGCCACCATCATCCATGCCTTCATTACCTCAAGACTGGACTGTAACACACTCTATGTGGGGCTACCCATGGTGACGGTTCGGAGACTGCAGCTAGTGCAGAATTATTTTATTTTTTAATATTTAATACCATGCCCCTCCTCCCCCTTGCCTCTGGCGACTCAGGGCGGCTACCCGTCTCCTTACGGGGATGGGCTATTGGGAGCACATTACACTAGTGCTCTGTTCTCTGCATTGGTTGCCTATAGTCTTCTGGGCCCAATTCAAGGTGTTGGTGCTTACCTATAAAGTCCTATACGGACTAGGCCCAACTTATCTGCGGGACCGCCTCACTCCCCGGGTCCTGTATTGACTCCTGTGGTCGACCGGGAGCGCCCTTCTCGAAGTTCCCCGGGTATCCCGGGGGGTGACTATGGAAAGGGTGTTCTCGGTTGCTGCTGTGGAAGTTTTCCCAGCAGAGGCCCGACTGGCCCAAGACCTCCCCTCCTTTTGGAAGAAATGCAAGACCTGGCTGTTCCACCAGGCTTTTGGCGAGGGAGATGGGTGGGGGTGGGGGACTAGGGTAGAGTGGGTTGTGAGGAATTTTTTGGCAGCCTCCATTATATTTTGTTTTATGATATGTTATTTATTTTAGATGTGTTTTTTATTATTGTGTTTTATTATTGTTAGCCGCCCTGAGCTGCTTTAGCAGGAGGGGTGGGGTACAAACGTATTTAAATAAAAAAATAAACTAAATAAATCGAATTACTAGCACATTTAAGTACATACATAGGTGGTGACATTTAACACCAAGAAGCAGACCAGTAATGTTGCTGCCTAGCTGAGTCTGGATTGCAAATGTTGCGGCTTTCTCAAACGAACCTCCGTGCAATGGTGTGATTGATGTTAACCGAAAAGGCTGGATGATGATGATGATGCTATAAATTAGTTATAATGAGTATAAACTGGTTGGTGGAAGGAGTGCTGCTTGAAAATGGATGATGTTGTTTCTTCTCTAGTGTTTCTCTCTCACATATACAGTTGGGTTACGTACGACTTCCCTGGGGGAGTGTTGATTTGTGGCAGTACTGCTGTTACATATAGTCTTAAGGTTAGGTTTAGAAGACTCAGTTTTTTCCTGGGTGAGTTGTTTGAGTGACTTAAATTATATTAAGTGGATTTAGCTTTTTTCCCCCTCTCTCTCTCTGCAAAATTGTTGGTTTTTGTAATGGTTTATTAAAAGCTTAATCTAAAAAAAATATTAAAAGTTAAAAAAATTAAAAAAATACATGATGCATTTATTCCCTCTTGAGAACTTCCGTGTATTAAAGAGGGAATGAGATGCTGCAAAGTATTAAAAACGCCACAGATATGAGACTCTTGCACAGCTTGATCTAAGGAATAGAAAGAAACCATGGGCGTTTTCAAACGAGCAAGTCCGTGTAAGCGGGCAGGGTGTTTGTGGCTGCCGCATGACTCTGCAATGGAGCACTCATGCAGTTCGAGTGTGGGGAGTGATTCAGATGGGCGGCTCCCAGCGTGGCTACCCCAGTCACAGAAATGGCCACCATACATTTGGTTGGCCCCGTACGGAGCACTCCGGATCTCCCAGCAGTGTTCTTGGCAAGGCCATGAGTGGGTGCTCTGTGGCTCACAAGAATGTGCATCCAGCCGCTTCACCTTCAGATGGGCAATCGGATGAGCAGCTCCTGCTTGGCCATGTGGGGTAGCATCTTGTTTGAAAACACCCCATGTCCTGGAATCTCTATCCATTAGCTTTAGCCATGGGATCATGAAATGTCTATTTCGGTAAAACAATAACCCTGAGGTCTCCTTCTTGAAATATTCCCTGCTTGTGTCATAACCTGTGACTTGCTAATACCCCTATTCTATGCCACCTGACACTGAAGAGTTATAATTAGAGGTAGTTATAATTAGACACGTCCATCAGGTCCTTCCGTCAGCTTTTTCCTAGCTCCTCATACTCGGATGCTTCCTGATGCTCACCCTACTCTCATTTCCGTCTCCCCTATAACTAAGCTACGCACGTGAACCTGGGACTTCACAACTTCGTGAATGTAGCCTTGTCTCTACCTAAGTTTCCCTCTCCCTTGTCTCCCCTAGATTATAAGCTCCTTGGGGCAGGGATCTGTCTCTAATTAATGATTGTACAGTACCAGGTGCATTGCTGGAGCTATGTAAATACTTAAAAACAATAGTAAGGTCTAGGATGTACAGGAGAGGGGAGGCAAGTGGGAGAGGAACAAAGGGAAAGGCAGGGATTCATTCCAGAATTTGAGGATTTGCAGGTGAGTGTGCTTTGCTTATTAATAAATGGCATGAGGGCCACCCATGAGTGGGTGTCCACTGGGCCATTTATTAGGTCGACACGGACTGGAACACACGTTTCCAGTTCGTGTCCCATGCATGGCGACCTCCTCAAGATCAAGGAGCATGTCATGTGGGCTAAGGCACAAACACATGTTGGTCCCTGGGCCAACACATGTGCATGCCATTGGTTGGGGGGTGGGGTCACAGCTGGGGAAGGCTCCTTTCCCCAGCCGTGACCCCTATTTATAGCCTCCTTCATCTCCTCCTTGCCGAGCGGGGTTCAAAGCTGGTGCACGGAGGCTCAGTGTGCTGCTGCCAGCCCTATTGGGCTCCTTTCCACCCTTGGAAGGAGCCCAGCTGAGTCGGCGGCTGGTGCACCACACCTCCTTCCTGCCGCCTGACTGCTGAGGCAATCAGCTGGATGGTGGGAAGGCAGCTGGGGGCCCTGGCCCACTTTCTGCTCATCTCCATCCCTAGGAGTCAGGCAGCAAGGGGACCAGGTGGGCCTAGCCGTGTGCACAGGCTATCAGTGTTCTGGATGTTCAAGCACATCCGTCTGTTGGGAGCGGACACGTACAGGTTGCAGGTGAGCATCCCATGACACAGTCGGCACACGGGGCTGTCTATCCTCCCATTTATTAACACCCTTAGTTCTGAGGGAGGGAGAGGGGGATGAGGGAGAATAAGATGTCATAAGGAAAAGCAGAAGCAAAAATAAGCCATTGATGGGGGGGTGAGGAGCTATTGTTCTGTATTTTCATCCCATTAAGGTCCCTTGCTATCTTGGACTGGGTAATAGGACAGGAAGTGTGTTCATCTGACTGGCCCTGGGTAGGGAGGGGAGGAAGGAAGAAAGGAGATAAATTAATGTATCTGGTGTTTCGCAGCACCTGTAGGTACGTTGCAGGAATCAATGGGCCCCGTTTCAGAGGCATGTCATGGTGACAGTATAAATGACGCTATACATGGAGGCTGAGCAAACAGACTGTGATTCAAGACCAGGATGATCCAGGCTTCTATTAGTCATGAATCAATGCCTTGCCTTTTCTCTTCTGTTGACGCTCCTGGGAAGAGAAGTCTTCTGACTCGAAAAGGTTGAATCATGGTATTATGAGAGCCAGTGTGGTGTAATGGCTAAGTGTGCAATACGTGGAAGGGGGGGAGGGACCCTGGTTCTAATCTCGTTTTAGCCAGGAACTCACTGGGCGACCTTGGGCCAGTCACAATATTGTTTCAGCCTGACCTACCTCACAGGGTTGTTGTGAGGATTAAAAGTTGTGTTTTAAATTGTTGTATGTAAAACACTGAGTGTCATGGCAGGGGAGTGCTATATAAAAATAAATACTGTTATTGTGATCGTTTCGGCGAAATTCTCAGCGTGTCCCCACCTTCCCTTATTCCCCCTTGTAAACACACCTCTTGCTTTTTAATCTTTTTGTCTTCCCCCATGGCAATGCATTCACACAGCTACTGATTTTAAGCTCTCGGGCAGGGACCGTCTCTATCTTATTCTCTGTAAAGCGCTAGGTGCATCGCTGGTGCTATATAAATGATTATAATAATAATTTCCCTTGATTTCAATGACCCACCCCTTTTACCAAGGGGCAGAGAAGGTGGGAGTAAGGCTCACAGGTGTGGTAAGGATTTCAGACAACACTCAGAATATGGGTTTGCATCACTACCCTCTCTAAAAGAGTGTTGTGTGAAAGAGCTCTCAGATGCAGGGGTGCAACTTGGGGGTGGGGGAGGAATGGGGCTTAGCAGCACCAGGTCCGTCACCATCTGTAAGGCTGCCCATATCCAGAGCACTCGCAGGTGCCTAGCCTGTAACCCCTCAGCGAGGCTGGCTGCAGACGGTGCTGAAACGACGGTTAGGGGTGAATGCCGTTTTCACTGAAAACTGCCCATTTGCTGCTTTCCCGACAATTCAGGAACAATTACCCATGCATTGGGAAATCGTTTGGTATTTCCGTCAATCTGGAAGGATTGATAGTGTTGGAAAGCTGCCGACGGAAATACCCCAGAGCAGAGAATGGGGGAGAGGAATCCCGAATGCAAAAAAAAAGCATGAATGTTTGACAAAGTTCCTGAAACAAAGGGAAAGCAGGGCTTGGCCGCCAGGATACATTTGTGTCTATTTTGGAACAGCTTCTTTTGACACTAGCTGTAGTTGTAGGGTAGGCGGCCTATCCAGGACCTTGTGGGTCCTAGGAAAAGGTAAATGCCGCCTCTCAGTCTCCTTCACAGGCTATGTGGGCAATGGAAACTCCACCCCTGCTCGGTAGGCACTGTCTAAATGCATCAGCAGCCCTGGAGAAAGGCGTTGGAGGAAATGGGAATCGAGAGAGGTGCACACCTGCGTGCTCCTCTGCAGCATCAGGAGTGACATCTGACCCAAGGAAGGAGTGAGGTGTCCAGGGAGTGGGACGTTTTCTCCTCTCCTCCCTTGCCCGCAACCCCTAAGCGCGGCTGGTTGCCCCCTTGCTCAGATGATCGCACATTACTGATATGATGTTTAGGGCTCATTCACACTAAGGTTTTGCACCAGATTTATCTGGGAGGGTGTGACTCCCCTCTGTCTCGCTCTGCATTCTGCTCTGCTCATCCCAGGGCAAGCTGCTAATGTGAACAGCGCTGCCCGGAGGATGCGGGGTGTGTGTGGAGAAACGTTATCACAGGGCAAAAAGCACAGCAGGCTGCCCCCTTTTTTAAAAAGAAGAAACAAAATTAAAGAAACAAAATTAAATCCATTAATCTGTGGATGTATCAAAGTTGCAGGACCAGAATTATATTCCTTCTAACATTTCCAGCAGCCAATGAGAAACATGCCCTGATCTGTTGGCCAACAAACCCTACCCCAAAGCAAATAAGCTCTGCCCCATCATGCATCTCCCAACATTTCGAGTGCATTTCTGGGCCCCTCCTATCTGAGAAAC